>CM064875.1:19155673-19591257 GCA_032719365.1 Prinsepia uniflora
GTTAACACTTGAATAAGAAAGTAACTACCTTATGCAAAGCCTAAAATATTGTGAGAAAAACAGTCTTAGTTCATGGTATTACATCAACCTTCTAATTTGTGAGCTTAACAGACCAGTTCTTCCAATAACTGTTGCGGACACATTTATTGATTTGACAGTGGGGTTTGTTTGCAGGGATACTGGTAGGAAAGTAGAAGATCCAGAATTGCTTGAGGCTATTCGTTTGACAATTATAAATAATCTGATAGAATATCATCCGGTATTCTTTCTTAACATTTCCACTTGTTCTTGAGATAGTAGTTAGTGGAATCTGATCAGGATATGCATTTTTTGTAAGTTGCCTTAGTGCATCAAGTTTTGTGGTCCAGGAATCAAGTGCCCAGTTAGCAATGGGAGCAGCTTTTGGAATTCTACCACCACCAGAAAAGGTTCATTATGAACTTTATTATTTTTATTTTCAAATTAAAAGGTCTGGTTAGATATTTTGGGGTGGGACAATTTTTGGTGCATAGTTTGGCTCTTCTCATAGGTACCATGCTTTTGTACGCTCTCAATTCCCAAATACAGAACATAATTTTCTGTTCTAGAATGTATGTAATGCATGGTTTTCTTGTGTTGATGATATTCCCATTTGAAATTCACTCTATATGCTTTAGCTTTCCATTTTGCTGTCAGTCTAGAGAGAGTGTAGATAAAGAATTAACTGCTTCAAGAGTGTGTGTCTCCTTGGTTAAAACATATGAGAATAATTCGTCTTGCCTCTCCCCTTTGATCTTGTTCACTTGTATAATGACTTGTCATTCGTCCATCGGTGTCATCTTTAACTTCCAAGGAGACTGGTTTACTTTTACACAAAGATGTGGTATCCAAACATCAGTAATTGTGGTGACTACCAAGGAACGTTGGACCACAGATTCAAAATATTATTGAAATTGGATGTGTGCCTATATCTTGTGTTACATGATGCAACCCTATAAATTTTTGGACCTAAGAAGTAGATATCAATTTCTGGAAGGCATTACGTCTCACAATTTAGTTTGGATTTAAACTTGTGTTTGATTTCTCAGGTTGATGTGGATATAGCAACCCATATAAGCATCAAAGATGATGGCCCCAACCGAAGGTAATGCACCTCATTTTTCTTGATTGTATGAGTTTACAGCCCAACAGCCGTTGCCCATACGACAATTATTGGGACTGCAGGACCAGAATAGCCGTTATCTGTAATGCACGAGTGACATCATGTTTGAATGAATATGGGCAGCTAATAAATTATTTTTGGCTGTTACATTGATTTGTTTTAATTTTATTTCTTTTCTGCAGTTTGCTTTCCGTGGAGTCAGCTGATCGCCCAGGATTACTGGTGGATCTTGTAAAGATTATTACTGACATTAGCGTTAACGTTGAATCAGGAGAATTCGACACTGAGGTGTAATCTTTTTCCACCTGCCGTTACAGCTTCAAGTTTTCTCCTCTTTCTTTTTCCTTATCTAGTATTCCAATTCCATCGAGATCATTTCTTTTTCTTTATTTTCTTCATTTTTGGTATCCGAGTTTATTTGGAATTACTGTCTTTGGACACAGGGATTGTTGGCCAAGGCAAAGTTTCATGTTAGCTACAAGGGTAAACCTCTCATTAAGCCTCTGCAACAGGTAAGCTAGAATTATTGAGATGTTAAGAGAATTGGATTTATTATGCATCAACTGTGTTTTCGAAGAGAATGTTCAATCATTCACAAATTCAATCATTCACAACCTGTACCATTTCGATTCATTCTGAAATTAATGTCTTCTCTACATAGTATGGTTGATACTGTTATGAATATAAGATTATGAGCGGGACTATTGAGTTGGGGAAACCCTTGTAGTCACAATCATTCTAGATTTCATGGCGCATAGTGAAATTTGCATGCCATCATGGATTAATACTTACTGTAAAATTTACTACCAATTTTTGCAGGTTCTTGCTAACAGTTTACGATATTACTTGAGGCGGCCATTTACCGAGGAGTCGAGTTTCTGAGGCATGTAAACGGTAGTGAGGAAATATACGTGGAATTTCCACCAATAAAATCCCGGAACATTGTTGCAGTTTTTTTTTTTTCAGTTGATGGACATAAATGAAGAAAGAAAGAAGCAAAAATTAATACAGGAGTCAGGAAATGTAATAATAATAAAGCTTAAAATTAAATACCAATGTAAAATGTTATTGTCCCATTTGTTGCAGTGATATCACAGTTACCGTCTTCCTTATGCAGGGTCTAGGTTTAGCCAATAATACTGACATCTGTCAAAACGGTGACATCAATTTTGTAAAATTGGATATCAACCTTACTGTTTAAGACAATCCCATTCCAGACCACACTACACAGTGAAGGTGAATGTTAGTAGAGTGTCGTCCTAATGCGAAATGACATCTAATTTAGAGGTAATTATATAGAAATACCTCTAAATTAGAGGGCAAGGAAGGTCATCATTATTTAACACAAATACTAGAAAGGATAGTGGGCAATCAATCTAGACTTCCGTGAGCATTCTTTATCGAGCGTGTGTGGCTAAATTATCAGTTACCTTATTGACATTCCATAAGATCCAATGAAAACTAATCTTCTCGAAATAGCAGCATTGAAGACAAATTTGCGAGAGAAAAGGGTAAATCTCCCACTTTCCCCTCTCACTTTTCCTAGAAAAAGACACTTGATTAGAGTTTGAGAATCAAATTCAACCAAGACATTCCTTTGGTTGCTATGCCGACCCAAATTTACTCCTTCAAGAATAGATCAAGCTTCCGAAAGGAGAGCAGACCCTACAGATTTGATATCACGTATAGCTCCAACACAGCTGCATGCCTAAGAGCATATCTAGTGGTAGAGCTAAGGATAAGAGGCCAAAGGCAAAATTTAGCCCCTGTCATGATATTGTTTATGACATTTTGTCCAAGACTATTTGCTAAGTTTCTAATGGGGAGGGGCAATGAGTAAGGGGTAAGAATTTAAATTTTTGGAAATTATTTTTTTAAAGATAATAATGTAGAAATATTATATAATGTATATGAAAAATACAACTATTAATTTAAATTGATAAATATATAAATATATAAAATATGCAAGATATAAAAAAATACAATATTTGACATGTGACAATTGTCTATTGGTTGCAAGTAGCCCAACCCAAGTAAGAGAAGGGCTAGAATTGACAAGACCCGTCCCAACTGGACTTTGATAACCATGCCCGGTCCTGCTCTCGTCTGACAAGTCAACTGAAGTCCCGAAACTACCCCTCAGCACCTGTCAGACAAGGGATAACTCCACTGATTTCCGCTCATGCCTCCGCCTCTCGATCAGTCCCGATTCTCGTGCCACGGCCTGGAGGGTCATCAAAACAGTAAAAGTGTGAGTGGACAAAAATAATATCATTTAAAAATATATTTCAAAATACATCATTTACCCTCCAGTTTATCAAACCATGCATGCATAGAATCAACATATGAATAACATCACCGCCTTTCCAGTAAAATCACATGAAAAGTATCAAATCTCGGCTCTCAAGCCCAACATATGAATCATTTCATAAAACCATTTTATCATAAAATAAAGCACATCACTCGGTAATTACACATCCGAGGGTCCTCTTGGAATTACACATCCAGAGTTATCATCCTGCTGTGAATTACACGTCCAGCCCTGCTGGGAATTACACATCCAGCCCTGTTGGGAATTACACATCCAGCCTCACCGGGAATTACACATCCTGTCCCTTCGGGAATTACGCATCCGGAGTCATTTCGGGAATTACACATCCGAAGTCTACACAGGAATTACACATCTGGGGGCACTGAACATAAATATAAAATTAAAATCTTTATTTCAAAATCATCATTTAAAACCACGTCAAAACCATTTATCACGGGATCTCAAGCCCAAATCTCATTTCTCGTCAATCCGTAAAATCAAATTCAATGCACGTAAATCCGTAAAATCATATTCGAAAATCATTTAATTCCATAAAATCATCTTTAACTCACAATCCAAGTCAAGACATCATTTTAAAATCCCTGGCCTAGCCCAAAACAGCAATTTCAATTTTCTCGAAAAACGTGCCCAAAATACTGATTAAAATAATCATTAAATTCAGAAATAATCATGCCAAATCATTGCAATTCAAATCATGCAATAAATCATGTAAAACATTTAACTATGTATGCATATCAATTTATAAAACAAACGTCCACTCACACACCGTCCAAATCGCTCACTTTTCGAGCTGCACGCGTTTCTGTAATTTCTGGTACCTTCCAACAATTCCAAGTCCTTCCCAAAATCATTATTCAGGGTCACTAATGACTCAATGAATATCATATTAATTTCCCCTAATTTCACAGGAATTAATTAAGAATTAAACACGTAACATAAACCTTCGGACCATCGAAACACTATCGAAACGGTGTCTGATCGAGTCGAAACCAATGCTAAAATGTTCGTTACATTGCATAGAACAAAAGTCGTGTTGACCTCACCTTGGGAAACGTGCCCACGCGCCCTCACGCGCCACTGTGAGTGGCTGCGCGTGAAACCTATGCGCGTGCTACAGTACCCTACTACAGTCTCCTTCCTCGCCCGTTTAACTGATAAACGGATCCTGCAACCCGATTCGATTCCCATCAATTATGCATCATTTCTTTCAATTGAGTCATCTAACATCATCATTTAATCCTGAATTAAAGGTTTGTGATTTCAATTACAAGATTCATTACCTCAATCCAATCGAATTCGACTTCACGACTTCCTTTCTGTCACAGGCACTGTTCATCCCTCAATCTCCATAAATTCTCATTGTTTTCTTTTAATTGATGCATTAGGAAGCTTCGTGAGATTTTATTAAACATGTTTCCAACGTCAATTGCATCGTTCCATGTCTCCAATTACTCGACTTAAGCTCGCAAAATTCAACGTTCTCACCCTTTCGGTTCTAAGGAAAAACTACCTCAATTCGTATCACATTTGAGCTAATCCTAATCGAATTGATCCCAGAAGGCTCAATTCAATCTCCGTTTGAAGCATCTCGAGCTATAAATCCAAGTTCGAATTTTTAGAAAATTTCAGCTTCCACGGGTTTGGTTCTTCGGGTTTATTGGGATTTTTGTTACAAGTCGTCTCCCTTTCATTTGATTTCCTAGCATTCCTTTCTTCCCCATGTGTTTATCGCATTATCCCTCTCCACAGATGGATCATGGTGTATTGTATATATATAATTCTCTGTTTTCCCAGCTCACAAGGCTAGACTTGTGTATTTAGGACGGTTAATGCCACCCATCCCTCAATTATGATGACAAATGTCACCAAATAACAAATCGTCATCCAAATCAATGAGGAACAGGTGTCCCTTATCAGGCTAATACTAGCTGAATCAGCCAAAGGTAATCAAATGACCTTTATGCCCCTGCTTGCACAAATTACCAAATTGTCCTTCACCTTCCTAGACCCGTATCTTTTACATCTGAACCTTGATTGACGCATGCCGACTGTCTACGGATTCAGCGTCCCGAGACCTATCCAACGGTCCTCCCGGAAAGTCCAAACAAGGTCCCGATAAAAAAGCCAACTTTTACCCTCATGACCAAGGGCAAAATCGTCATTTCCCTCCAATTTTTCCAATTTTTCCTTTTTCGAATTTCCGGGTCGTCACAACTTTCCCCCCTTAACCAATTTCATCCCCGAAATTCAGATGTACCTCTCCAACAACAATCCTGGAGGCTAAATTCATATCCATACAACTCCCCGGGTTCCCACATGATTGTTCGTTCTAAGCAACCATAATTACCTTTTCCATCTTTCACAGCTTGTCCCGAGCCCTCATATTACATAATGACTCATCCCGAGTCCTAAACCAACTTTTGACTCCTTCTGAGTCTAAGTCCGATATCTCAACTCCTCTCGAGTTTGAATTCAACATCCACTATCAATGCCACCACTGGCATATCCAGCCACCTAGCAAACACCCCTAGGCGAACCACATCCTATTCAGGATCTCCCAACACACACTAAACCAACTCCGAACTCCCTCTGAGTCCCATTCGATATCCAAAATCCAAAGGTCACTCATCTGACCCCCTATCCTCGGGTCAAGTTTATACTGGGCCCAACATGCCCATTTATATACCATATCATAAACAACCATCCGGATCAACACAAGTCTGAAACAACCAGAACACAAGATGCAATGTTCGACCCCCAATCCAGGGTCATAATCAATCTAGGGATTTCAGACACCCTCATATCCTGTCTTATCACTAGGCCGCGCACGGGGCTCGCATTTCAAAGGCATGACAAATCAGTAACCCAATGCTCTGATACCAACTTGACAGGACCCGTCCCAATTGGACTTTGATAATCGTGCCCGGTCCTGATCCCGTCTGACAAGTCAACTGAAGTCTCGAAATTACCTCTCAGCACTTGTCAGACAAGGGATAACTGCACTGATTTTCGCTTATGCCTCCACCTCTCGATCAACCTCGATTCTCGTGCCACGGCCTGGAGAGTCATCAAAACAGGAAAGGTGTGAGTGGACAAAAATAATATCATTTAAAAATACATTTAAAAATACATCATTTACCCTCTAGTTTATCAAGCCGTGCATGCGTAGAATCAACATATGAATAACATCACCGGCTTTCCAGCCAAAACACATGAAAAGTATCAAATCCCGCCTCTCAAGTCAAACATATGAATCATTTCATAAAACCATTTTTTCATAAAACCATTTTATCATAAAATAAAGCACATAACTCGGGAATTACACATCCGAGGGTCCTCTGGGAATTATACATCCAGAGTTATCATCCTGCTGGGAATTACACGTCCAGCCCTGTTGGGAATTACACATCTAGCCTTACCGGGAATTACACATCCGGTCCCTCCGGGAATTACGCATCCAGAGTCACTTCAGGAATTACACATCCGAAGTCAACCCAGAAATTACACATTTGGGGGCACTGAACATAAATATAAAATTAAAATCTTTATTTCAAAATCATCATTTAAAACCACATCAAAACCATTTATCACAGGGTCTCAAGCCCAAATCTCCTTTCTCGTAAATCCGTAAAATCATATCCGAAAATCATTTAATTCCATAAAATCATTTAATTCCATAAAATCATCTTTAACTCACAATCCAAGTCAAGACATCCTTTTAAAATCCCGGGCCTAGCCCAAAACAGTAATTTCACAGTTTCTCGAAAAACGTGCCCAAAACACTAATTAAAATAATCATTAAATCCAGAAATAATCATGCCAAATAATTTCAATTCAAATCATGCAATAAATCATGTAAAACATTTAACTATGCATGCATATCAATTTATAAAACAAACGTCCACTCACACACCGTCCAAACCACTCGCTTTCCGAGCTGCACGGGTTTCTGTAATTTCCGGTACCTTCCAGGAATTCCAAGTCCTGCCCAAAATCATTATTCAGGGTCATTAATGACTCAATGAATATCATATTAATTTCCCCTAATTTTTCGGGAATTAATTACGAATTAAACACGTAACATAAACCTTTGGACCCTCGAAACACTATCGAAATGGTGTCCAATCGACTCGAAACTAATGCTAAAATGTTCGTTACATTGCATAGAACAAAAGTCGTGTTAACCTCACCTTGGGAATCGTGCCCACGCGCCCTCACGCGCCACTATGAGTGGCTGCGCGTGAAATCCACGCGCGTGCTATAGTACCCTGCTACGGTCTACTTCCTCGCCCGTTTAACTGATAAACGGATCCTGCAACCCGCGAAGCAACCCGATTCGATTCCCATCAATTCTGCATCATTTCTTTCAATTGTTTTATCTAATCATCATTTAATCCTGAATTAAAGGTCTGTGATTTCAATTACACGATTCATTACCTCAATCCAATCGAATTTGACTTCACGACTTCCTTTCTGTCACAGGTACTGTTCATCCCTCAATCTCCATAAATTCTCATTGTTTTCTTTCAATTGATGCATCAGGAAGCTTCGTGGGATTCTATTAAACATGTTTCCAACGTCGATTGCATAGTTCCATGTCTCCAATTACTCGACTCAAGTTCGAAAATTCAACGTCCTCACCCTTTCGGTTCTAAGGCAAAACGACCTCAATTCGCATCACATTTGAGCTGATCCTAATCGAATTGATCCCAAAAGGCTCAATTCAATCTCCGTTTGAAGCATCTCGAGCTATAAATTCAAGTTCGAATTTTTAGAAAATTTCAGCTTCCACGGGTTTGGTTCTTCGGGTTTATGGGGATTTCTGTTACAAGTCGTCTCCCTTTCATTTGATTTCCTAGCATTCCTTTCTTCCCCATGTGTTTATCGCATTATCCCTCTCCACAGATGGATCATGGTGTATTGTATATATATAATTCTCTGTTTTCCCAGCTCACAAGGCTAGACTTGTGTATTTAGGACGGTTAATGCCACCCATCCCTCAATTATGATGACAAATGTCACCAAATAACAAATCGTCATCCAAATCAATGAGGAACAGGTGTCCCTTATCAGGCTAATACTAGCTGAATCAGCCAAAGGTAATCAAATGACCTTTATGCCCCTGCTTGCACAAATTACCAAATTGTCCTTCACCTTCCTAGACCCGTATCTTTTACATCTGAACCTTGATTGACGCATGCCGACTGTCTACGGATTCAGCGTCCCGAGACCTATCCAACGGTCCTCCCGGAAAGTCCAAACAAGGTCCCGATAAAAAAGCCAACTTTTACCCTCATGACCAAGGGCAAAATCGTCATTTCCCTCCAATTTTTCCAATTTTTCCTTTTTCGAATTTCCGGGTCGTCACAACTTTCCCCCCTTAACCAATTTCATCCCCGAAATTCAGATGTACCTCTCCAACAACAATCCTGGAGGCTAAATTCATATCCATACAACTCCCCGGGTTCCCACATGATTGTTCGTTCTAAGCAACCATAATTACCTTTTCCATCTTTCACAGCTTGTCCCGAGCCCTCATATTACATAATGACTCATCCCGAGTCCTAAACCAACTTTTGACTCCTTCTGAGTCTAAGTCCGATATCTCAACTCCTCTCGAGTTTGAATTCAACATCCACTATCAATGCCACCACTGGCATATCCAGCCACCTAGCAAACACCCCTAGGCGAACCACATCCTATTCAGGATCTCCCAACACACACTAAACCAACTCCGAACTCCCTCTGAGTCCCATTCGATATCCAAAATCCAAAGGTCACTCATCTGACCCCCTATCCTCGGGTCAAGTTTATACTGGGCCCAACATGCCCATTTATATACCATATCATAAACAACCATCCGGATCAACACAAGTCTGAAACAACCAGAACACAAGATGCAATGTTCGACCCCCAATCCAGGGTCATAATCAATCTAGGGATTTCAGACACCCTCATATCCTGTCTTATCACTAGGCCGCGCACGGGGCTCGCATTTCAAAGGCATGACAAATCAGTAACCCAATGCTCTGATACCAACTTGACAGGACCCGTCCCAATTGGACTTTGATAATCGTGCCCGGTCCTGATCCCGTCTGACAAGTCAACTGAAGTCTCGAAATTACCTCTCAGCACTTGTCAGACAAGGGATAACTGCACTGATTTTCGCTTATGCCTCCACCTCTCGATCAACCTCGATTCTCGTGCCACGGCCTGGAGAGTCATCAAAACAGGAAAGGTGTGAGTGGACAAAAATAATATCATTTAAAAATACATTTAAAAATACATCATTTACCCTCTAGTTTATCAAGCCGTGCATGCGTAGAATCAACATATGAATAACATCACCGGCTTTCCAGCCAAAACACATGAAAAGTATCAAATCCCGCCTCTCAAGTCAAACATATGAATCATTTCATAAAACCATTTTTTCATAAAACCATTTTATCATAAAATAAAGCACATAACTCGGGAATTACACATCCGAGGGTCCTCTGGGAATTATACATCCAGAGTTATCATCCTGCTGGGAATTACACGTCCAGCCCTGTTGGGAATTACACATCTAGCCTTACCGGGAATTACACATCCGGTCCCTCCGGGAATTACGCATCCAGAGTCACTTCAGGAATTACACATCCGAAGTCAACCCAGAAATTACACATTTGGGGGCACTGAACATAAATATAAAATTAAAATCTTTATTTCAAAATCATCATTTAAAACCACATCAAAACCATTTATCACAGGGTCTCAAGCCCAAATCTCCTTTCTCGTAAATCCGTAAAATCATATCCGAAAATCATTTAATTCCATAAAATCATTTAATTCCATAAAATCATCTTTAACTCACAATCCAAGTCAAGACATCCTTTTAAAATCCCGGGCCTAGCCCAAAACAGTAATTTCACAGTTTCTCGAAAAACGTGCCCAAAACACTAATTAAAATAATCATTAAATCCAGAAATAATCATGCCAAATAATTTCAATTCAAATCATGCAATAAATCATGTAAAACATTTAACTATGCATGCATATCAATTTATAAAACAAACGTCCACTCACACACCGTCCAAACCACTCGCTTTCCGAGCTGCACGGGTTTCTGTAATTTCCGGTACCTTCCAGGAATTCCAAGTCCTGCCCAAAATCATTATTCAGGGTCATTAATGACTCAATGAATATCATATTAATTTCCCCTAATTTTTCGGGAATTAATTACGAATTAAACACGTAACATAAACCTTTGGACCCTCGAAACACTATCGAAATGGTGTCCAATCGACTCGAAACTAATGCTAAAATGTTCGTTACATTGCATAGAACAAAAGTCGTGTTAACCTCACCTTGGGAATCGTGCCCACGCGCCCTCACGCGCCACTATGAGTGGCTGCGCGTGAAATCCACGCGCGTGCTATAGTACCCTGCTACGGTCTACTTCCTCGCCCGTTTAACTGATAAACGGATCCTGCAACCCGCGAAGCAACCCGATTCGATTCCCATCAATTCTGCATCATTTCTTTCAATTGTTTTATCTAATCATCATTTAATCCTGAATTAAAGGTCTGTGATTTCAATTACACGATTCATTACCTCAATCCAATCGAATTTGACTTCACGACTTCCTTTCTGTCACAGGTACTGTTCATCCCTCAATCTCCATAAATTCTCATTGTTTTCTTTCAATTGATGCATCAGGAAGCTTCGTGGGATTCTATTAAACATGTTTCCAACGTCGATTGCATAGTTCCATGTCTCCAATTACTCGACTCAAGTTCGAAAATTCAACGTCCTCACCCTTTCGGTTCTAAGGCAAAACGACCTCAATTCGCATCACATTTGAGCTGATCCTAATCGAATTGATCCCAAAAGGCTCAATTCAATCTCCGTTTGAAGCATCTCGAGCTATAAATTCAAGTTCGAATTTTTAGAAAATTTCAGCTTCCACGGGTTTGGTTCTTCGGGTTTATGGGGATTTCTGTTACAAGTCGTCTCCCTTTCATTTGATTTCCTAGCATTCCTTTCTTCCCCATGTGTTTATCGCATTATCCCTCTCCACAGATGGATCATGGTGTATTGTATATATATAATTCTCTGTTTTCCCAGCTCACAAGGCTAGACTTGTGTATTTAGGACGGTTAATGCCACCCATCCCTCAATTATGATGACAAATGTCACCAAATAACAAATCGTCATCCAAATCAATGAGGAACAGGTGTCCCTCATCAGGCTAATACTAGTTGAATCAGCCAAAGGTAATCAAATGACCTTTATGCCCCTGCTTGCACAAATTACCAAATTGTCCTTCACCTTCCCAGACCCGTATCTTTTACATCTGAACTCCGATTGATGCATGCTGCCTGTCTACGGATTCAGCGTCCCGAGACCTATCCAACAGTCCTCCCGGAAAGTCCAAACAAGGTGCTGATCTAAAAGTCAACTTTTGCTCCCATAACCAAGGGAAAAATCGTCCTTTCCCTCCAATTTTTCCAATTATTCCTTTTTCGAATTTTCGAATCGTCACAAGAATAGCCCCAGCCTTGGCCCTTGGCCCTGCCCAGTCTAGGAAAGCACTGGCCATTAGAAAATGTGAGCTTGGTCTGTGGGCTATGTTAAGCCTTACCGGGGCAAGGTTAACTGCACTAGATGTGCTCTAGTTGTGAATCACAGTGCCAAGTCCGCCCTTGAGCATCATTTCCTAGTCGCGCTGCATCACAGTTTAATTTCACAGCTGGAGAGGTGGGAGGCATCCACAAATGTTGGGAAGCAAGTGAAGGACACACTAGCAAGATAGATCCCAAAATAACGGTTTGATAGCTCCAAAATTCTGCTACCTATCTAGAAATTGATCTAACTAGTTGTTGAGATTCAAAGACAATAGCTTCAAAGAAAATTTGCATCGATGCTTCCAAATTTCCCAACATGTATAAGCCACCACTAGTGCTACCCACAAACTATTTAGACTATGATTTTTGTTTGTAGAAACCATATTATGTAGCCAATTTTCAAAGGAAGAAATGCAGTGAACATCAATCTTGTATTTAAGGAGACCCCCAAATCAAACGCAAATTGTTATTGAGCACTGCAATAACAAATGTTCAGTTATTTCAAGGAATAATTCGCAGAGCGGACAGAGTTGAATCTGTCCCATATGTCGATGTAATAGGCTTTCTTGTGTTGGACTAGGTAAGAGTTATAATTTTATTAAAGGCATGCACCAAGAAGAAATAACACATTATAGACATGCTAACATAAAGGACAAGACTTTTACTCAAAATGCCCCTTAAACTTACTGAAAAATCTCACTTTGTAAGCAGAAAAGTTGCCATGAGCCGTTAAATGCTTCCATATTCCGATATTTTTGTATGGGGCAGCCATGTGAAAAAATTACTATGGACATTAAAGACATATATATTAAACCTGATAAACAATTAAAAACTAAATTTAAATAAGGTTTATTTATTGTTTTTCCCCTTATGCTTTTTCTTAGTCTTACTTTGCCCTATGTACTTTCAATTGTCTCACACTACCCCCGATACTTTCTTCCCATATCTGAAGAGTCCCCTTCTTTTTTTGTTTTTTGACAAAACAAAAATAGTTAAATCCATGTCATGATACATATGAGGCAACAAGGAATTGGGCATTTTAGACATTTCAACTCCATGGTGCCAACAACGTTCTCTTTCCACGGAAATGATGCATTTTTCCCCAATTTCCCCTCTGATTCTTCTTCCCACTGCCCCTTATTTGATAGAAGGACAAATTCCATAAGGGCAAATGACAGGACCCATCCCAATCCCCCCGGGATTAAAGCGGGATGACCCTGCTCCCGTCTGACACGGAGTGTCATACAAGGGATATTTCCGACCTTTGCCCTCGCGGGCTATCAGAGTACGCCAGGATCCAGAGGAGATATGTGATATCTCGGTCTCTGCTACAGTCCACATCCGCTGTCAACCTGAAGGGCAGTCAAAACATTAAAAGCTGTGAGTGGACAAAACAAAAGTTTATAAAAACATTTCCATAAAGACATTTGTACCCTTCACTAAAAAGCATGCATGCATTCGAAAACCATTTAACCAAATGGACCACATGTTGGAACTAAGCCCAAATCAGAAATAAACCAAGGTCGAAAGGACCACAATGAAATCGACCATACGGGCCACTACCCAAATCCATAAGAAAACCAATAAGGGACTCAACCCATAACCATAAACATACACGAGCCACTGCTCAATCGTGTGCACACCTGTGCACACCACATATCAAATCTCATATATCATATCATATCATATATACATATAAGTCACACAACCAATCCTGTCACGGTATCCAAAGCTACGCGCGTGCTACCCGGGTCTCAATCCGAGTCTTCTCAAAGTCAAGGTAAATGTCCGCAGACCATTGATCCTACTCGAGGTTATAAAAACCATAGCCTTCCTGAGAGTAAGGAACCCAACTGGGGGGTGACTCCACTCAGTCGGTGCTCCGTGACTACTCCGGGGTCCACCCAGGCCAACGACCCTCCCCGGAGGAGATAATAGAAGTAAAGGAAGGTATATGAACATATATATACATAGCACAAATATCCATGCCCGATTCCCATGAACCGTCATGATCCATAGTGTAACGACCCGTCCCGAATTCCGGGATTAGTTAGTGTTTAATCTTGACTAGTGAGGTTGAACGGTGGTTAGTAGGGCGGAATCGGACAAAATGTGCAAAATGACCGTTTTGCCCCTGGTCGTGGGCAAAATGTTGACTTTTTGTTCGGGCGGTCAAATGGACTTTGACCGATGACCGTGACGTAGTTCGGGACGTCACGAGTTCATAGACAGGTGGCACGTTCGATTCCGACATTCGTAGAGGAAGTTATGGTGTTCGGAAGTTGAGGGGTATTTTGGTAATTTGGCTTGTTAGGGGCCAAATGTTGACTTTTTGATCGGGAGGTCCGATGGGCGAGGGCCAAGGACCGTTACGTAGGTATCGTCGATACGAATCCAACGACAGGCGGCATGCCGAAATCGGAGTTACGACGACGAAGTTATGGTCACGGGCGTAATCGCGATTAACCGAGACTCGGAATAAAATAATAATATTAAATAGGTGAACAGTAACTGACGAATCTGGACCCTTGGATGTAGTCCACATGTCACTCATCCCCACCTTCCCTAAAATCTGGATCCTTGTTGGCCATTGGATTATTTAATCCATTTTCTCCCCTTAAATCCTCACCATCCATTCAAACCTCAGATTAAATCTGGGCCCTTGATCTCATCTCTTTCTTCCCTTCATCTACTGATCACACTCATCCCTCTCACTCTGTTCTTTCTCCCACCCGAAACACATATGCACACAACCTACATGAACCACCTCACCAATCTCTTCTGTGTTGGTGTGTGAGTGAGATGAGCTGCACGGTGAGGCTTGAGAGACGGCGGGGGGACGACGGAGACGGCGGAGACGACGGCGGCAAAACAAAAACAGAGGAGCAAAAATGCAGAAATTGGAAGATCGTTATGGATTGGCTTTTGATCGCTTTAGAGGGATGTATGATGTTCCTGGAGTCGAGCTAGGCATGCTGGTAGCCACGGCGGCGAGGTAAGCCTCGAACCCGTGAGTTTGTTTTCGGGTACAAAAATGGTAGGATGGGTTTTAACGTGTTTCGATCGATCTGGTGATTAGGATGATGATCTAGAAGGTGAGACGAGCTTCTGGGGATCGTTTTCGAAAGGAATGGTGGCCGGGATCGTGCAGACACGACGGTTGCAGGTGGCCGGTCTGCACACCTCCACGAACAGGTAGTCAACGTATTGGTTTCTCAGTTTTTAAAGCATGGATCAACTGGAATTGATGAGACGATCTTGTAGGAACAAACGGATTTGAAAATGATCGAGTATTGGCTGAGAACCAGTCGGGTTGGGCCGCGGGTCACGGTGACCCGTTTATCAGACAACCGGGTCAGAACGGTGACACTGTTCACGGCGCGTGAGTTTCACGCGCAGCCAGTCACGGCGGCGCGTGGCGGCACGTGGGCACGGATCTCGAGGTGAGGTCAACATGACTTTTAATCCATTCGATGTAACGGACATTTTGGAATTAGTTTCGTGTCGATCGGACACCGTCTCGATAGTGTTCGGGATGTCCGAAGGTTTTAAATTAAGTTAAAAATAAGTAAAAATTCGGGAAAATTACGGGACTTTGATAGGATGTTAATAATGAGGTTAGTAACCCTCTAATGTGATTTGGACAGGATTGGGAGTCCCGGTGTTAGTGGTGTGGCCCGGGAGGGCCGGTGGCACGCGTATCGAGGCACACGGTTAAAACGGTCTGTGAGTGGACTTTGGTTTTATAAATTCTACGCATGCTTAAATGTTTTATATGGATTATGGTTGTGATTGTGTGATGTTGATTTGGTTGTTGGTAAATTGTACGGTTTCACGTATTTCGAGGCGATTTACGTGCTTGCACGTAAATCGAGGTTTCCGGTTTTCCATGGATTTTCCATATTTATGACTTGGATATAATGTGATGAAATGGTTTTGAAATTGGAAATATAAACTCGGGCTTGAGGCCCACTTGTTTTGGAAATTTCGGACTTGGAGTCCATTTGAGAATCGGGCCGGGGGCCCAGTTGGTTAATGAAATCGGGCCAGGGGCCCAGTTGGTTAATGAAATCGGGCTGAGACCCATTTGAGTTATGTTATCGGGCCAGGGGCCCAGTTGATTTATGAATTCGGGCCGTGGGCCCAGTGGGTTTATAAGTCGGGCTGCGGGCCCCGTTGGTTTACAAATCGGGCCGTGGGCCCAGTGGTTCATAAAATCGGGCATGAGGCCCAATTGGATTATAATGGTGATTTCGGGTCAGGGACCCTATATTTAATAATTGTGATTTTGGGTCAGGGACCCTAAATGGAACTGTGTGGTTTTATGGAAATTACGGGCAGGGCCCAATGGTAATGATGTGATAAAAGGATTTAATAAAACTGTTTTTCCATATACCATCTAGATACAAGGATATATGATGGTCTCCTCCAGATGTCTGGGACACTGGGGAAGTCACGGTGCATTGCCTGCGAGGGGTCATTATACGGAGCAGCCGGACCGTATGATGACTCAGGAGCAGGATTGCTATGATTGACGTCAGGGACGTCAGACATCAGGGATGTCAGATATATGGACCCGGAGAGACCCCGGGCAGCACGCGTAGCTTGTGAAACCGTGAGACATGACGTCAGGGACGTCTAGCATCAGGGATGCTGGTGATGGTAATGGTAAAATACGATTTAATGAAATGGCTTTCCGGGTGGATTTATGATTGTGTGATTTTAATGAATTAATGTTCATTTATGGTAGTGGGTGGTGACCCACATGGTCGTTTATGTATGGTGGTGGTATTCCACGGTTTTTGGGGCTGAGTTCCCACACTTGGTTTTTGGTTAACGGTTTTTGGGCTAAGGCCCTAAGGGCTCGGTTGAGCAAACATTTTGGTTACTGGTTTTTGTGGCATGCATACGTTTTTATTGGAGGGCATAAATGTCTTATAAATGTATTTGATGAACTTACTGGTTTTTGTCCACTCACAGCTTTTGGTTTTAATGCCCTTCAGGTTGATCACGGATGCGATTGCAGCAGCGACTGGGACATTGCACATCTCCTCCATCGATCCTTGCGCACTCTGGATGCCCTGTTTGGGCAGTGGCTCGTGGTTATCCCTTGTCTGACACCCCTTGTTGGACGGGAGCAGGGCACATTCCACGGTAATCCCGGGGGGATTGGGATGGGTCCTGTCAACTTGGTATCAGAGCACGGTTGCTCTTTTGTGTGCGCAGGTCGAGGGTGTAATGTCTCTTTGGGCTGCAATTCGTTATCAACCTGATAGATAGTTTTTGGGTTTGGATAGTGGATGGAGTGTGATTGGCCCGATACGCCGTGCATTAATGTGATTCGACCCAAGTGGGGTTGATTGTGGTGAACTGGTATTGTGGGACCGTCGGTTCGGTCATGAGATATTGGATTGTTGTGCTGCTAGGTGCAGCCAGGTTCGGGGAACCTCATGTGAGTAATGGTCTAAAAATGTGAACCCTTGTGGTAGTTTCTAGTGTGAGGGATGTTGGTTCATCGGAGTTGGCCGATGACCTAGTGGTGGAACCCACGTTGATGGGATGGTAGGATTGGATTTGACGTCTATTCGATGTCTAGACCGCGGGGTCGGTCAGGTTGTGAGTTTTATATTACGGAAAGTGGTTGGGTTCGGGGGAACCATAGGGTGTGATTGTGGAACCCTAGTATTAAAAAGGTAAACCTTAATTGTGGTTAGTGGATGAGAACTTGTGCTGCGACGAGTGGCTGAGGTCATGAATGACCATGTGGATGGCTCTGGTGAGTCTAGGCTGAACTATGGGATTCGATTTACGGATACGGTTCTGAGATAAATTGTGGAATCCCGTGTTGGATCGGGTTTTGGTGTGATGTGTGGATGCGGATCTCGATAGCAATGACAGTTAGTCGGTAGTCATATGGAGATGACTGGCTATCAAGGGTAATCCGTGTGGTCATAATACTTGGGGATCAGGGGACGTTCGGGGAACGTTCATTTTCCTGATAAGGATTGTCAGAATAGTGGTACCCATAGTCGTGAGGTACGTGATCGTCGTTCGGTATGAACGGAGATCCAGGGTTGTCGTATTTGCACACGGTGTGCAAGTATGAATGTTTGTGGGTTAGTACTTTTGTGCTGATGCTAGTATGGATGCATGTGTGCTGATACTAGTGGTGTTGATAGTGTGTTGGTGCTAGTGTCGGTAATGGTGTTGACGATGAGCCACAAGTTGGGGTGTGACTCCGTCATGATGAACATACGTTCGGTCTTTGAGATTCGGTAGTGGCTGAGTGATGGACTGGATGGGATCCAGTTAAGATTGTGCTGTGTTGGGATAAGTCCCAATAGTGGTGAGATAATCAGTAAGGAGTGGATTAAAAAGGGTATAATTGAGACTTGAGTAATCTTGGGATGACGTCCCCTACGTCATGATAATTGGTGGCTTTGGGGGAGTTGTTGGCAACTCCAAAAATTTGTGCGATTTGATGTTTTAATATCCCTAAAAAGTACATGGAAATGATTAAAACTGGAAAAGACGAGGAAAACCATTAGTGGTATAAAGGTAGGAATTTGTAATTGAGAACTTGGGAAACCGAGTGTTGAACCTGTAAAGGTCGTGATGTGCGAACGGGATAATAACGGATTGATTGTGGACACGGGGTTGTCCAAGTGAGTTGAGGAGGTAGGAAGTCTAGTGGTTAGACTTGACGTCTTGTTGGGAGCATATCTGTTTCCAACATGGTTGGAACCTTAGTGTCGAGAAGCGTTGTGATTAGGGAACGAGAGTGGTGCGTGTTTTTGGTGATTGGTATTCCGAAGTCATTGGGGTTGACTTCTTGCTTTCTGCCCTGGCAGACATTGACTGTAGTTACCAGTACGTTGAGCGTGTATTGGTTGTTGAGCCCGTGTGTGTTGCGAGGTCATTGGGAGGAGCTACGTGTTCGAAACTAGGTAAACGAGATTTCTCGTTTTCTGCTTGGTGGCAGACGATGTTGGGGTACATGGCGTGGTGAGTGCAGTGAGTTTTGTTGCATCCACGTAGGATGAGTATTGGTGTCATTATTTTGGATCATCCTTGGTTTTCCTAGGTGAAATGACAAGGATCGATACGAATTTGGGTGTGTGAGTCGTAAATGACGAGATTGAACTTCTTTTCGAAGTGGGGCCCGTATGGTATTCTACTCGGGTGAGTAGGTTTTCAAGGTAGTTGAATTTTGTCAACCTTAGACGTGTGGAGGTTGGATTGGCTTCCCTATGAAGTCAATCAAGTGTATTGAACGGGTCACCGATAGGTTCGGTTTTGGTGTGTCTTGGTAAATGTGAATGAGATTTCGGGATTTGGAATCGAATTTCTGGGTGACGATTCAGGATTCGATTTTGGAACTTGAAAGTATATTTCCAGATTTGGGTACGGAATGGTTGTTCCAAATGCTAGCTTACGGAATAATGATTTCGGATTCGGATTTGGAAATGAGTTAAAATGGGATATCTGGGTTTGGATCCGGGATTTCTTACGAAGTTGCGGATTCAGATTCGGAAGTGGAACTAGATGTTGGGTGGAGTTTCGATTTGTCTCATGTTGGATTGGGCAAACGTACTCCATTATTGGAATGCGTTCGGCTATGACCTAGGTGGTTGTAGTCTGGTCATTAGATAGATGTGTGTACTTCGTACATGGTTCGAGGTACAATACCTTGTAGACTTGTGATGTCTAGTTACGGTATACGGGATATACCCGAGGTGTGTTGGTGAACGTGTTGGTAGTCGGATTGGTTCCGATACCATGGGATTGGCTGTGGACCGGACATTACTATGCAATGGGTCATGGTAATTCCGATGTGTTTAATTACACACAGGTCGTTTGAAGGGTCGGTAATCGTTTACTAAGTTAAGTACGTTGGTGGCATGTGTAGCCACGAGTGAGTCTAGTGTCAGTTTTTGACTGACAACAACTGTGTGGTGACAGTTTGTCAGGATGTTTCAACATAGATCGTTGAGTGGGGTCAGCTGACTCCTAGTGGGAGTGGGAAAGGAACCGTCGAGTTGTTGCGTCAACGAGAGGGTGGATTTGACAAGTGGTGTCAAATTCGAAACAAGTAGTTTCAGTCATTCGACGGGGTCGAATGTAATCGTTGCGTTTTGGGTACTAGTGGTACGTTTGGGTGTAGACAAGTTTTGTCTAAGTAGTTGGTGTACGGGTGTACACGTGTTGCGTGGTCGATTCCACTTTCCGCGGGTGTTTGTGGAATCAGGATAGTCGAGTTTCGAGAGCGAAACTTATTAAGGAGGGAAGTACGTTGAGATTAGATCGGTTGGAATTTCGAGGACGAAATTTATTAAGGAGGGAAGGTTGTAACGACCCGTCCCGAATTCCGGGATTAGTTAGTGTTTAATCTTGACTAGTGAGGTTGAACGGTGGTTAGTAGGGCGGAATCGGACAAAATGTGCAAAATGACCGTTTTGCCCCTGGTCGTGGGCAAAATGTTGACTTTTTGTTCGGGCGGTCAAATGGACTTTGACCGATGACCGTGACGTAGTTCGGGACGTCACGAGTTCATAGACAGGTGGCACGTTCGATTCCGACATTCGTAGAGGAAGTTATGGTGTTCGGAAGTTGAGGGGTATTTTGGTAATTTGGCTTGTTAGGGGCCAAATGTTGACTTTTTGATCGGGAGGTCCGATGGGCGAGGGCCAAGGACCGTTACGTAGGTATCGTCGATACGAATCCAACGACAGGCGGCATGCCGAAATCGGAGTTACGACGACGAAGTTATGGTCACGGGCGTAATCGCGATTAACCGAGACTCGGAATAAAATAATAATATTAAATAGGTGAACAGTAACTGACGAATCTGGACCCTTGGATGTAGTCCACATGTCACTCATCCCCACCTTCCCTAAAATCTGGATCCTTGTTGGCCATTGGATTATTTAATCCATTTTCTCCCCTTAAATCCTCACCATCCATTCAAACCTCAGATTAAATCTGGGCCCTTGATCTCATCTCTTTCTTCCCTTCATCTACTGATCACACTCATCCCTCTCACTCTATTCTTTCTCCCACCCGAAACACATATGCACACAACCTACATGAACCACCTCACCAATCTCTTCTGTGTTGGTGTGTGAGTGAGATGAGCTGCACGGTGAGGCTTGAGAGACGGCGGGGGGACGACGGAGACGGCGGAGACGACGGCGGCAAAACAAAAACAGAGGAGCAAAAATGCAGAAATTGGAAGATCGTTATGGATTGGCTTTTGATCGCTTTAGAGGGATGTATGATGTTCCTGGAGTCGAGCTAGGCATGCTGGTAGCCACGGCGGCGAGGTAAGCCTCGAACCCGTGAGTTTGTTTTCGGGTACAAAAATGGTAGGATGGGTTTTAACGTGTTTCGATCGATCTGGTGATTAGGATGATGATCTAGAAGGTGAGACGAGCTTCTGGGGATCGTTTTCGAAAGGAATGGTGGCCGGGATCGTGCAGACACGACGGTTGCAGGTGGCCGGTCTGCACACCTCCACGAACAGGTAGTCAACGTATTGGTTTCTCAGTTTTTAAAGCATGGATCAACTGGAATTGATGAGACGATCTTGTAGGAACAAACGGATTTGAAAATGATCGAGTATTGGCTGAGAACCAGTCGGGTTGGGCCGCGGGTCACGGTGACCCGTTTATCAGACAACCGGGTCAGAACGGTGACACTGTTCACGGCGCGTGAGTTTCACGCGCAGCCAGTCACGGCGGCGCGTGGCGGCGCGTGGGCACGAATCTCGAGGTGAGGTCAACATGACTTTTAATCCATTCGATGTAACGGACATTTTGGAATTGGTTTCGTGTCGATCGGACACCGTCTCGATAGTGTTCGGGATGTCCGAAGGTTTTAAATTAAGTTAAAAATAAGTAAAAATTCGGGAAAATTACGGGACTTTGATAGGATGTTAATAATGAGGTTAGTAACCCTCTAATGTGATTTGGACAGGATTGGGAGTCCCGGTGTTAGTGGTGTGGCCCGGGAGGGCCGGTGGCACGCGTATCGAGGCACACGGTTAAAACGGTCTGTGAGTGGACTTTGGTTTTATAAATTCTACGCATGCTTAAATGTTTTATATGGATTATGGTTGTGATTTTGTGATGTTGATTTGGTTGTTGGTAAATTGTACGGTTTCACGTATTTCGAGGCGATTTACGTGCTTGCACGTAAATCGAGGTTTTCCGGTTTTCCATGGATTTTCCATATTTATGACTTGGATATAATGTGATGAAATGGTTTTGAAATTGGAAATATAAACTCGGGCTTGAGGCCCACTTGTTTTGGAAATTTCGGACTTGGAGTCCATTTGAGAATCGGGCCGGGGGCTCAGTTGGTTAATGAAATCGGGCCAGGGGCCCAGTTGGTTAATGAAATCGGGCTGAGACCCATTTGAGTTATGTTATCGGGCCAGGGGCCCAGTTGATTTATGAATTCGGGCCGTGGGCCCAGTGGGTTTATAAGTCGGGCTGCGGGCCCCGTTGGTTTACAAATCGGGCCGTGGGCCCAGTGGTTCATAAAATCGGGCATGAGGCCCAATTGGATTATAATGGTGATTTCGGGTCAGGGACCCTATATTTAATAATTGTGATTTTGGGTCAGGGACCCTAAATGGAACTGTGTGGTTTTATGGAAATTACGGGCAGGGCCCAATGGTAATGATGTGATAAAAGGATTTAATAAAACTGTTTTTCCATATACCATCTAGATACAAGGATATATGATGGTCTCCTCCAGATGTCTGGGACACTGGGGAAGTCACGGTGCATTGCCTGCGAGGGGTCATTATACGGAGCAGCCGGACCGTATGATGACTCAGGAGCAGGATTGCTATGATTGACGTCAGGGACGTCAGACATCAGGGATGTCAGATATATGGACCCGGAGAGACCCCGGGCAGCACGCGTAGCTTGTGAAACCGTGAGACATGACGTCAGGGACGTCTAGCATCAGGGATGCTGGTGATGGTAATGGTAAAATACGATTTAATGAAATGGCTTTCCGGGTGGATTTATGATTGTGTGATTTTAATGAATTAATGTTCATTTATGGTAGTGGGTGGTGACCCACATGGTCGTTTATGTATGGTGGTGGTATTCCACGGTTTTTGGGGCTGAGTTCCCACACTTGGTTTTTGGTTAACGGTTTTTGGGCTAAGGCCCTAAGGGCTCGGTTGAGCAAACATTTTGGTTACTGGTTTTTGTGGCATGCATACATTTTTATTGGAGGGCATAAATGTCTTATAAATGTATTTGATGAACTTACTGGTTTTTGTCCACTCACAACTTTTGGTTTTAATGCCCTTCAGGTTGATCACGGATGCGATTGCAGCAGCGACTGGGACATTGCACATCTCCTCCATCGATCCTTGCGCACTCTGGATGCCCTGTTTGGGCAGTGGCTCGTGGTTATCCCTTGTCTGACACCCCTTGTTGGACGGGAGCAGGGCACATTCCACGGTAATCCCGGGGGGATTGGGATGGGTCCTGTCACATAGCATCCATGCCATTCATATATATATATATATATATATATATATAAAACATCCTCCATGAACGGTTCCCATAAACCGTCATGTACCACCATAACATAACAAGGGTTAATGTCGGTTCCCATAAACTGTCATGTACCATAATAACATAACCAGGGTTCTTGCCGGTCCCCATAATCCGTCATGAACCACGATACCATAACAAGGGTTCATGCCGGTTCCCATAAACCGTCATGAACCGGGAAATCCATTTAAGGTTCCCTGACCTGAAATCAAAACCGTAAAGTAACCTGGGTCTCGTGCCCAAACATAGGACATCAGCTGGGCACCGTGCCTGATATCTGAGGTCATATGCTCGAGACAAACCAAATGGGTCTCATACCCGAGTTTATCCTTTTAGAAATCCAAAACCATTTCATTAAAATCAATAAAGAAATACCGACCCATATATGCACCGTATAGGGTCGAAACCTCGAAATACGTGCCTATACGTAACCACATACAAATGCACCCATGACATCTTCAAACATGTAATAAAACATATAATAAACATTTATGCATGCACCAATTTAGAAAACCAAGGTCCACTCATAGACCGTCCGAGCTGCCGCCTCGATTTGCGTGCCATAGGCTCTCCCGAGCCGATCACTATCACCGGGACTCCCGAACCTGTCCAAATTGTAATAGAAGGTTACTAACTACTTAATTAACCTCCTACCAAAGCCCTGTAATTTTCCCGAACTTTTAACTATTTTTAAACCGATCCTAAACCTTTGGACAGCCCGAAACCTATCGAAACGATGTCCAATTGACGCGAGACCAGTCCCAGAATATTCCTTACATCGAATAGAAGATTTCATATGTTGAATACTTCCCCAAATTATGGCCCACGCGCCCTCACGCGCCCCAAGAGTGCACAGTGTACTGTTCATCTTCTCTAGTAGTCGAACCGGCCGGTTCACTAGTTGGCCGGTCCAGTTGGACCGGCGTGACCGATTCACAACTCCTCCCTTCTCATTTTGGTCCGATTCCCTTCCTTATAAATCCCTAAATTACTATTTTGATCCTAGGAACTTGTTTGGATCAAATCCACCTAAAAACCCCAAAAACCCATGGTTCAATTCCCTCAAAAACAGTTCAACGTTTCCAGTTTTTTCCCAGGGCTTCTCAGTCACCAACCACCACCCAAATTCATCTTAAAACCTTCCTAAAATCATAATAAACCCCTCATAATCGACCAAAACTATCCCTAACGTTTGAAATCGAAAATAGGAGAAAATGGGAAATACCGAGCCATACCTCGGGTTCGGTCTCCGCCGTGCACGGTGGCTCCCTCCTGGCCGGCCACCATTATCCTCAGTCCTTCCCTCACTTCCCTAGTTCCTCAGATGGTCATGGGTGAAGGTTTGGATTGGATGGGGTTGGGTTGCACAGAGGATGAGATCGGGGAAATGGTTTGTGTTTGAATGAAGAAATGAAAAGGATGGTCGATGCATGAATCAATGTAGGTGGCCTGTGGATGGGTGACACTTGTCACTCATCCATTGGTCCTCCATAAAATATCTGGGGCCCACTAGAGTCCAAAAGTGAAGTTATCTCGTAATTCGTGAAATAGTGCACTTGAACTTCCGTGAACCGTAACTTCGTCGTCGAACGTCCAAATTCGACGTGCTGCCTGTCTATGGATTCGTATCGTCACGATCTACGTAACAGTCGTCGACCCTCGACCATTGGACCTCTCGGTTAAAAAGTCAACATTTTGCTCCTTGTAACCAAAATTACCAAAATGCCCCTAAACTTTCGAACATCATAACTTCTTCCTCGAATGTCGGAATTGAACATACCACCTGTCTTTGAATTCGTGTCGTCACGAACTACGTCACGGTCATCAATCAAAGTCCATTTCACCGCCAGAATGAAAAGTCAACATTTTTGCCCCGGCCAAGGGCAAAAAGGTCATTTTGCATCTTTCGTCCGATTTCGCTCAACTAATCACCGATTAACCTCACTAATCGTGATTAGGAATTTGGGACGGATCGTTACAACCTTCCCTCCTTAATTAATTTCATCCTCGAAATTCCAACCGACTTAATTCCAACCGTTCTTCCCTTCTTAATTAGTTTCGCTCTCGAAACTCCAACTATCCTAATTCCACATCCACCCCGTGGAAAGTAGAATCGACCTCGAAACTCGTGTACACTCGTACACCCACTAAGCAGAACGATACTCGTCTGCAACCAGACGTACCACTAACACTCATGGCGTATCGACTACATTCGACCACGTCGAATGACAGTAGTCATACGCTCCGAACTGACACCACTTGTCAAATCTACTAATTCGTTGACACAACAACTAGACGGTTCCTTGCTCAATCACTAACTATCCCGATGTCTACTCCCGCTAGGAGTCACCAAACCTCACTAATCGATCCACGTTGACTCCTCCGACAAACCTTCACCGTTTGACAGTCGTCAGTCGAAAATCTAACACTATACTCACATGTGGTTACACTAACCACCAATTCACTCAACCTGAGTATACGCATACCAAAAAATACTCGACCTGTGTGTAACTAGAACCATCAAAAAATCATGACCCAGTGCACAGTATCCAATGTCCAGTTCACGTCCTCAACTAATCCAATGGTATCCGAACTAAGCCGACTACCAACACGCTCACCATCATACCACTGGTATAACCTATATACCATCACCAGGTATCACAACTTTCCCGGTATCGTACCTCGAACAACGTACAAGGTACATACAACTACCCATCAATCAGCCTACAACCACTTAGGTTGTAGCCAATCACGTTTCTACTATGGAATCCATTTGTCCAATCCCGGACTAGACAAATCGAAACTCCAACCCATCATCTATTTCCAAATCCGAATTCGTAATTTCGTAAGAAATCCCGAATCCAAACCCAGAAATCATATCCATAATCATGTCCAAATCCGAATCTGAAAGCATCATTCCATAAACCGGCATTAGGAATCACCATTCCGAACCCAAATCCATAAAAGGAAATCCACTGTCAAGCTCCAGAATCAAATGCTGAATCGTCACCCAGAATCCGATTCCAAAACCCAAATCTAGAAATCCACTTTCAAGTTCCAAAATCAAATCCTGAATCGTCATCCAGAAATCTGATTCCAAAACCCGAAATTTCATTCTCGTCTACCGAGACACACTATATCCGAACCTATCGGATACCTATTCAAACGATTACCTCAATAAGTTCGATTGACTTCATAGGGAAGCCAATCCCAACCTCAACACATCTAGGCTGACCCAAAATCCGAACTCGTCGAAAAACCACTCACCTGAGTAATATACCATACAGAATTAACTTCGAAAAGAAGTTCAGTCCCAACATCCTCAACTCAAACATCCAAGTAAGAGCGATAAACTCTCCACCTATTTGGATTATCAAGATCACGATCCAGATCCATCACTACATCAACCGACCATAGACATCACGATCCTGATACACACTGCGATCCACACAGTTAACTACCAGATTCCAACCCATAGGGTCTTACACCCCCAACTAATCTGCATACTGTCAAATCGTTCGTCAACCAATTCCTACATCTAAACAGATCAGTCAACGATGAAACACGTCGAGACTTTGGGTTCTCCCCAATCACTTCATATCAATCCTTGTCATCCCACTGAGGAAAAACCAAGGATGATCGAACACGATGACATCACAACTCATCCTACGTGAATGCAAACAACACTCGCTGTACTCACCACGTCATGTAACTTGACATCGTCTGCCACCAAGCAGAAAATGAGAAATCTCAGTCACCTAACTTCGATATACTCAACTCCACTTGATGACCCAAGACAAATCCCGGGTCCACAAACCAATACACGATCAGTGTACTAGTGGCAACCAACAACATCTACAATCATCAACATCATCTACCATCGCCAATCATGTTAGAATCTGAGAAGTCACCCAAAATGACTTCGAAATACCCATTACCAATGCGGAAAACCAGCATTCCACTCGTCACCACAATCGCAACCTTTCGCGATTCCGAAGCTCCAACCATGTCGGAACCAACATACTCGGAAATCAACCACGTGTCCTTAACGAAGAGAACTTGGTACACCATCTCGCCTATCGGTTCACACTGTTCATGTAGATACACTCATTCCGAGTGGAATTCATGCGACTCAAGGGTAAACCTCGTATACTATTTACGGATGTGCATATACAGTCTAACACTCGTATCTCGTACCACGAGTCTCAACTACTACTGGATCCTATCCAATCCATCATTATCCGTGATCCACTCCTGAACCATAGATACCGAACATATGCCCATCTCGACGGAGTCATATCCTCGTGACTTACCTTCATCATAATCACCGGCACCAGCACCAGCACTAGTACCAGTACACCACTATAATCTGTCAGCATCAGCACACAAACATCCACACTAGCATCAGCAATAACACCAGTACACCATGTGTAAAACTGATAACCCTGGATCTCCGCTCATATCGAGCGACGACCCCGTATCTCTACTCGAATAGGAGAAACTCTGCCTTCCTCGTACCCGACAACTCTGGGTAAAGTCACCCTGACAACTCAACCAAAAAAATGAAATGTCCCCTGAACGTCCCCGTCACATTCTGTGATCACACTCAACCGTAACCGAGTCGAATCCAGAATCACTGCTCGTACATATGCGTTACTCACACACCCCGTATCATCGTCACGACTGACAATCCCATCGTCACAATCGTCACTGTAACCTGAGTCTACTCGACCTGATAAGACTCGACTACGTCCATCGATAGTAGCGTCTACCACAACCTCGTGCAGACCTAACTACCAGACATCTCGATATCCAGACTCCGCACCCCACGAAATCCATCGACCGTACAAACTATCCCGTATCCCAAACCTGGGATTTCATCGATAAGTACCAACCCTGATAACTTGTCCAACCAACCACTAATCAGTCGTAACTCGACTAAACCAATGTCGTCTACCAGGTCATCCATGACCTTAGTTGTACCAACAATCCATCACAACTATGGTAGCACGACAACCAACTGGGTCTAACCGATAAGTACAACCTCGACTGCAAAGTGCAGTCCCAACACAAGCTGACATGACTAGACTGACTAACGAATCCAAATCCGAATAGTCGTCCAAGTCAAACCACTCGTCAAATCACATTTCTGAACCATACACCCAAGGTAGGATTCCACGATCACACCTAGAGTTCCTCAGAACCCAATTGCTAACTGCAGTATAATCCAAAATCTGGCCATCCACATGGTCTCGACATCGTAACGACGACGATCCAATCATATCGTAAGTTCCATTAGGATTCCTCGAATCAGGCTGCCCTCAACAGCAGAGCCATTTAACTCAATAATATCCTACCATCTAATGGTCACAACTCCAAACCAGTCGTCAAATCGATCCCAAGACATCGTGAGAGACGATCCCAACTAACCGTCTCACGATCATAATCTAACGTACGAATACGTTCATCCTTCCGTAGGGTCCCACACTGTTAACCCTGACAGAACTATGGCAACCCCGGCATCAAGTGCCGAACCAAGTCATACCACGATTCAATCCTACTAATTATCGTACCAGCATCCCACTATCAGGTTGCCTACGAACTGTAGCCCATTGAGATATCACATCCTCGACCTACGTACATACTCCAAGAGCTACACGGTTGCTCCAATAGAGACAACCCTAGCTCTGATAAGCAATCCTATGCTCTGATACCATGTTGACAGGACCCATCCCAACCCCCCCGGGATTAACGCGGGATGACCCTGCTCCCGTCTGACACAGAGTGTCAGACAAGGGATATTTCTGACCTTTGCCCTCCCGGGCTATCAGAGTATGCCAGGATCCGAAGGAGGTATGTGATATCTCGGTCTCTGCTACAGTCCACATCCGCTGTCAACCTGAAGGGCAGTCAAAACATTAAAAGCTGTGAGTGGACAAAACAAAAGTTTATAAAAACATTTCCATAAAGACATTTGCACCCTTCACTAAAAAGAATGCATGCATTCGAAAACCATTTAACCAAATGGACCGCATGTGGGAACTAAGCCCAAATCAGAAATAAACCAAGGTCGAAAGGACCACAATGAAATTGACCATACGGGCCACTGCCCAAATCCATAAGAAAACCAATAAGGGACTCAACCCATAACCATAAACATACAGAAGCCACTGCTTAATCGTGTGCACACCTGTGCACACCACATATCAAATCTAATATATCATATCATATCATATATACATATAAGTCACACAACCAATCCTGTCACGGTATCCAAAGCTACGCGCGTGCTACCCGGGTCTCAATCCGAGTCTTCACAAAGTCAAGGTAAATGTCCTTAGACCACTGATCCTACTCGAGGTTATAGTAACCATAGCCTTCATGAAAGTAAGGAACCCAACTGGGGGGTGACTCCACTCAGTCGGTGCTCCGTGACTACTTCGGGGTCCACCCAGGCCAACGACCCTCCACGGAGGAGATAATAGAAGTAAAGGAAGGTATATGAATATATATATATACATAGCACAAATATCCATTCCCGGTTCCGATGAACCGTCATGATCCATAGCATCCATGCCATTCATATATATATATATATATATATATATAGAAAACATCCTCCATGCACGGTTCCCATAAACCGTCATGTACCATAATAACATAATCAGGGTTCATGCCGGTTCCCATAAACCGTCATGTACCATAATAACATAACTAGGGTTCATGCCGGTCCCCATAATCCGTCATGAACCACGATACCATAACAAGGGTTCATGCCGGTTCCCATAAACCGTTACGAACCAGGAAATCCATTTAAGGTTCCCTGACCTGAAATCAAAACCGTAAAGTAACATGGGTCTCGTGCTCGAACATAGGACATCAGCTAGGCATCGTGCCCGATATCTGAGGTCGTATGCCCGAGACAAACCAAATGGGTCTCATACCCGAGTTTATCCTTTTAGAAATCCAAAACCTTTTCCCTAAAACCAATAAAAAAATACCGACCTGTATAGGCACCGTATAGGGCCGAAACCTCGAAATACGTGCCTATACGTAACCATATACAAATGCACCCATGGAATCATCAAACATGTAATAAAACATATAATAAACATTTATGCATGCACCAATTTAGAAAACCAAGGTCCACTCATAGACCGTCCGAGCTGCCGCCTCGATTTGCGTGCCATAGGCTCTCCCGAGCCAATCACTGTCACCGGGACTCCCGAACCTGTCCAAATTGTAATAGAAGGTTACTAACTACTTAATTAACCTCCTACCAAAGCCCCATAATTTCCCGAACTTTAACTATTTTTAAACAGATCCTAAACCTTCGGATAGCCCAAAACCTATCGGAACGATGTCCGATTGACACGAGACCAGTCCCAAAATCTTCGTTACATCGAATATAAGATTTCATATGTTTAACACTTCCTCAAATTATGACCCACGCGCCCTCACACGCCCCAAGAGTGCACAGTGTACTGTTCATCTTCTCCAGTAGTCGAACCGGCCGGTTCACTGGTTGGCCAGTCCAGTTGAACTGGCGTGACCGGTTCACAACTCTTCCCTTCTCATTTTGGTTTGATTCCCTTCCTAATAAATCCCTAAATTCCTATTTTGATCCTAGGAACTTGTTTGGATGATCAAATCCACCTACCCCCATGGTTCAATTCCCTCAAAAACGGTTCAACGTTTCCAGTTTTTTCCCAGGGCTTCTCAGCCACCAACCACCACCCAAATTCATCTTAAAACCTTCCTAACATCATAATAAACCCCTCCTAATCGACCAAAACTATCCCTAACGTTTGAAATTGAAAATAGGAGAAAATGAGAAAAACCGAGCCATACCTCGGGTTCGGTCTCCGCCGTGAACGGTGGCTCCCTCCTAGCCGGCCACCATTATCCTCAGTCCTTCCCTCACTTCCCTGGTTCCTCAGATGGTCATGGGTGAAGGTTTTGATTGGATGGGTTTGGGTTGCACAGAGGATGAGATCGGGGAAATGGTTTGTGTTTGAATGAAGAAATGAAAAGGATGGTCGATGCATGAATCAATATAGGTGGCCTGTGGATGGGTGACACTTGTCACTCATCCATTGGGCCTCCATAAAATATCTGGGGCCCACTAGAGTCCAAAAGTGAAGTTATCTCGTAATTCGTGCAATAGTGCGCTTGAACTTCCGTGAACCGTAATTTCGCCGTAGAACGTCCAAATTCGACGTGCCGCCTGTCTATGGATTCGTATCGTCACGATCTACGTAACGGTCCTCGACCCTCGACCGTTGGACCTCTCGGTCAAAAATTCAATATTTTGCTCCTTTTAACCAAAATTACCAAAATGCCCCTAAACTTCCGAACATTATAACTTCTTCCTCGAATGTCGGAATTGAACGTACCACCTGTCTATGAACTCGTGACGTCACGAACTACGTCACGGTCATCGGTCAAAGTCCATTTGACCGCCAGAATGAAAAGTCAACGTTTTGCCACGGTCAAGGGCAAAACGGTCATTTTGCATCGTTCGTCCGATTTCGCTCAACTAATCACCGATTAACCTCACTAATCGTGATTAGTCACTAATCTAATCTAGGAATTTGGGACGGGTCGTTACAGCAAAGGCCTAGAGCCGACAAAAAATTAGACTCGGAGACAATTAGATTTGAATTGCGAAAAGGTAACATTTCATTCTACATAGACGGTTAGTTTAGGTCTTCTCATCTCATCACAATGTCATATGTTATATCACATTTTTTAATCATAATCACATTTGTTAGATTATATTTTCTGATCCAAATTTGAAATAAAGAAATTTAAATGGAAACGTTTTACTCTCATTATACCTTATCCCTCAATGTTCAAACTTTTCTTTCTTAAAATCTTTTACCCAAACACCATAGAACAATGGCCAATTAATGGAGTGGTAGTTTATCATCCGATGAAGATAATGCTAGTGACATGATGCTACTACAAATGCGTGAGCATTATATGTACTGTGTAAAGGCTGCCATTGAGACCAAACTCGACGGTATATCGTCAAGCCCAACTCCCATTCCAAGAATTCATTCTCTCTGATTATTTTATTGACCATTCTTGGGTTCCCACATAACTTTTATGAAAATCTCAGCATGAGAAAATAATTATTCTTTAGAATTTTAGACGTTGTCATCCATATTGATGATTATTTCAAGCAAAAGCCTAACGCAACCGGAACTTGGTCCCACACCAATTGTGAAGGTGATTATGCCCTTCAGATACTTATGATTGAAGGTGTCGCTAATAACAATGATGATTATTTAAAAATTGTAGGAACGACAAGTACCGATTCTTACAGGAGGTTTTTTCGAGCTATCAATGAAGTCTTCAGAGCTAAATACCTTCGCAAACCCAACACGGAAGATTTGAAACGCCCCTTGAGAAAAGGTGAGATGCATATATTTCCTATGTTAGGTAGTGTGGATTGCATACATTGGGAGTGGAAATATTGTCCAATGTCCGCCCATGGGAAATTTGCTGGTCCCCTTAGTCATCCAACTGTCATCCTTGAAGTTGTTGCATCATATGACACTTGGATTTGGTATGCCTCATTTGGACACCCAAATTCGTTAAATGATAAAAGTGTTCCTTATAGATACCCTATTTTCTGTTATTATCTTGAATGATGTGCTCCATGTGTTCGTTATACCATTAATGATATCAAATATAAGCGTGGATACTATCTCAGATAGTATCTACCCTAAGTGGGGAACCATTTTTCAATTGTATAAATATCCTCAAGGACTAGATACACAATTTTTTAGCAAACTACAAGAGGATTACCGCAAGGATATTGAAAGCAATTTTGGTATTCTCCAAGCGAAGTTCGAAATAATCAACATGCCGGCTAGACAATGGTATCAGAAAGATATTGGGGCTATAATGAAAGCATGAATAATTCTACATAATATTATTGTGGAAGACAACCGTGAACGATTTGGAGAATATCATCATGAGGATCCTACACCTTTGCTAGTACGGGAACCTCTTCTTGAGACTAGTCAAGCTCCAACAATCCTTTATGAATTTCTACATAACTGAAGCAATAAGGTGGATCCAATTGCCTTTTTTGCTCTCTAGAATGATTTGATTGCACATATGTGGGAAAAACATAGGTATGGATGTATCAATTGATTAAATTGTCATGTCATTTAAATTAAATATCTAGAATACTTATTTCACTTTATGTTTTTAACAACTAACTAGCAATGTTCTTGCAAATCTGTTATGTTCCCAAATGGCATTTGTAGGGCCTTTATTTTTAAACTGACATGAGTGCTAGGTAAACAAAAAAAAAATTGATATATTACAAATAAAATAAAATATTAAAATAAATTACAAAACAAAATTATTAAAAAAAATTTCTAAAACACTAAAAGTCTTCATGTCCCAACTGAGAGCATCCATATCAGACAAGCTAAAATTTTGGGACAAATTTAACTTAAATTAAATTACTCAAAATTTATTAATAATTATTCAGTTTTTACAGTTACCAAAAAATCAAACTCTTTTATATTTTCACCAACTTTGAATATTAAATTCATTTTTTCCAAATTTGAATATATAACAACATAATTTTCCTACAACGGCTGGTTTTTAATGTAATTTTTTAACAGTTCAAATAAATATGTCTATTTTGAGTGCAAAATCGATCCATCCCATAATTCAAGCAACACACTATATATATAGCTAGTTTTTGAAAGGCTTAAATTGATGTATCTATTTTAGCAATAAAAACCCTAAACTTCAAGTCCTTGTTTCAGAGACGATACCTATGACAAATGATATTTTTCACCTCTAAGAAAGTAAAGAGTATCATTTTACTCAATGTTATCGTTCATTCTGGTTTATGGTAAAGTTTCTAATTTTTTTTTCATTTCTTCCTCCTAATTGATGAATGTGCTAAAATTATCATAGTCAAATTCTGTTCGCGACAACTCACCCTTCCTTGAAAGCAGTGAAACATCCAAACCCTCATTCCCTAAATACCGGAGAAAATCAATTTTTTTCATAATCCTATACAAAAAAATATGAGTTAATTAACGACCTATAAACAAAAAATAATTTGGAAACTCATTTTTGTTTTGAATTTTTGGATAATCCACGAAAGGTTAGAACTTATAAATGTAAATGATGATGATTTCTGGGAATAAAGAAAAAGTTTAAAACAAACAAAGGATGAAGAAGATGGGTACGTGAAAGATAAACGAGATAAGGAAATAGTTAGCTGGAAGCAACTAGCTACTGATAACTAGTCCAAATATAAAAAAATTAAATTTTAAGTTAAATTTACTTAATCTGCTGCAAGTCTATTATGATGTTTTTGGATAAATTTTTGATTAAATTTATCCAAAAATTAAATTCCACTATTCTTGTGCAGGTACTCCGGACCACCAGAGTTGTATATCTGTCTATCCCTCCCTTCCTCCACCTTAAAATTCCTCCTAAACCCACCTCGTCTTCTTCAAATCTCAATATGACACTCCTCATGTCTCCTTACACCCCATAACAATGGCATCGAGACGGGCATGTATTGCCAGATCTGGATCTGCCGTATCTAATGGCTCCGCCGCTCAGGATCCACCCACAGCCAGAGATCGACGAGTGTTGATCTTGGGCTGTGTCCAAGTCCGAATTTGATAAGTGAATCCTCGTAGGAATTGCCAGAATAGAAAGTAGCGAAATCATGTGAGGTATTATTCTGAGCGGAATTGGGATTTCGTTGTGGAATCGATTTTGATTTTCTAGTTCAATTTTATTGATTAATTTTGAACGGGATTTGGACGATGAGGTTGCCAAGATTAAAAAGCAATGAAAGCTTGAGTCAATATGTCATTTGATTGTGTAGGCTTTTAACAAAACCATGTCAATTGTCTTGAGAACAAACCATCCGTGGCAAAGTTTGCCTCGTTGGAACGGGGTACAGTGTGATGACTACCCCACTAACACCCGGCGCAGCGAGAGAGGTGGACGTGGTTGATATTTTCCGATACAAATTTGGGAATTAAGGTTTAATTTGAGGGGACTTTTCAGTTTTGGCGTTTTGGGTGCGATCCATTTTTTCATCAGTTTTGGCGTTGTGTGTGTGGGTGATGATGTTGCTGCAGGTAGGGGAAGGAGCTGAGGGCGTGAAAGGGAGGGGAATGTTATCGAGGAAGATGAGGATTGGATTTTTTTTCCTTTTTTTTTATATATATTTTTTCTTAGTTAATTTTATAAAATTAATTTTTTTTCCCTTTTTTTTTGCTTACATGACCTCTATATCAGCATAAAAATAAGTCCCACATGTACCACCTTTAGCACTTAACGGTAGATACCTAGTGAAATTTTCATAATTTGAATATGAGTTTGTAACTCTTATAGTTTCGAGGATTCTATATAATTTTTCAACAAAATTTACATGGTCGGCATCATTAGTCTCACTCGAGCGATATGGTTTTATTGGATTTTGAATTGCCTAATTATAATAAATGCTGAGTATGGAGCAACATCTTCTTTAATATTGAAATTCATTTCTACTGAAGATTTGTCGACAATTGGTGGAAGAAATGTGCAACTAAAAAAATTTGGAAGTATAAGTTTGAGAAAATAAGGAAAACATTTAGAGTTTTATGGGTATTGAGAACTTTAGAGTAAAAATTATAATAATTAAAGGGAAAAAAATTAAAATTTGTTATATATATAACTATTGCACGCCCAACAGTAGAAAAAAAAATAAAAAAAACAACATGCATGCATTCCTAAGTCTCCAGCGCCCAACAAGAGGAAAATGGGAATCAATTTGACAGGATTTGTCCCAACTGGACTTTGATAATTTTACCCGGTCCTGCTCCCGTCTGACAAGTCAACTGAAGTCCCGAAACTACCCCTCAGCACCTGTAAGACAAGGGATAACTGCACTGATTTCCGCTCATGCCTCCGCCACTCGATCAGCCTCGAACGTCGTGCCACGACCTGTAGGGTCATCAAAAACAAAAAAAGCGTGAGTGGACAAAAATACCATCCTTTGAAAAGACATTTCAAATAGACCATTTTCCCCTCTAGTTTATCATAACATGCATGCATAGGGTAAAATATATGAATAACCATCACCCGCTTTCCAACCAAATCACATGAAAATCATTTAAAAAAAAAACCATGTTATCATAAAATAAATCACATAACTCGGGAATTACACATCCGAGGTCCTCTGGGAATTACACATCCAGATCTGCTGGGAACTACACATCCAATGTCACCGGGAATTACACATCCGGTTCTTCGTAAAACGTGCTAGAAAAATCGATTAAATAATCTGTAAATCCAACAATTAATCATATCAAATCATCATGCAATCATTGCAAATCAAATCATGTAATAAATCATGTAAAACATTTAATTATGCATGCATCATAATTTAGAAAACAAACATCTACTCACACACCGTCCAAACCACTCGATTCTGAGCTGCACGCTTTTCCATAATTTCCGACACTTTCTAGGAATCCCAAGTCCTGCCCAAAATCATCATTAAGGGTCACTAATAACTTAATTAATAGCATATTGAACTCCCCCAAATTTTCCGGGAATTAAATACGAATTAAAATATCATTAACGCTTCGGTCCCTCAAAACAATATCGAGACGGTGTCCGATCGACTCGAAACCAACGTCAAAATGTTCGTTACATTACATGGAACAAAAGTCATGTTGACCTCACCTTGAGATTCCCACTCACGTGCCCCCACGCGCCACCGCAAGCGGCTGCGCGTGAAGTTCACGCGCCTGGCACTGTTCCTGCTACAGTTGTCATCCTCAACCATTTCCTGCAAAATGGGTTGTTCAACCCGCGACACAGCCTGATTCCATCCCTGTCAATTTGAACCTGATTTCTTCAATTCACTCAACTACAAGTATCGCAACCAACTTAATTAGGGGTCTGTAACATTAATTTCAATTGTCATTACCTCAAACCAATTAAATTGAATTCAAGTTTCCAACGAATGCTCATCGTCCCAGTTCATCAAATAGTAACCGATTTCGTCAATTAATTAGATAGAGGGAATCATAGACTTACTTTAAAGATGATTTTGAAATCAATTTCACAAACACTTACCACCAATTACACGTACACAAACTCGCGATTTCTCGAATTCCGCCATGTCTGTTCATGGCCAAAATGACACCAATTGTCATCGTTCTTGATTGGGTTCGACTCGCCTTGATCCCTAAAGGCTAAAATCGACGACAATTGCGGTGTTTATGGTCCTTAAGTTCATCTTCAAAAATTAATCAATTGGAATTTCATGGGTTCTTGGGTTTCAATTTTCCTCCTCTCGCTCCCTCGTGTAATTCTCTATTCTTCCTATCTAATTCCTCCCATTGAATCGACTAACTGGTAGGGATTGTAGGAAGATGGTTGTTTGCTTCCTCAGACTATGTTTTCTACGTTCTGTTGTTCTCCCCCTAGCACGGTCAAGTCATATTCTGATATCTATATACATGGAATTATAGTTTACTAATTATTAGGGCCACCAATCGCGTTTATAAGGTGATAGATGTTGCCTAAAGACCCAAATGACTCACTAATACGGCTGAGTCATCCAATACTGCGCCAATTTACCAATTTACCCTTCTTTTTGAAAAATTACCAAATTTCCCTTCGCCGTCTCAGACTCGTATCTTTTACATCCAATCTCTGATTGACGTATGCCGCCTGTCTACGGATTCAGCGTCCCAAGACCTATCCAACGGTTCTTACGGAAAGTCCAAACAAGGTCTCGATCAAAAAAATCAACTTTTGCCCCCCATAACTAAGGACAAAATCGTCTTTTCCTTCCAATTTTTCCACTTTATCCTTTTTCGAATTTTCGGGTCGTTACAATCTTCCCCCTTAAAAAATTTCATCCCCGAAATTCGGATGTACCTCTCCAACAACAATCATGGAGATTTAATTCACCTCCATATCAACACCTAAGGTTCCCACATGAACCATCATTCGTTCTACGCAACCATAATTACCTTTTCCATCTTTCCCGGCTCGTCCCGAGCCCTCATGTCACATCATGACTCATCTCGAGTTCTAAACCAACTCCTGACTCCCGCTAAGTCCCATTCGATATCCAAAATCCAAAGGTCACTTATCCGACCCCCTATCCTCGGGTCACGTTTATCCTGGGCCGCTTTGGGGGGGATTGGAACCCCAAAGTTAAGCGAGTTGAGGCTGGTGAAATTCCATGATGGGTGACCCCCTGGGAAGTTGCACCATAAGCTCCCGAAAACAAAACCGTGAGGGCGAGGCCCAAAGCGGACAATATGGTGCTAGATGAGTCGGGTCCTGACCGAGGAGGGTCGGGTCCTGACACTGGGCCCAACATGCCCATTCATATAACATATCTCAACGGTATATTGAATCACCATCTGGACCAATAAAAGTACAAGACGCATTACTTGACCCCAATCCAGGGTCATACCCACTCCAGGGATTTCCTATACCCTCGTATCTCGTCTTATCACCAGGCCGCACACGAGGGTTGCATTTCGAAGGCATGACAAATCAGTAACCAAATGCTCTGATACCAATTTGATAGGATCCGTCCCAACTAGACTTTGATAACCGTGCCCAGTCCTGCTTCCGTCTGACAAGTCAACTGAAGTTCCGAAACTACCCATCAGCACCTGTCAAACAAGGGATAACTGCACTAATTTCTGCTCATGCCTCTGCCTCTCGATCAGCTCCGAACGTCGTGCCACGGCCTAGAGGGTCATCAAAAACAGAAAAGGTGTGAGTGGACAAAAATACTATCCTTTGAAAAGACATTTCAAATAGACCATTTTCCCCTCCAGTTTATCAAACCATTCATGCATAGAGTAAAATATATGAATAACCATCACCGGTTTTCCAGCCAAATCACATGAAAATCATTTCAAAAAAAAACCATTTTATCATAAAACAAATTAGGTAACTCGTGAATTACACATCCGAGGTCCTCTGAGAATTACACATCCAGATCTGCTGGGAATTACACATCCAGTGTCACCGGAAATTACACATTTAGTTCCTCGTAAAACGTGCTCAAAAAACCAATTAAAAAATCCGTAAATCCAACAATTAATCATATCAAATCATCATGCAATCATTGCAAATCAAATCATGCAATAAATCATGTAAAAAAATTAACTATGCATGCATCATAATTTAGAAAACAAACGTCCACTCACACACCGTCGAAGCCGCTCGATTCTGAGCTGCACGTTTTTCCAAAATTTTGAAACTTTCCAAGAATCCCAAGTCCTACCCAAAATCATCATTAAGGGTCACTAATGACTCAATTAATATCATATTGAACTCCAAATTTTCCGGGAATTAAATACGAATTAAAATATCATATAACGCTTCGGACCCTCGGAACAATATCGAGACGGTGTTCGATAGACTCGAAACCAACGCCAAAATGTTCGTTACATTACATGGAACAAAAGTCATGTTGACCTTACCTCGAGACGGAGTCCACGCGCTTGGCACTATTCCTGCTACAGTTGTCGTCCTCACCCGTTTCCAGCAAAATGGATTGTTCAACCCGCGACACAACCCGATTCCATCCCTGTCAATTTCAACCCGATTTCTTCAATTGATTCAACTACTAGTATTGCAACAAACGTAATTAGGGGCCTGTAACATTAATTTCAATCGTCACTGCCTCAAACCAATTCAATTGAATTCAAGTTTCCAACGAATGCTCATCATCCCAGTTGATCAAATAGTCACCGATTTTGTCAATTAATTAGTTAGGGAGCATCATAGACTTACTTTAAACATGATTTTGAAATCAATTTCACAAACACTTACCCCGAATTACATGAACACAAGCTCGCGATTTCTCGAATTCCGCCATGTCTGTTCATGGCCAAAACGACACCAATTGTCTTCGTTCTTGATTGTGTTCGACTCGCCTTGATCCCAAAAGGCTAAAATCGACGATAATTGCGGTGTTTATGGTCCATAAATTCAACTTCGAAAATTAATCAATTCGAATTTCATGGGTTCTTGGGTTTCAATTTTCCTCCTCTCACTCCCTCGTGTAATTCTCTATTCTTCCTATATAATTCCTCCCATTGAATCGACTAACTGGTAAGGATTGTAGGAAGATGGTTGTTTGCTTCCTCAGACTCTGTTTTCTACATTCTGTTGTCCCCCCCCCCCCCCCCCCCCCCCAGCATGATCAAGTCATATTCTGATATCTATATACATGGAATTATAGTTTACTAATTATCAGGGCCACCAATTGCATTTATAAGGTGATAGATGTCGCCTAAAGACCCAAATGACTCACCAATACGGCTGAGTCATCCAACTTTGCGCCAATTTACCAATATACCCTTGCCATCTCAGACCAGTATCTTTTACATCCAATCTTCGATTAATGCATGCCGCATGTCTACGAATTTAGCGTCCCGAGACCTATCCAACGGTCCTTACGGAAAGTCCAAACAAGGTCCCGATCAAAAAGTCAACTTTCGCCCCACATAACTAAGGGCGAAATCATCCTTTCCTTCCAATTTTTCCACTTTTTCCTTTTTCGAATTTCCTGGTCGTTACATAATTGGCATTCCATTTATTCAAGTATGACCTAGTTAGGTCTCACAATTGGCCAGGGTAGGCCATAATAGGCCATGTTGAAGTGGTGGAGGAACTGTATGACATGACCCGTTCTGAATGGACTTTAAAAACCGTGACTAGTCCTGCTCACGTCTGTCAAGTTATGATAGAACCCGTCCCAATGCCACTCGAACCACCTGGGGACGTGTCCCGCTCCCGTCTGACAACGACTCCAAACATACCAAAAGTACCCTTAACCGAAATCAAAATACTTCAAATCAAACAAATAACGTTTAAACATAAGAGTTCAGAGTAATATGCTATCAGACCAGGGATAGTACAATGCAAAACATGAGAACAATAGTCAGATTACACAAATAGTGCTCAACCTACCCACTTGGGGTGTACAGGTGCACAACGAACTAGATTAAGCCTCGTCCTCCGGATCCTCCTCTAATTCCGTGGCACGGTCTGAAGGGGTCAATAAGGTTTATAAACAGTTTATAAAACCAATTTAATATTATAAATGAATCATAAGGTTTTACCCCTCCGTTTTCCAAAACTTGCATGCATTGAAGTAAGTATAGTTTCATAATAGAATCATAATCACAGAATCACATAATAATCGAATAGGGAAAAACTAACATAATAGTGCACTATAAAACCCAACCTCGTCACCCCCGATGCTTGATAATGGTGTCACGGTTCGAAGGCTACGCGTTGCCACTCAGGGTCTCAAAGCCCGAGAAATCCGTTAGGTCCACGAGTGCCCGGTATCCCGGCCACTGCCCGAGGTATACACAATATGCCTTCCTGAGAGTAGGCAACCCAACGGGGGTTAACTCCTCTCAGTCAGTGCCCCGTGACTACTCCAACGTCCACCCAGACCAATGACCCTCCTTGGAGGAAACAAGATAGTAAGGTAGGAAAGTACATCACAATAATAGTATAGTTACCCTGTGTCCCTTGAATATCCCTGAAAACATTCCATATATAATCCAGACGGGTCTCATGCCCAAAACATCATAATATGTAATAAGCATCACCATATAATACCCATAATAGCCCCATCTAAATCATAAAATGGAATAGTAAAAATGTTTATGCATGCAATCCTTTTAGAAATCAAATAGCCCACTCACACACAGTCCTCGCTGCTCAACGACAGCCTAAACTTGTAATAACATGTCCGAGAGTCACTAAAGGTCCCCACTAGTTCAACCCTAAAACCCTAGAACAGATTCGTCTCGAAAACGTAGGTCGGACACTATTCCTGAGGCTTCAAACCCTATTTTGACCGACATAACGATCTCCGATCGACACGAAACCACCGCCATTGGATCCGTATCGTCGAAACCTTGTAAATGGTACAGGCCCCACCAAAAACACTGTTCATAAACGCCCCGACGCGCCTAGTCAACGTGTGGTCAACGTTGCTACAGTGACTGCTGACGTAAGCATGACGTCATCTCTGACACTTGTCAGAGGACACATGTCACTCTCTAGTTGGTCCCTGGTCTGACATTTTCTGGCTTGATGATGTCATCATGACGTCATTGATGACGTCAGCTAGATGACATCATCACTGCTACAGTTGACCGGGTCAACTCGAAATTCTGAAATCGGGTCACCGTTGATCGCGGCTTGACCCGATTCCAGATTCCATTTTCGGCCACCATTTTCGATAGGGTTTGCTCATAGAGGTTCGTCTATGTCTATTCTACAAGTCTGTGACCTCAAAAACTGGAAGTAAGGACCATACCCATACCTGGGACTCGAAGAAATCTCGCGGCTTACTCTAGTCATCTTCTCCGTCACTCCCGTCCATTTCCAACATCGAAACCAGCTCTTCTCAGGTCGTCACTTCTCCTAGAACCTGTCCCAACAGAGAGAATCGAAGCATGTACATTAAAAAGGGTTGTTCGAATACTTGGGAAAACAGGGGTCTCTCGGGTTTCATGGCTTACCTCCGCCCTGTTGCCGCTGTGGGTCGCCTCGACTGTCTCTCCGTCCTCCTGAGGTCCTAACAGTCACAGCCCAGTCCTTGTTCGAGTCAAGGAGATGTGGTTGTGTGGTTTGGGTTTCCTGGATCCAAATGCCCGTCTCGGGTCTAGGGGTGGTTTTCTGGGTTGCAGACAGAGAGGAGAGGATGAGGGGTGGGTGATGATGGAGATGCAGGCGGTGAGAACGGTGGTCGTGGTCTGGTGGCAAGTGTGGTGGTCAGTTGGGCGTCTGTGCACGGTGAGGCTGTGTGTTCCTTCACGATGGGAATGGTTTGTACGAGTGAGAGAGAGAAGTGATCGTGCAGATAAAGGGGAAAAAGCAATCAGAAATGGACAGCCCAGATTCAATGGGGCAGGAGATAGATGGCTGGGGTGGTTTGAGGGGAAAATAAAATAATTTAAAAATGACCAATAGGTGTAGATCCAACTTTTAGGGAATAGTAGTTCTAGGATGAGTGACATTTGTCACTCATCCGACGGTTCAGATTAAATCTAGGGATTAGCACAAATTTGAATATTTTAATATTATTTTAAGTTTGTTCTCGGTCCGTAAGTTTCGCTAAAATCACTTCCGTGACCATAACTTTCTCATACGAAGTCCGATTTCGACGTGCCGCCAGTCTACGGATTCGTGACGTCCCAATCTAAGGCACAATCATGGGTCAAAGTCCTAATTATTTCCCGGGTCAAAAGTTAAATTTTCCCCCTTTTAGGGGCAAAATGGTCATTTCATAATAAAATAGTAATAGTAAAGGTTTGGGTTATTATAACCTACCCACCTTACAAAAATTTCATCCTCGAAATTACTCAAACAAGTATGGGTACTGCTCTCTCATTAAATCCTCGGGTTCCCATGTCGCTTCCTCGACGTCATGGTTTCTCCATAGTACCTTTACTAATGGGATTGTCTTGTTCCTTAAAACTTTGTCCTTCCAATCCAGAATCTGCACTAGCTGCTCCTCAAAGCTCAAGTCTGTCATCAATTCCAGTGGTTGTTCTGGTAACGCATGGGAGTCATCCTGAAGGTATTTCCGTAGCATGGACACATGGAACACATCATGTACTCGGAAAAGTTCTAGAGGTATCGCCAAACGATAAGCCACTGGACCAATCCTCTATGTGATCTCATAAGGCCCAATGTACCGGGGACTCAAGTTCTCACGTCGTCCGAAACAGATGATTCTTTTCCATGGGGATAACTTCAAGAAAACGAAATCCCCGACCTCAAACTCCAAGTCTCGAATCCGTCTGTCTACATAACTATTCTGACGATTCTGGGCCGCATTCAACCTCTCTCTGATAACCCAAACTGTCTCCTGGGTCATATCCATCAAGTCTGGCCCTACTGCGGTTCGCTCCTCGACTTCCATCCAACAGATAGGTGTCCTGCACTACCGACCATACAGTGCCTCATAGGATGCCATTCCAATGCTCGCATGATAGCTGTTGTTATATGCAAACTCCATCATGGGTAACCGTACATCCCAAGAATCTTGAAACTGCAGCACGCATGCTCTCATCATATCCTCTAGTGTCTGTATCTTCCTTTCAGACTGCCCGTCGGTCTGTGGGTGAAAAGTCGTATTGAAATGCAAGTTCGTACTCAATGTAGTCTATAAACTCTTCCAAAATTGAGAAGTGAAACGCGGGTCCCGATTCGAAACTATTAACTCTGGGGTACCGTGAATTTGGATGATCTCACTAACAAACAACTGAGCCAGTCGGTTGAGCTTGTAAGTCTCTCGTACATGTAGAAAATGTGCTGACTTGGTTAACCGGCCCACAATTACCCAAATCCAATCGAAACCACTTCGTGTCTTCGGTAACTTGAAGACAAAATCCATTGTAATATGATTCCATTTCCATTCGGGGATTGGAAGTGGCTGCATGGCCCCATACGGTCTCTGCTGTTCTACCTTGACCTGCTGGCAGGTTAAACACTTACTAACAAACTCAGCTATTTCCCTCTTCATCCCTATCTACCAATAGTAGTCCCGGTGGGTACGATACATTTTTGTCCCTCCTGGATGCATAACATATGCTGAATTGTGTGCCTCATCTAGAATCTCTCTCCATAACTCCGTCACTGCAGGTACACATAGACATCCAAGTTTCACTAACGCCCCATCGCCCCGGACGGAGAAGTATTATCTCTATCCTGCTTCAGTCTCACCTCTGTAACCACAAAGTATTGGGTCCTGGAGCGGAGCTTCAATAATCCTATCGACCAACACAGGTCGTACATGGAAGCTAGCCAACAAGGTTCCCTACTCGTCCATCCCCAACATAACCCCAATCTTCCGGAGTTCTACTAGTAAGGGAAGATACACCATCCTCAGGTGTGCAACTAATCCTGCTGATTTTCCACTGAGTGCATCCGCCACTACATTTGCTTTGCCCGGATGATACTCAATTGTGCAGTCATAATCCTTGATCATCTCCAACCATCTCTGTTGCCTCATGTTCAGCTCCTTCTTAGTGAATAAATGCTTTAGACTCTGATGGTCGGTGTATATCCTGCATGTCACACCGAACAGGTAATGTCTCCAGATTTTTAAGGCATGAACCACCACTGCCAACTCCAAATCGTGGGTAGGGTAGTTCAATTCATGTGTCTTCAACTGCCTTGATACGTATGCAATAACCCTACCATTTTGTATTAACACGCATCCTAGTCCTTGAGTGATGCGTCACTGTAGACCACAAACTCTTCGTTGTTATTCGGCAGTGTAAGGACGGGTGCAGTGCTCAACCGATACTTCAATTCCTAGAAAATTTGTTCACACTGCTCATCCCAAACGAACTTTACCCCTTTCCGAGTCAATCGAGTCAACAGTGCAGCAATTTTGGAGAAACCCTCCACGAATTTCCAATAGTAGCCTGCTAATCCGAAAAAACTTCGTACCTCCGTCACGATTGTCGGTCTGGCCCTGTTGGTCACTGCTTCCATCTTCTGGGGATCCACACTAATCCCATCAGGTGATATGATATGGCCTAGAAATCCGATACTGTTTAGCCAAAACTGACACTTGCTCAGCTTGGCATATAACTGTTCCTATCGCAGTCTGCCCAAAACCAGTCGTAGATGTTTCTCATGAGCCCTGGCATTCTTGGAGTACAAAAATGTCATTGATGAACATGATTACAAATTTGTCCAAGTAAGATCGGAAAACCTTGTTCATCAAGTCCATCAATGTAGTTGGTGCATTCGTCAACCCAAAGGGCATTACCAAGAACTCATAATGTCCATATCTTGTTCGGAAAGCCATCTTCTGAACTTCTCCCTCAGCTATCCTCAATTAATGGTAAGCCAACCGTAGATCTATCTTTGAGAAGCACCGCGCTCCTCGTAGTTGGTCGAATAGGTCGTCAATCCTAGGTAAGGGGTACTGGTTCCTTACCGTTGCCTTATTGAGTTGCCGATAGTCCACACTCAACCGTAAGCTGCCTTCATTTTTTTTAACAAACAAAACTGGAGCACCCCAAGGTGAAGTGCTGGGTCGGATGAATCCCTGATCCACCAATTCCTGAAGTTGAGTCTTTAACTCTCGCAATTCCGTCGGTGCCATGCGATACGGTGCCTGAAATATCGGTCATGTCCCGGGGAGTAACTCCATCGTGAAGTCAATTTCTCGGGGTGGTGGCAATCCAGGAAAGTCCTCCGGAAACACGTCAGGCAATTCCCATACCACTGGGATATCCTCGATTCTCAAAGATTCATCAGATGAATCCACCACATAAGCTAGGTAACCCTGACACCCTTTCTGTAATAGTTTAGTAGATGTGAGTACAATATTACCTCGGGTGACGAGTCTCCACACTCTCCTGGAAGATCACTTCTGGTAAACCCATACTCCGCAATGTCACCCGTTTGTTGCAGCAGTCGATTAGTGAATAGTGCTGTGACAACCAGTCAACTCCGAGTATGACGTCGAAGTCATGCATATCCAAAATGATTAGGTCCGATGGAAACTTTACACCTTCTACCTCCATTGGACAAGCTCGTAACACCTGGTTCACTCGATAAATCACCCCCATTGGTGTACCCACACCCATCTCGCTCTCGAGTGCGGATACCTCACTGCCCAAAAGACTGGCATAGCTCCGTAAAATAAACGAGTGAGTCGCCCCCGAATCCATTAATACACGAACGACAATATCAGAAATTAATAAGGTACCTGTCACGACTCCTGGGGAAGATCTGGCATGTTGGTGTGTGACTGCATAAACACAAGCCTGAGGTCTGGTCGCCCGACCATGCCCCCTAGCTCCTCCATCACGGCCACGTGCTCCACCGCGTCCACGACTACTAGAAGTATTAGATGCTGAGCTCTGTACTGAACTGGTGCTGCCCTGAACCAACGGGCAATCAGATGCATAGTGCCTCGGCTCCCCACAAGCGAAACAAGTAACTGCTCTCGGCCTACCCTAGTATCCACCTGGTGAGTCGCTCGTGGGTGAGTACTGATGCTGCCAAGAACTGGAACTCTGCCCTGACCTCCGAGGACTCCCAAAACGACCGAGGCGTCCTCGAATGCCTGAAGATAAAGATCCCCTGGAATGTCCTCCCTTCGAGCCCCGATGGCCCGAAAATCCTAGGTGAGGACGATCACGTCACCGTGTCTCCCTACAGCCCGCTGCTGTGCCAAAAAGCTGGCCTCGACTCTAGTTGCAGCATCAGTCAGATCCCTCAGTATGTCAAAGTGGGTCGACGTCACCATCCCTTGTATTTCTCCTCACAGTCCCTATTCAAACTTGAGGCATTGATCCTCCTCCGTGATCACAAAGTTCTCGGCAAAACGGGACAGCATCAAAAAAGTCTCCTCGTACTCTGCCATCGTCTAGCTCCCCTGCTGGAGCTGTAAGAACTCGGCCTCCCGGGCATTGCAGAACGACCTCAGATAGTACTGGTTAAGGAACTGCTCCCTAAAGGTCTCCCAAGTGATGGTGTGAACAGTTCATCTGGCTAGTACGAGATTGTGCCACCAACGATAAGCACTCCCATCCAATAGGAAAGTCGCTAACACCACACGCTCCTCGGGTGGGCAATGCATGACATCGAAGATCCTCTCCCAGCGGTCAATCCAATGGTGCGCCTCCTCGGGGTCAGTCCCCCCGCTAAAAATCGAAGCACCCAGGCATTGGGCCCGCTCGATACTTGCAGTATCCACATCTCATCCTACTTCCTCCTCGGCACTTGCACGGGGATCTCGTCATGTAGGCATATCAAAACTGTTAAGAGGCAAACAAGTTAAAAGATGTCTAAAGCGAAAATGTACAAGGTACAATACCGCTAACCTAATACACTAACTGCTAATCCTAGTGCTCTGATACCAAGTTGACAGGACCCGTCCCAATCCCACTGGGACCACCCGGGGACGTGGCCCGCTCCCGTCTGACAACGACTCCAAACATACCAAAAGTACCCTTAACCGAAATCAAAATACTTCAAATTAAACAAATAACGTTTAAACATAAGAGTTCAGAGTAATATGCTGTCAGACCAGGGATAGTACAATACAAAATATGAGCACAAAAGTCAGATTACACAAATAGTGCTCAACCTACCCACTTGGGGTGTACAGGTGCACAGCGAACTAGAGTAAGCCTCATCCTCCGGATCCTCCTCTAATTCCGTGGCACGGCCTGGAAGGGTCAATAAAACATTAAAGAGTGAGTGGACCGAAAATAAACAGTTTATAAAACTAATTTAATATTATAAATAATTCATATGGTTTTACCCCTCCGTTTTCCAAAACTTGCATGCATTGAAGTAAGTATAGTTTCATAATAGAATCATAATCACAGAATCACATAATAATCAAATAGGGAAAAACTAACATAATAATGCACTATAAAACCTAACCCCGGCACCCCGGATGCCTAATAATGGTGTCATGGTTCTAAGGCTACGCGTTGCCACTCAGGGTCTCAAAGCCGGAGAAAACCCCTAGGTTCAACGCGTGGTCAACGCTGCTACATTGACTGCTGATGTCAGCATGACGTCATCTCTAACAGATGTCAGAGGACACGTGTTACTCTCTGGTTGGTCCCTGGTCTGACATTTTCTAACATGATGATGTCATCAATGACGTCATCATTGCTGACGTCATTGCTGACGTCAGCATGATGACGTCATTGCTGACGTCAGCATGATGACGTCAGTAATGACGTCATCACTGCTACAGTGGACCAGGTTAACCCAAAACCCTGAAATCGGGTCACCGTTGACCCGCGGCTTGACCCGATTCTAGATTCCATTTTTGGCCACCATTTTCGACAAGGTTTGCTCCTAGAGGTTCGTCTATGTCTGTTCTACAGGTCTGTGACCTCAAAAATTGGAAGTAAGGACGAGATCCATACTGGGACTCGAAGAAATCTCGCGGCTTACTCCAGTTGTCTTCTCCGTCACTCCCGTCCGTTTCCAACATCGAAACCAGCTCTTCTCGGGTCGTCACTGCTTCTAGAACGTGTCCCAACAGAAGGAATCGAAGCACAGACATTAAAAAAGGTCGTTTGAACACTTGGGGAAAACAGGGGTCTCTCGTGTTTCATGGCTTACCTCTGCCGTGTCACCATCGTGGGTCGCCTTGACTGTCTCTCTGTCCTCCTGAGGTCCTAACAGTCCCAACCCAGTCTTTGTTCGAGTCGTGGAGATTTGGTTGTGTGGTTTGGGTTTCCTAGATCCAAATGCCCGTCTCGGGTCTGGGGGTGGTTTTCTGGGTTGCAGATAGAGATGAGAGGATGAGGGTGGCTGATGATGGAGATGCAGGCGGTGAGGAAGGTGGTCGTGGTCTGGTGGCAAGTGTGGTGGTCGGTTGGGCGTCTGTGCACGGTGAGGCCGTGTGTTCCTTCACGATGGGAATGGTTTATGCGAGTGAGAGAAAGAAGTGATCGTGCAGATAAAGCGAAAAAAGAAATCAGAAATGGACGACCCAGATTCAGTGGGGCAGGAGATGGATGGCTCAGGTGGTTTGAGGGAAAATAAAATAATTTAAAAAGGACCAATAGGTGTAGATCCAGCTTTGAGGGAATAGTAGTTCTAGGATGAGTGACATTTGTCACTCATCCAATGGTTCAGATTAAATCTAGGGATTAGCACAGATTTGAATATTTTAATATTATTTTAAGTTTGTTCTCGGTCCGTAAGTTTCGCAAAAATTGCTTCCGTGACCATAACTTTCTCATACGAAGTCTGATTTCAACTTGCTACATGTCTATGGATTAGTGACGTCCCGATCTACGTCACAGTCATGGGTCTAAGTCCTAATTATTTTCCGGGTCAAAAGTCAAATTTTTTCCCCTTTAGTGACAAAATGGTCATTTCACAATAAAATAATAATAATAATTAAGGTTCGGGTCGTTACAAGTTAACCGAAGTTTCAAAAACACTCACATCACTTGTCAAATAAGGGATAGTCTTACTGATTCCCACTCATGCCTCCATCTCTCGAGTAGCCCCAATCCTCATGCCACGACCTGGAGGGTCATCAAAACATCAAAAGTATGAGTGGGAAAAAAATAACATCATTTAAAAATACATTTCAAAACAAACTTTACCCTCAATTTACAAAATATGCATGCATAGGGTAAAACACATGAACAACTGGCTCTCAAGTCAAATCACATGAAAACCATATGGACACAACCATCAACATGAAACTTGTCATAATGGCCATCAACATTAGTACCAGTCATCGGTACTAAAAAATCGATCACCATAATCAAACAGCACTACTCATAAGTGCATAGACATTAATCACAAAATCACAATCGAAACTAAAATCTTAGGAACTACACATCTGAGGACACTTCGGATTTTACACATATGTCGTCTTCCTGGGAATTACACATCCAGGTTTTCTGGGGAATTACACATTCAGGCTTTCCGGGAATTACACATCCGGGGTGTTTCAGAAATGACGCACGCGAGAGCTCTCGGGAGTTACACATCCAAGTTTACCCAGGAATTACACATCCGGGTTTTCCCAGGTATTACACATATGGGCCACTAAACATAAACTCAAAAAATTAATTTCAAAACCATCCTAGAATTAAAACCAAGTTAAAACCATTTCCAATAGGGTCTCAAGCCCGAAATATCATTTTCACGCAAATTCTTAAAATCACATCCGAAAAATCATTAAGGAATCCATTTAATCATTCTTGACTCATATTCCAAGTCAAAATACCATTTTCAAACCCCCCCCCCCCCCCCTCCCCCCCCGGCGCCTAGCCCAAAACATAGCTTTTCACCATTCTCGTAAATCATGTCAACAAAACGATAATTAAGTCTATTAAATCGTTCAGAAATCGACAATTAAATCCACCAAAATCATCAAGTGATCATATCAAATCATTATCCAATTCATTGCAACTCAAATCATGGAATAAATTATGGAAAATAATTACTATGCATGCATTATAGTTATAAAACAAAAGTCCACTTACACACCAGCCAAGTTGCTCAATCTCGAGCTGTTTGCTCCTCAGAAGTCTCGGGAATATTCTGGCCTCAAATTGATCGAATTCCACTTCGAAATTTCGAAGAGGTCGCGGGTCCGTTCTAGGTTCAATTCTGGGAAATTTCCTTCGATTTTGTGATTGTTTAGTTTGTAGGGATCTCAGAAAGCTTAAGATAAGCTTGGTTTCAACAATCATGGTCCAAAGATTAAAATTCGAATTTCCAAAATTTCGATTTTTTTTGGGTTTGGGTTTGGGTTTTGAGTTCCTTCGGTTGTTCTTCCCTTTGCTCTCCTTTTTCTTTCTCATTTTCTCTCATTTTCTTTCTCTATTTCTCTACGTTTTTCTCTCGAAGGGTTGCTGTGGAGATTGATCCCAACAAATTGATTTGGTTTTTTTGGTTTTGCTCGAACGGTGGCACCCCATACACAACGCATCACTAGCTACCACCAATCTTGTCCAAAACGTAACAGGTGTCACCAATCTATAAAAAACTCAGGTTGACTCACAACAATCAGTAAAAAGGACCAAATTTCCCCTATCGAGTAAAAATTTCCAAAATGCCCTTGGGATTTAAATTACAAAAATGCCCCTAATCAATTTAGGCCTATAACATCTTCGTCCGATCTCCGATTTCGACGTGCTGCATGTCCACAAACTCAGCATTCGGAGACCTACACAACGGTCTCCACGAAAAGTTCAAATAGTATATGGGACAAAAGTCAAATTTAAACACCATAGTGATAGGGATGAAAACGTCTTTTCCATTTCAAATTCTCGAATTTACCTTTTTCGAATTTTCAGGTCGTCCAATATATCTCAAGCTGTATTTTGAAAACTTGGGAAGAAAGCCTACAGTGAGGCTTGGGTGTATACACCCCAAATCCACGAAGGTTTTTTTTTTCTTACAGGCTATATTATGGGTAGCCTATGAAGGATCTAGCTCCCGTGTAGGTGGTCTATGTGCATGGAGCTTTCAACCAATTTTTTCCTACAACAACATAGCCTAAGGATTTTCATCCAAAAGATCACGGTTAGGAAAGCTTAGGATTTCCTAGGGTTTGCAATAAAAGGAAAAAGGGGAGACAAAGACATATTTCATAGGCATTCAACGTAAAACAGATGACAGGATTCGCCCAAAAAATATCTTGGTAACCATCTCCAGTCCTGCTCATGTCTGACGACTAATCTAAAATCCAAAAGTACCCTAGAACTTCACACATGAAAATCCTTCAGACAAGAGATATGTAACCAAACAAAGTTCGAGCTCCAGAAGTCACTGTCCATACCAACACACTAACCCTAGAGGTGAGGTAAAACCCAACTAGATAACCTCGACCTCAACCCACAAAATTTGGTAACTCCCTTAGCTATATGCATAACTAGTCGGTAACCCATTAGTTCTACTAAATCTATTTGAGTCCCTAACCGATATCTCGACCCGCACTAGAGTCCTGGTCTGGTACCCTGACTCACATGGAGTCCCAATTCGGCGTCTTGACTCATCGTATTGTGCACTTCGGGATCGTTTGTTGAGATGTCCAAACTTAGTGGTTATTTATACTCATTTTGGAGTATTTTCCTCTCTTAGAGATTAAAGATTGAGTCTATGTAGGCTCTATAATATCCCATCGATCCTTGAGCATAATCGTGTGGAAAAACTCATGAGACATTAGGGCAAGTACCCCTCATTAGTTACCAGTAAAAAATTCAGATATCCGGCACGTTATGCTCAGTTGAACTCAATGTGTAAGTTCACACCCACTTACCATATGTCCAAAACTCCAAATCAAGGAAGCACCAAACCCACGAGATCCATAAATACATCGTTACTTAGGCTTATTTAACCTTCCGACTTAAACCTACCCCAAACTAACCAAAACAGACTTGGAATTACTCAAATGGAGCACGAAATGATCCCAAATGGCCGTGAAACTGTCATAAACAAATTTGGAAGGTCGACAACAGGGGTGTACGTGCCAATGTTGGTAAAGGAACGGTGTCACATGCTACCATGTGCCGATGGGAGACCGATGGATCTCCCAAGCACAGTCAAGTGTGCCCACGCACTCTTACATCCACTCGCTAGCGGACGACCGATAGCCACCCCACGTACTGCCATGCGTGGGTAATGGACCAGGAGATGCATCATTTGCAGGTAGTGGTGGCTCGCGCGGTCTCACGTAAGTCTACGCGCCCTCACGTTGTCTACGCACCTACTATATGGGCTGTCACATGGTAGACAAATGGCATCCACGTGGTCACCACATCATGTGCCATATCAAACCAAGCCACTGTCACATCATGTTGGACTAGTTTGGATCACCAAAGATGATGACTGGCGTCACCATGCATCGCCGTTTTCACCATCGTAAGTATCCAAAAACCTAGCTAGAGAAGATGACCGGCGCCGCTGTCTGGCCCACTGTATGCCAGCGTCTGGTTTTCCAAAAAATGACATTATTGGTACAAATTCAAGATTTCCTCATTCTCTCATTTTGCAACTATTTTTCAACTATTTACATATGTAAATTCATCTACTATTCGCGAGGAATCCAATATTAGACCAATAATTGAGAGATCATCGCTGATTTGGCTAGAAATGTTTCCTGAAGGTTCATTCAACCTTTCCCTCGCTGATCGTCAATCTGTCATACATGGTTGTCTTCTCACCTCAAAACCACCACCAAACTGCTCGTGTGGTCTTACGGAAACCATTTCTAGCCTTCGTTTGGTCTAATTTAGCCCCCCAAACGGATGGTCCATGGTAGAGAGAGCGATGGTCGCACAAAGAAGATAAAGAGAAGAGAAAGAAAACGGTAGATAATATATGGGCAACCTCATGAGGAGAGAGAGAGTGTGGGACCAATTTATACCATGTAATTTTTCAAAATTACCATTATGCTCTTACCATTTCAAAACCCGTGAGTTTGGTTCACGAACTCTGATCACCTCGTGACGTTTGTCTACGAACTCGTGAGCTCGATATGTACACAATGATCAAAGGAAAACATCCAAAAGTTCCCTAAGGAAAATTTGACTAACGGACCCCTCTGAAGTCGAGGGTAAAATCATCATTTTCCAAATAAATTCCAAAATTAACCCTCAGTATTTTGTCTTGGTCGTAATAATCTTCCCCTTTAAAAGAAATTCATCATCAAAATTTTACATATGCAAGTCAAAAGGCAATCACATGTGACCCCTCGAGTGCTCCCGCGTCTCTATCGACATGATTCTAAATTACATACCATATTGTACGGTATTTAGGTGTATTACTAGTAAAGTGTGAGTAGCTCAACAATGAACTTACTTTCCCTATTAGGTGGAAATCCAGGTAAGTTCTGTAAAACACCATTTGAAACTCAATACGCAACCGATGTACCTGTTGCCCTTAACGGTTTATCCTGAGTACCAATCTCATGAGTCTAATACTTGAACAAACCCGTCCTCGGTTAATCCTTTGCCACCCAGGCTGATATCAGTCCAGAAGGAATACTTTTTGGTCCATCTGGAAACTAACTCTGATAACTTGGACTATCTAAAAGATATATTTTGTATCCCGTGTACTGGCTTGATTCCCGTTTCCAAGTGACTTGGAGGTACAATGTGAGTGAACAAAACCAGTTATAAAACAATGCATGTATAAAATGAATCATAAATAACCGAATTTCAAAATAAAACAAACATGTACTATGGGACCCACGAAAACCATGCAATGGATATAAAATGCATGTGGGCCACATTTCCCTGAAATCCACGTTTATAAAACCATATGGAAAACCTAGATACTAATGTCATAAAACAACTCACAACTAATCCTCGACTCCCTTGAGCATCAGCCGTTTGGAAAAATCCGAGCTTCGATTGCTTGGAACTACCCCCAAGCTCTGGTCATCTAGGAAACACCTGAACTCTGACTGTCTTGGAAAGATGTGCTACCCCCAGGAGTTGGCGGAGACATACTTCATAATACCATTCTGGGTAGATACTGCCTATAGTAGCTGGCGGAGACACACTCCATAATGCCAACCCGAGAAAATACTGCCACTAGGAGCTAGCGAAGACAGATCCTACGATGCCAATCTAGAAAAATATTGCCCCCAAGAGCTGCAGAGATACACTCTGTGATAGTTCGGAAAAAAACCGCCCCAAGAGTTTGCAGAGACACTCCATGATGCCAGTTCAAGAAAAGCACAATATCCCTCGAAGATGGTTAACAATGGAAAAAGTTCAGGAAACCAAATAAAACTTTGCTTTTACATAAATCTTTGACTCAAAATCAAGTTAAAACATTGATAACCGAGCTTGAGCCAAAATACTTACATATAAGTCTGTAAAATTACATATAAGTCTATAAACTTTCCTTACTAACATATAAGTTTATTTAAAAACTTACACATAGAACAATTAAACTCATAGGTCCTTTGACTAGACAAAAAACTATACAATTTAAAAAAACCATAGTTTTTATATAAATTACAGCTAATGTCATCCAATTGTAAACTAGTCCAGTAACAATCTAAAAATCACTTATCAAAATCTATCATGATTTCAACTTTACTTTTTTTTTTTATAAGATTATATTGAGGATTATGAAAATATTACTCCTATTTATATATTTTTTTTCACTTGCTCATTTTAAAAGTAATATGAATATCTAATCTAACTTAAAGTAAGATAATTAAAAACAATAATTCTTTAAAAATACTTTTAAAAATTCTTTATCTTCCAATATTAAATAATTTGGTTAATTTTTTATAGTTTAGGGTTTAATTCTTGAATTTTGGCACAAAATTCAAGAATTAAATCCTATGTCGTACAATTCCCCCCCCCCCCCCCCCCCCCCCCCCAAAAAAAAAATTTATACCCTTTTGTTGAACCCCAAATAATACGGACTTTATTTTTTATTTTATAGAATAAATTCATTTGTAACTATATAGAATATATATATATATAGTATACATATATAATATTTATTATATGCATAATATAATAAAGGGCCAAAGATGCCAAAAAAATCAAATACTAAGAAGCATATGGAGCAAAGAAGACAAAAAAAGATAATATTATTTTTAATTGTTTAAAAAAATTCTCAAGAACGCACATATTCTCTTTATTAAGATATAAAATGGTAAATGTAGAATTTATTGTTTACAAATTCTGTTTAGGGACTTTTGAATAAAAAAAGTTTGAGATAAAGTCTTATTTTATTTAATATACAAATATTAAAGCTTTTTAATAAAATTAAAAGTTGTTAAGAGTGTAACAATGATTTACTGTATGTATAATTTTCAATTCTCAATATCCCTATTAAAGGGGATTGATAGTTAATGTATGGCATGACCAAAGTACACCTTTCGAAATTCAGAAACTAAATTATCAACTTGATAGTGACGTACACACCGTAATGGCCGACCCCATCACAAAATTCTCCATTGGGAAGAGAGAAATGGATAATATATGTGATATGGTATGATGATATCCCCATCCCATTCCTTCACTTTTGTTTTCCTTTTTCCTAATTAGTTTTTGTTCTTATTTTATTTATTTTATCAGACCTTCCTCTCAATCTCTGTATATATGTGAACTAGACCATGTAAGGCACAATAATATTCATCTTCATCAAAAGAGAAAGAGTGAGAAATACATTTATGGCAGCTGTTGTTGCAAAGGGGGCACAAACCATGAACACAATGGTTTTCAAGTAAGCATCCCTCCAATATATTATTCTTCACAGCTTTTCTTAGAATCGCTTCTTAATAATCAATTCTTATTGCACGGTGGAAAAATTTGAGTAAAATTCAGAGACGATATATGCCAACAATCGCTCAGTTTTGTAGTGTATAACGTGTATACTACCGGATTGACGATGTTTTTTGTAGGCCGATGAGTCGAAAGGGTTTTCATAAGCAAAGCTCTTCGACGGATATGATACGTGAGACGAGAAAGTTTGAAGGAGATCACGAAGTGAAGAACAAGCTTCATATTGAAGGTGCTGGAAATGACATGAACATATGGGTTCCCCATGAGAAGACTGGAATATATTACCCCAAAGGACAAGAGAAAGTGATGGAGCAAGTTTCTTCAGGATCAGTTAGGGATATGGATGTCAATTGGTTTTCATAATATGTTAACAAGAAAACTAATATCTCATTAATCATTGCACGGGAATTAATGTCCCATATAATAATATTCCTTTTCTTGTATGAGCTCTCTTTTATGCAAGTTCGCAATATCTGTCATTTCTTGGTGCTAAAGTTATTCTAACTTTTAGTGATGAAATGTTCAAACAAACTCATCATTTCTTCTAGAAAATTTCCATAACATTTCATAAAGCTTATCTAACACTTGAAAAACGATTTCAGACCTTCAAACGCATTAAAAAACAACCAAACAAGTTCCCTTAACCATTAATGGCTTATTACTTCCATTTAATCTTCTCTCCTCCAATTTACTTGCTCTATCTCTCATTAATGGCTTAATATGAAGTTTCCCATAACATTTCGCAATATCTGTCATTTGTTGTCAAGTTTTCTTTTTGGGTGAAATGGCGACCTAAAGCCAAAAACAACAAAAAATAACAAGCCATTTATGGCATTGATTTTCTTGGCAACCAAACAAAGTGATATATATCTTGCTAAGAGAGTGGTTGGGAGAGTATATGAATTGGTTCATGAGGTTAGTGAATTATATTACAAGCAATAAGAGGAGGACGAGAAGGATATGGTCAGTGAATTGGTTGATGCGGCCAGTGAATTATATTACAGGCAATTGGTTGATGGGTTTCATTTTGTATATACCAGCATTCAACAGAAAATTTAAGTGAAATGTTGTCACATTTTAAAGTGTATATGGTGGTCTGAATAAAATCCTTAAGTAAAAGTTCAAAAAAAAAAAAAAAAACTTAACTTTCATCCTAATATGTTTTAAATTTTTGAGCTTTCAGGTCTGAATAAAATATATATCATGAATGATGAATTATTCAAATTAAAAATACATAACAAAATACCCAAATTTACATGCCTATTGCCCAATCAAGTTCATTAACATCGAAATAATAAATACCTGAGATAAATTGACGAGGAAAATGAAAGGAACTCAAATTTTGTTCAATAAAATGATGTAGGAAATGAAAGAAATTATTAACCCTAACTTTAAGAAATCTCAAAATTTAACCCCATTTAGAAAAAATAAAATAAAAACCAACAACTATAACGTTGTTCCGCGTTTCCAAAACTTCTATCTACTTTTCTCTAACGTTTCAAATTTTCGACTTTTTTGGAAATGAATTTTCGAGTGTTTTGGAGCCATTTCATCTCCGTATTTGGTGTCCGAAACTCGAAACGCTTTTAATTTTTTTCCTTTTTTTTTTTCCCGTTAAGAATGAAAAGACATGAATAAGGCTAGAGGTGGGCACAATGCGTTCGATATGTATATTGACAATATTCAAATCCAAACAGTTAAAATCTTAACGGTTCGATACAGTTTGAATTTTCTAAAATTAGAAATAAAACCGTTTCTATCCAAACTGTTACTAACTGTTCGGTTTGAATCGAAATGGTTTTAAACTGTTTAGGAATTAAAAAAAACAAGGACACAAAAAAAATAATCAATACTCAAAATTTTATATATTAAATTTGCTAAGTATTGAATTACAAACATTACTAAGATTTATGAAACAAACATTACTATTTAATAATCATTTATTATACTCTTATATGAGTATACATATACTTATATGAATATATCTAGATATCCTTTTATTTTTATTATTTTTACTTTGTATTAATAATAAATTTAAAAATTAATAAAAATTAATAAAAATTAATATATTCTTTAACCGTCCGGTTTAAATTTAATCGATTTCCAAAATGAAAATCTAAGTCCAAATTATTACTAACATAACGATTTACATTTTTAACCCGTTTGATTTTTATCCGATCAAATCTAGATTATTGGATAAATAACGGTATGAAACAGATTAATTAACAATTTTTAAAGGATTCCGCATGTTCCTACATAAAGCCGTTATATCCGAAGCCTCCCTCTTCGGCATAATCGCCCATTTTCCCTCCCACCAAAGAAGCGCCACTGGAAAGATGCTAAATACGTCACTCTTCTTCACTTCCCTCTGTGTGCAGCCTACCCTCTGTTTGGTTCATCAGATTCCGCCGGAAAACAAAGCATAATTTGAAGCAAGCCTTCAGTTTTTGGCAAATTCAGCAATTCCCATAGAAAGTGAAAGTTCAATGAAGACGATGGGCGAGATTCTGGGTGCGGATTCTTCCAATGATTTCGATATGCAACGGATTGGGAAATTCTTGAGTTTTGCTTCGAGAGGGGACAGAGTTGGACTGAACCAGATGTTGATCAAAAGCATTTCTCCTGATGTGCAAGACTATTACAACAGAACCGCACTGCATCTGGCAGCGAGTGAGGGTCACACTCCCATTGTTGAGCTTCTTTTGTGCTACAATGCCAATCTTAATCTCAAAGATCGATGGAAACGAGCTGTAAGAAACAACAAATCATTTCCCACATTTAATATACACTATGGTCACATTTGGATTGGATTGGATTTGATTAGACATAGAAGGAAACTTAGGATTAGATAAGTTTTCTTCTAACTCAACTCCCTCTAATCCCCTATAATGAAGACTCATCAATTTTCATATTATCCAATCCAATCCAATCATGCTCACCTAACTTGCCCATGCCACACAGTCTTATTCGATTTCGTTAACTTGAACTAGCTTGTGTAACCCTTTCATCTGTCTATTAATTAATTTGTAACTTGAAGCATTTAGTTTCAATTTGTTCTTATAAGGTCTTATAATAGTATGATTACATTTCAATTTAATGGGATTTTGTGTTAAGCTAATAGCGTGTTTTGGGACTTGAAGCATAGAAGAACATAATTTAATTGGTAACTGATTTCAACTTTTTTTTTTTTTTTTTTTCATTCAACGATATTGATATAAAAGGAGATAAATCAATCCAATGTGGATTGGTCTATAAAAATTACTGGATAATTTTCTTTTCCACAAAGTTCCCCTAATGCTTTCTTTTCTTGAAAGCTGTTTTTGTGTCTATGTTCTTGGAACGAATTTTACGATTTGGTCACTAATGTTGATTCTACATTTCTAATTTTAATGTCAAGCCCCTGACAGATGCAAGACTCTATGGGCATCGGGATATATGCAGGATTCTTGAAGTAAACGGAGGCAATGACTTCACCAATGATCAACTGATGGTAATTGAAATTTCGTTTTTGAAAACACAGATTTACAGTGAAACCCAGTGTCCGTTTTATTTCTTGAATGAAGCTTTATGATCAATAACATTGATAAGTAGCATTATGTTCAGTTTGTGGAAGGAGCCATGTGTTCTTGGTATACTGGGTTTTTCCATATGCACCTATCCGAGGCAATATGTAATTTGGTCAAAGCTTGAAGGTTCATGCAATAAATTATCAAGAGAGATGGATTACTGGTGGCGTTCCTGCTGGAAGTGACTTCATGGATACTCAATTGTTGACTTACTTCTCTTTGTGCTTTTCACAGACAGTTCAACATGATGAACAAGATTCAAATGCTGTGAAGTTTGACATGTCAGAACTAAACACAGAGCACTCATCAGCAATTCAGCAGGTATATATGAACCAAATTATAGGGAAGAGTTGATTTGTGAAGCTTAAATTGCTTTAATTTACTATAGCAGGCTAAACTCTGTCTAGAGCATTTCCTATTCAAAGAAGGGGGGAAGAAAAAAACCTAACCTTCTGCCAAATTCTGCAGATAAGCAACTAATAAATCAAAACAAGTGTCTTCCTATATTCTTATTTCTTCAAAAGTATGTTTACCTATTAACTTAATTTTTCAGGGTTCATTTGTGAATCTGAAAAGGTCAAGTGGCGTGGAACATGGGTCGTTAAAACTGTTATCAGGAGTCAGATATGCCATCCTATAAAAATGTATGCTTCATATGGAATTTTCTGTATCTTGGTTTCTAGGTTTGATAATTTGCTTAGAATGGTAAGTTTAGAATAAAAATTTGGACAATGTTAGATAATAGTTTGATAATTTGCTTAGAATGGTAAGTTGAGAATAAAAATTTGAACAATGTTAGATAATAATAGCTTTCTGCTTCAATCTTCGTACAGGATCCTTTCTGCTAAAGATAACACTATCCTGCGGGAACTTCAACATCCCAATATTTTGCAATTTCTTGGTTCAATTGTGCGGCAGCAAGAGATGGTTCTGGTTATTGAGTATCTACCTGTGGAACCCAAAATCATCCGAAAATTATGGAACTGCCACGCGGATCGTAATTCCCAAAAATTACCAAATTTCCCCTGGCAATAATGCTGATCATTTGAAAACACCCGCACATTAAATAATCTATTTACCAGTTAAATACGTTATTTGATCGTGTTAAAATATCCGTAATATTAATATTCTTCCCGAGAGTTAATTGTCATTATTCTTAATAATGGACAAATAATATTAATATTAAAACAATAATTGTCATTACTATCATGATGAGCCATCATTACAATTATTAAATAATATATTTAAATATTATTTATTAATTAAATATTCAATCGACCAATCAGAATGCTCCAAGGCTCCTAAGATTTTCCTATAAATAGCAAAGCACATTTCATTTGCAGGAATTGTGAGGACTTTTCGCGGCGGGTTCGATTTTTGAGTCAACAATTGGTGCTTTCATTGAGAGTAATTGAGGAATACTCAGAAGAAGCTCTCTCGATTGTTCATCGTTCTTCAATGGTGTTCATCGTTCTTCAGAAAATTGTTCATCGTTCATCTCTCTTCGTTCGTCGTTCATCGACATTGTTCGAAGATTTTGAACGTTGTCCAAGTCATCCATCAACAGATTTCCAGTTCAAGATTCTTTGATTCGGCATGGCCAAGGTTCATCGATCCGTTCGATCAGCTGGAGAAGGTGTTCCTGCCTCAACAGCTCAGACGAGGAATGAGACTCGCATAGAGACTCCGAAGAAGCGGCCAACTCAACCCAGGCGTGTGTCCATAGAATCGCCCATGGAGACACTCGAAGGGAGGCCAACTTTCAGCTTTGGAGCATTACCCTCTCCAGCTAACCAAGCACTCGCACTAGGGGAAGGAACTTCGGCTTTACAACAAGCAGGTGGGAGGTTGATAGGAAGTGCATCACGACATGATCAGCCCATATCAAACATGGACATAAGGGACTTTCTGGACGGGCGTCACGACATCTCAGGGAAAAATTACCGCCAAACTCCCCAGGACAACTTGGTGCAGCAAGTTGAAAGGTTGAACAACCAAGTTCAACTTCAGTCAGAGCTCTTGCAGCGACTCCTAGCAGAGAGACCAGTCTAAGAGCAGGACAGACATTCCACGTCACGTGGAAGACAAGAGATTGCTCAAAAGCGTCCTGAGAAAGAGACAGTCCACTGCCGAACAATGTCACGAAACACTTCACTCAGCGACTCCGGTGAAGAAAGTCACGCTCACCGAGCAAAAAGCCCACAATGCCTAAAACCATCAGTACATAAGTGGCTGGGGAGTAGGATTGGGGCAACTTCACGGAAGGAGCGTTCACGGCACTCACATGGGCGTAGGGGGCAACCTCAGGCTCTACACAAAGACTCAAGACGATCTGCCCATGGCAGTGAGAGAGAAGATGAAGTCTAGTCCCCTGCACGATCCCAGAGATCAAGGGAAGAAGCTCAGGGAAGTTCTCGGCGATTAGCACAAAATGACTTTCCGCCTTGGCAAGGTGCGTTGCGGGCCAATGATGTTCGAAGAATGCTGGTCAGGCACCTTCGTGCTCAACGAGATGGGGATCTAGAGGACAATCTACGTCACCAGATACAGCTCTATGCGCCTTTTATAAGGGATATTGAGGATGAGCCATTCCCCCAAAGGTTCACAACGCCAAACTTCACTCCATTCAAAGGAGCCTCCGACCTGGTAAAACATATAGATTATTACCGGGGGGTCATGGTCCCCCACAGGCATAACGATGCGCTCATGTGCAAAGTTTTTCAAGTTTCTCTTCAAGGCCAAGCCATGACTTGGTTCAATCATCTCCCCCCGAGGTGAATTGCTTCCTTTGAAGAGTTGTCTCTAACAATTGTGAAGGAGTACGCACAACTTCGGACAATCGAGGTGAAGGATGACCATCTTTTCTCTGTCCGAAAGAGAGCAAAAGACACTCTGCGACAATACATACGAAGGTTTTGCGAAGATAAGTCTCGGATTGTCGGCTGTAGTGACCTTGTTGCAGTAATGGCGTTTAAACAAAGACTCCCTCGGGATAGCCAGCTTTACGGGGACATCGTCATGAGCAATACGCTAAATCTCACCAAAATTCTTTCCCTAGCAGAGCGACATGCAAGTTGGGAGGACGAGAAGAACACCACTCATACTCAGGAGCATGCTGGAGCTAGTGAGAAGGCCTCCAATAAAGATGAGTCCCATGGAAAGTTTGCGACGGGAAATTTCAACAAGCGCAAGGCGGGACAACCCTCCCAAACACCAATTATGGGGAAGCCTAACTTGCAGCTATCCTTGCCAGTCCATCAGATCCACAATGAAATTAAGGACAAGCCATGGTTTAAGAAGCCGGAACCAGTCAAGGGTGATCAAGAGAAGGCTGATAAAACGAAGTGGTGTGCCTTTCACGAGTGCTATGGGCATAACATCGGTAAATGCATATCTTTCGAGAGATATCTTCGAAATCTCATCAAAGAAGGACATTGCATTGAGTACGTCAAAGGGAAGGCTGTGGATCGACCCGCTGACAAAGGGCCGAAGGAACCTGCAGCAAAGATGATCCTCATCAACACCATCATAGCTGAATCGGAGTTGCTAGGAACCACCTCCAAGCAGAAGAAAAGAAAGATACGAGATGCACTTGCCGTTTCTCAGGTCTCCCATATTACCACCCTCGGGGTGGCCAACGACCTTGTCGTTGGTTTCTCTTTGAAGGACAGGGTAGGACTTGATTGGCCGCATCATGATGGATTAGTCGTGTCAATTCAGATCGCACATGCTCAAGTTGATCGGATTCACATTGATGAAGGGAGAGCGAAAAATATCCTTGGCCTAGATGCAGTGCGCAAGATGGGATTAGAAAGCCTCACAACAAAAAGGGCTGTCCCACTCCGAGGTTTCAACGGGTCAATTAGTATGACCGTAGGTACTCTCCAGCCGGATGTACACACAGATTCCGTTGTCACGTCCCAGACTTTTTACATCATGGACGAGTACTCTCCATACAATGGAATCTTGGGAAGGCCATGGCTTCACAAAATCCTCGCAACCACATCAAGCCTTTACCAGAAGATGAGGTTCCCTATTCCAGGTGGTGGAATCGGGGAGATCAAGGGCGATCAGACAATGGCCCGACGGTGCCTCACTGAAGGGCTAAAGGAGGTCAAGGAGGCAGAGTTTGTTCCCCAAGCAGGATCATCCACTGGGGGCAAGCTTTCTTCTTCGTCTCCCGAATAGCAACTAATCACGGGTCAAGATCCTGACATTCATGAGGAACCACCGACTCCGGAAGGGTGGCAGCCGGAGGATGACGTTATCCTCATTCAGCCCCTCGATATCCTAAGCAAGAGGCCCGCATTGGCGCCCTGTTAAGCGGCAAAGAAAAAGAAGAACTCATAGCTTTCTTGTGAGAGGAAAAAGAAGTTTTTGCTTGGTCTCCGTCTGACATGCCAGGGATTGATCCTACCATCGTTAGACACAAGCTACACGTTAATCCCTACCACAAGCCGGGTCAAACAGAAAAGGCGCAATTTTTCCCCCTAGAAAATTGCTATCATCTAAGAGGAGATTGACAAGTTACTCGTTGCTGGATCCATCGAAGAAGTTCCGCACTCTGAGTGGCTAGCAAACATCGTGCTTGTCAAGAAAAAGGAAGCTGGACGATGGAGAGTTTGTGTTGATTACACCGATCTAAATCTGCGTGCCCAAAGGATAACTATCCTCTGCCCAGAATCGATCTCTTAGTGGACTCAACTGCAGGGAATGAGATGCTATGTTTCCTGGATGCATACTCGGGCTATAATCAGATTTTCATGTATGAAAAGGACAAGGACAAAACTGCCTTCGTCTTCGACCGAGGGTGTGTACTACTACAGGGTCATGCCATTTGGCCTCAAGAATGCGGGAGAGCAACGTACCAGAGACTCCTCAATCGAATGTTCAAAGATCTCATTGGCAAAACCATGGAGGTCTTTGTCGATGACATCATGGTCAAAGTAGAAAAAACGAGGGGATCATATCACCAACTTGCGGGAGACCTTCAACTTGCTGAAGAAGTACAAAATGAAGCTCAACCCTCTGAAGTGTACGTTCGGGGTGTCAGCAGGGAAGTTCATGGGATACCTTGTGACTCAGGGTGGGATCGAAGCAAATCCAAAGCAAATCAAGGAAATACTCGAGATGAAGTCCCCATCAAGTCTGAAAGAGATTCAAAGTCTCACTAGACGAGCAGTAGCATTGAACAGGTTTCTGTCCAAGTCAACTGACGCGGTGTCGACCTTTCTTCCAAGCTGTAAAGTAGGCATCCAGAGATAAGTGGGATGAAGGTTGTGAGAAAGCATTTCAAGATCTCAAGGCCTACTTGACGTCTCCACCACTGCTATCGAAACCCAAAGATAACGAGGACCTGTTCCTGTATCTGGGGGTCTCTGATGTTGCTGTAAGCTATGCACTTATCCGGGAGGAGAATGAGATTCAACTACCTGTGTTCTACACATCCAAAGCCCTTCTTGATGCTGAAACACGATATCCAAAATTTGAAAAGTTGATTCTGGCATTACTGGTTACCACAAAGAAGTTGAGGCCATACTTTCAAGCTCATCGGGTGATCATCATGACTAAATATCCACTCCGTTCGTTACTTCACGCACCCGATGCATCGACACGGGTAATGAAATGGGCCATCGAGTTGAGTTAGCATGATTTACTCTATCATCCACAAACAGCTGTCAAAGGCCAAGCCTTAGCGGATTTTGTTCGTGGAGTTCACACCAGCGTCACTGGAAGGAGGCAATAAGCTTGGCAATGTCCCCAGGGCCACTGACGCTTCTTTGCTACGAGATCATGAAGACAGTTCCTCTTCTCTACGGCCCTCAACTTCCAATCATCTATGGAAGTTCTTTGTTGATGGTTCCTCGAACCAGAGGGGGGGCAGGAGCGGGGATTGTTCTTATCACTTTTGATGACTCAATAATAGAGCAAGCAGTACAGTTCGGATTCAAAGCCTCTAACAATGAAGCGGAGTATGAAGCTTTGATTTGTGGGCTCACACTTGCCAAGGAGTTGGGGAGTCAAGAGTCTTGCTATTCATTCGGATTTGCAGTTGATCACTAACCAGTCAATCGGGTGAATATGCTGCGCATGATGCAAGGATGCTCAGATATAATAACAAGGTCCAGGAAATGCTTACCTTTTTTCGGTTTTCACTTTTCATCAACTTCCATGAGCCGAAAATACACAAGCAGATGCGTTGGCCAATCTCGCGTTATCACTTGACTTTCGTTTCAAGCGCTCAATCCCGATTGAGTATCTCGAGCGGAGAAGTATTGATATGAAGGAGATTGAAGTAAGACAAATTGGTCCATCTCCAAGCTGGCAAGATCCTTTTATCAACTATTTAGAGCATGGAATATTACCTGATGAACGATTAGATGCCCGCAAATTCCAGATGAAAGCTGCACGATACTATGTCGACAAGGGCCGACTCTTTCGAAAAAGCTTCACAGGACCAAACTTGTTATGCTTGAAGCATCCACAAACGTTGAAAGTCTTAGCTGCGATTCATGAAGGGCATTGTGGAAATCATTCCGGTGGAAGCTCACTTGCTCAAAAGACGCTTAGTGCAGGATTTTACTGGCCTACTCTACGCCAAGAAGCCCTGCAATATGCTCAGAAGTGCGACAAATGTCAAAGGTTCAAGCCTAACCAATTGGCACCACCAGAAGAGTTGCATGCACAGACGAGCCCTTGAGCCATTCATGCAATGGGAAATTGACATTGTGGGACCACTCCCAAGCACTCCAGTCCCAAGCAAGAAGTATCTGATTGTTGCCACTGACTACTTCACTAAATGGGTGGAAGCAAAGGCCTTGGCCACCATAACTCAGACTGATGTTCAAAAATTCATCTGGAGCCAGATTATCTTTCAATTTGGGCTTCCCGAGGTCATTCTAATAGACAATGGAACTCAGTTCATGGTCTCCATAATCAACGAGTTCTTTGAGTCTTGGAAAATCAAGCATTTCACTTCAATTGCGTATTACCCCCAGGGTAATGGCCATGCGGAAGCTTCAAACAAGACAGTCCTTGACTGTATCAAGAAGCGACTCGATGATAAGAAAGGCTTGTGGGAGGAGGAGTTGGATGGCACGCTCTGGGCGTACCGTACCCCTCTGCGTCTTGCAACAGGAGAGTCTCTATTTACCCTTGCATACGGCACTGACTGCGTCATTCCTCCACATGTTGTTGTTCCATCACCCTTTACCAAGCTCGATGATCCAGTAGTCAACTCCATCGCTCTAAGAACTTCACTTGATCTCAGCGATGAATTAAGAGAGCAAGTGGTGAAGCGCATCTCCAGCTACCAGCAGCAAGTGAGAAGTTCCTACAATAAGAAGGCCCGACTCCGGCACTTTCTCCCAGGTGACCTTGTTCTCAAGAAAAAGTTTGCAACACCCAATCGTCCAGGGTCTCAAAAACTAAAATCCCAAGTAGGCAGAAAAGGAAGCTACGCCTTAGAGACAATGGACGGAAAGTTAGTGAGTGGTTCCATGAATGCTCATTACCTCCGAAAATATTATGTATAATGAAAGCTTAAAGCTAAGCTAGTCACTGTTTTGTGCCAAAACATAGGCTTTATTTGCACGAATGATGTGTTCAGACTTACAAATAAAGCTGTCAAGTCATTCTCCATTCACCTATGTGTTATTATACTTTCGGCATGGTTCCCAAAGCCTTCTTCCGGGAAGCATCCAAAGCCTTCTTCCGAGAAGCATTCAAGCCTTCCTCCGGGAAGCATCCAAAGCCTTCCACTAGGAAGCACTTAAAGCCTTCCACCAGGAGGCACCCAAAGCCTTCCTTTAGGAAGCACCTCAAGCCTTCCTCTTAGGAAGCACCCTAAGCCTTCCTCTTGGAAGAGCCCTAAGTCTTCTTCATTGAAGCACATCAAGCCTTCTCTTAAGAAGCACAAAACCTTTCCTGAAGGCAACATACCAAAAACTTCATCGTCTAACACCACAAGTTATTTAGAACTCGCTATTGTACACCCATGGTTGCAATAGGGGCATATGAATGAGCTCATACCGATACATTAACAAGCATTTTTGCTCGCTAGAGCATAGGAAAATGTTAACACTTGCGTTCCAACAATTCAGCTTAAATGATTTCTTTCATTTATTCATTTGGAGGGTGTTTGGCAAATCACATGTCGATTGCTCACACCAGTTATTCAATGCAAAAAATGGAAATGCAATAGCCAACATACACATGTAAAGGACCTATGGTTGCAAGTCTTCAAAACCCATTGTTTTTCTAAACTCTTCCCACTCTTCTGCTGAAAGTAGGGAAGTGTCGTTAAACAATGAGTCAGCAATCTCAGGGGTAGCTTCCTTCCTGGTCCGGATCTCGGGCACTGGGTCAGGTACCGGAACAAGCTCAAGCTTTTGCTCCAGCTCTGGTTCCCGCTCTTTGGTGGTGACCTCGCTGTAGCTTGCCATGTCCAACTTTCTGTGCTTCATTTTCTTTTTGGCACAAAGTTGTGGGGACATGTGGTGATAGTAAATAGTCGTGTCCCGGGAGCCTTCCAGTCTTCAAATTCTGGACCTCCACCTCCAAAAGACTGATTGTTTCATCTGAGTCCTGCAATTTCCTATGCAGCAAGATGAGCTCATCTCGAGCAGTATCTCACAGGGATCCTCTCTGCATGGCTCGTCTCCAGCTCCCCCACTTTAACTTCCAATGTATGGATTCTTCCGACCAAGGCTTCGTTGTTCCGTCTGGAGTGGTCTCGGGCTTCTCGAAGGCGTTTGCATTCATTCTTCATTCGCTCGTTTTCATCTCCCAAACCAGCATTTCCACGAAGCATGTCAACCAACTTGTGGGCCCCAGCTTTCGCAATCCTAAGGTCTCAGACTACCTTGTCGTAAGCTCCTTGCAGAACAATTTTTTGACTTCCCTCCGCTAGGATGGGGGCACCTACCATAACAGGAGTCATGGATGACGACCGTATCTCCCCCAATATTCGATCTGGGCCTCCATCTCTCCATGCTTCAATCACTTCAAGGGAAGTAGGAATCGCCTTCAGCTTCTTAAGTTGTTTGGCCGCATCCTCACAGGGATTGTCTGAGGTCTTGCGCTTGCTAGATGATTCCGCAGGACTAGAACGGTTGGGCTTGGAAAGAAGCTGATCATCATGCTTTTTCTCCAAAGAGCCAGTGGGTCCTTGCTTGTTGATCTTCTTCTGGGCAATAGGTTTCTTCAAACGCAGCGGAGCGCTCAACCATTCCTTGATTAGGATATCCGAAGGCCTCCCGCCATTCATGTCTCTAAGTGGAGAGAGTAGCCAGCTCATGTCTCAAAACTCTGGAGGAATTTTCAGGGCCGTGTCAATCTTTTTGAGATCAGGATGACCTCCAAACCCGCTGTACAACTCATCAAAAATGCGGAAGTGCGAGGCAATCCTCAAGTCCGGGGAGGCGTATTTGTCCCATGCACCACCAACTTCGATACAGTTGAATCTGTACGAATTGTCATCGAACTCCGTCCTAAAAAACAACTCCACTTTGGGTATGAAACGAGAAAGCCGACCGCCGGTAATTCCGTTGTGCGACACGGAATTGCAATGCCAGAATTCATCTTCAGTGAGTCCCATGCCAAAAAATTTGTTCAGCTTCTCAAACCACATGATGTGTCGATAAGCATCGACGTCTAGTTCAGCAGGGCTGCATCCCATCCAACCAATAATCTTGGAGAAGAACTTCGAGAACGGGAACTTGAAACCCCACCTAATAATCAAAGGGTGGAATTTAGTCCACCGACCGCCAACAAGGTTTTTTCCTCTTCTATGCTTAAGAGCCTTCATGGAAGAACATCTGTCGCCAAACTCCACAAAAAAGTCGTTCGGAAAGGCAATTTGATTGCGAGCCTTCCACTCCTTGAAGTCTTCAGGCTTCTCAAACTCCATATCTTTCCCTCGGAATGGACTTAGGCTACGAGAACCGCCACGCTCCCACAACGCGAGTTTGCTGGGTCTCTCGGCACCTTGACGCATAGCAAGCATATTTGTGGCACTAGCAGGAGTCACAGTGAATGTGAGCCAGCCTACCAATGCTCACTAGTCACGTCTGCAGGTGCACTCAGTCACCTCCAAATCCCCATAGACTGTTCAGCCAATCTCCGCCCACCACGTGGCGCCAGTTGTACACCCAGTCCAACAAAGCTTCTAAACACCTTCGACGGACTCTTGACGCGTAGCAAGCATTTTTTGGTACTAGCAAAAGTCACATTGAATGTGAGCCAGCCTACCAATGCTCGCACACACTGTCCAAACCGCTCGCTTTCCAAGCTGCATGCGTTTCCGTAATTTCCGACGCTTTCCAGGAATCTCGAATCCTGTCCAAAAACATCATGAAAGGTTAATAATGACTCTATGAGGATGGCTATCAATTTCCCACAATTTTTCGGGAATTAAATATTGATTTTAAACATAAACTATAGGTTTCGGGTACTCGAAACTACTCTGAATCCATATCCGATTGACCCGAAACCAACACGGATAGGTTCGTATCATCGAAAACATCAAAACTCAAGTTGACCACTTTCCCGGAAACTCACCCAAGCGCCCTCACCCGCCACCGCAAGTGGCTGAGCGTGAAAGCCACGCGCGTAGCATAGTACTGCTACAGTGCTTCTTCTCTACCCGAATGTCTGGTAAACGGGTTGAAAACGCGCGACAAGACCCGACTTGTTCTCCCTCAATTCGACCTCAATTCCTTCCATTCTTTCACCTGATCCCTTCTAATCTGTTACAATTTAAGTTCTGTTAACTTAATTACTCAAATCATAGCCTTAATCCTCACATCCGACGATCGACCTTCGAACGGGTTTCCATTTCGGGTTCACTCAATTCGTCCCTGGTTTCCAAATTAATTTATACAGAGAGCATCGTGAAAGTGAAATGAATATTTTTACTTAATCAATTTCATAAAATCTTACCTCCAGCTATTCGAACTCAAGCTCGATTTTGAGCAGAAATTAGGGCTTCTGTTCTTGCTCAATACAGCACAAATTCCCTTCGATTTTGTTGTGGATTGGTTTGAATTAATCTCAGGAAGCTTATTCAAGCCTCAATTTCGATTCTCAAAGCTCACAATTTCGAATTCGAATTCACACCATTTTTTCCAAACTTTTGAAATTCTATAATGACAGGTACCTCTCTGTTCCTCGTGTTCTTTTCTCTCTAATCCAGTCCTCTTAATCTCTCATTCTCACAACTGAATCAATCCAAAATTTAACATCATCAAGAATGGACAAAAGTAATTTTGTTTCCCTAATTAAGGGATTAATGTCCCTAATCCATGATTTCATCCTTAAAATCAGGTGCAAAGTGACATTTGGCTGGTAGCATGAGTCAGGATCCACTTTTCGTTTGTTAAAAGACCGTTTTGCCCTTCGCTCGGCAAATTACCGTTTTGCCCCTAGACTACGTAAATCTATAACATCCACATCCGAGCTTCGTTTTTGACGTGCTATCTGTCTATGGATTCGTGACGTCCCGAACTACGTCACAGTCATTGTCTAAAGTCCATTTGACCGTCCGAGTCAAAAGTCAACATTTTGCCCCTACCTTTCAAAATTACCAAAATGCCCCTCACCTTCGCAGACCCATAACTTTCGCATCCGACCTCTGATTGACGCATGCCGCCTGTCTGCGGATTCAACGCCTCAAGACCTACTCAGCAATCTCTTTGGAAAACCCAAAAAGTGTTGTAATCAAAAAGTCGACTTTTGGCCCTTATATCAGGGGCATAATTGTCAAATAAACACTGAATTGATTTTTGAACCCAACAGTAACCGTGAAGCCCGGTAATATAAAATTCCAAAAAAAATGTGTACATCCCTTCGGATTCCCTGAATTCCGAAGCGATGTGGGGGCATTTGTGGAACCCAAAATCATCCGAAAATTATGGAACTGCCACGCGGACCGTAATTCCCAAAAATGACCAAATTGCCCATGGCAATAATGCTGATCATTTGAAAATACCCGCACATTAAATAATATATTTACCAGCTAAATACGTTATTTGATCGGGTTAAAATCTCCGTAATATTAATATTCCCCCCGTGAGTTAATTGTCATTATTCTTAATAATGTACAAATAATATTAATATTAAAACAATAATTATCATTACTATCATGATGAGCCATCATTACAATTATTAAATAATATATTTAAATATTATTTATTAATTAAATATTCAACCGACCAATCAGAATGCTCTAAGGCTCCCAAGATTTTCCTATAAATAGCAGAGCTCATTTCATTTCCAAGGTACGTCGATTCTTCGCTTCGAAGTATATCTTTTTCCTCTTTCAAAGCTAACTTAGGCATCAGAGTGTTCTTGGTCGAACAACCCCCCGGGTAAATCGATCGAGGCAACGATAGCTAATCGTTTGCTGTTTGCAGGAATTGTTAAGACTTTTCGCGGCGGGTTCGATTTTTGATTCAACACTACCCAAAGTATGTTCTGCTATGAATCAATTATATGCTCTTACTAGATTGCTGTTTGCGGTTTTGTTCTATCTTACATATTTGAACACAACAAAAGGTTTAAATCTAATGTACCTTTCTCAATCGTTTTAGTTTTTACAATTTCTATTTTTGTGATATTCTAGGGTAACTTGGAAGATATTTTGAGCCAAAGAACTCGACTTGATGTGCCTACTGCTCTACACTATGCACATGATATTGCTAGGTAGTACTTTTGCTGCTTTTCATTCAAGCAGATTATATCATTGTTAACATGAAAGGTCTTTTAACTCCTAATCCTTTTATTTTTTTTATTTGAAATTTTACTGCATTTGATATTTATTTCCATGTAATTTTCTGTCTTATGGGGTTAGAGATGATTCCTTGTGTTTTAATACTTTCCATTTTGTGGAACCCAAAATCACCGGAAGAATGTGGAGCTACCACGTGGCCCATAATTCCCAAAATGACCAAATTGCCCCTGTTAATAATACTTAAAGCCCAAGCACCGAACAAGGCTCAAGCCCACAATGCTTACATAGCCCAAATATTGGGCCCAAACCGGGATGATACATGGAAGCCTCTCACCCTCGATCTTGTGTAACACGTGTTAGCGCACAAATCAAGGAGCATTTGTCCCACATGGGAACTATGGAAATTGAGCATCTCACTCACCCCTTATATAAGGGGAACACATTTCTCAATAAAGGTAATTATGTTTAACGCTACTTAAGCTCTTGAGATTTCTCTTTCGAAGCTGACTTAAGCATTGGAGCGTTCTTCGTCGAACACTCCCCGGGTCTCGATCATTGAACGATCGATAGCTTACTGTTTGTTTGTTTGCAGGGATCCTTGAGTCTTTTGAGTTTAAAGGACGAATTCTTCTTCAACAATTGGTGCTTTCATTGAGAGCTTGAAGATATTCAAGAAGAAGCTCTTACGATTGTTCATCGTTCATCCTACTTCGTTCATTGTTCTTAACGTTGATTCGAAGATCTTGAATGTGTTCATCGTTCGACAAATTTTCATTTAAGATTCGCTGATCAAGCATGTCCAGGGTTTGACGATCCGTTCGTTCAGCTGGAGAAGGTGTTTCTGCCTCAACTACCCAGACGAGGAATGAAGCACGCATTGAGACTCCAGAGGAACGCCCAACTCGACCCCGTCGAGTGTCCATAGAATCCCCCATGGAGACGCAAGGAAGGATGCCGACCTTCAGTTTCAGAGCGTTTCCTTCTCCAACAACCCAAGTGCCCGAGCTAGAGGGAGGAACTTCAACCTTGCAGCAAGCAGGCAGACGGTTGATGGAAGGAACATAAAGACCAGGTCAGCCCACAACAAGCATGGATTTGCGGGACTACTTGGATGGGTGCCACGACGTTTTAGGAAGGAGTCACTACCAACCTCCCCATGATAACTTGGCGCAGTAAGTTGAAAGGTTGAGCAGCCAAGTTCAACTCCAGTCAGAGCTCTTGCAGCGACACCTGACAGAAAGACCAGCCCGAGAACCAGAGAGACATCCCACTTCGCGTGGAGGGCAAGAAAGTGTTCCAAGATGTCTAGGGAAGGAAAAGGTCTGATGCCAAAAAATGTCACGGGACACTTCACTAAGTGACTCTGGTGAAGAAAGTCACATTGACCGAGTAAAGAGTCCACAACGCCCAAGGCCATCGGTACATGAGCGGCTCAGAGGTACGATCGGGGAAACTTCACGGGTAGAGCGCTCACATGGGAGCAGGGGGCAACACCAGACTCCGCATAAAACTCCAAGACAATCTGCCCATGGTAGTGAAGGGGAGGATGAAGCTTATTACTCTGCGCGGCCCCAGAGGTCAAAGGGAGAGGCTCGAAGAGGTACCCGACGATTGGCCCATAATGACTCTCCACTTCAACGAGGTGCGTTGCAAGCTAATGATGTCTAAAGGATGTTGGATCGACACCTTTTTGTTCAATGAGATGGCGATCTAGAGGACGATCTACGTCGCCAGATTCAGCTATCCACGCCTTTCGTAAAAGATATTGAGGAGGAGTCGTTCCCTCAAAGGTTCGCAACGCGGAACTTAACTCCATTCAAAGGAGCTTCCGACCCAATAAAACACATCGACTACTACCGTGGAGTCATGGTCCCCCACAGACATAATGATGCACTCATGTGCAAAGTTTTTCAGGCTTCTCTTCAAGGCCAAGCCATTACTTGGTTTAATCATCTCCCCCGGAGGTCGATTACGTCTTTTGAAGAGTTGACTCTGGTATTTGTGAAGGAGTACGCACAACTTCGAACAATCGAGGTGAAGGATGACCATTTTTTCTCTGTTCGAAAAAGAGCAAAAGAGACTTTGCGACAATACATATGGAGATTTTGCGAGGAGAAGTCTCGAATTGTCGGTTGTAGCGACCTTGTTGCGGCGGTGACGTTCAAACAAGGGCTTCCCCGGGACAGCCAGCTTTATGGAGACATTGTTATGGGCAATGCACGAAGTATCACCAAGATGCTCTCTCTAGTAGAGCGTCATGCATGCTGGGAGGATGAAAAGAGTGTTGCACATGTGCTAGATCATTCCGAGACGAGCGAGAAAGCCTCCAAACCGTCATCACCGAGCAAAGGACCAAAAGAACCTGCGGCAAAGTATCAAAGCCTTCGCCATGCAAAGAACCAAAGTCTTTGCCTTGCGAAACATCCAAGCCTTCGTCTTGCGAAGCATCTAAGCCTTCACCATGCAAAGCACCAAAGCCCTCGCATCCAAGCCTTCACCATGCGAAGAACCAAAGCCTTCGCCTTGCGAAGCATCCAAGCCTTCATCATCGAAACATCTAAGCTTACGCCATGCGAAGCACCTAAGCCTTCACCTTGTGAAGCATCCAAGCCTTCATCATTGAAGCATCCAAGCCTTCGCCATGCGAAGTACCTAAGTCTTCACCTTGCGAAGAAACCGAGTCTTCGCCTTGCGAAACATCTAAGCCTTCGCAATGCGAAGCACCTAAGCCTTCACCTTGTGAAGCATCCAAGCCTTCATCATGGAAGCATCCAAGCCTTCGCCATGCGAAGCACCTAATTCTTTACCTTGCGAAGAAACCGAGCATTCACCTTGCGAAGCATCTAAGCCTTCGCAATGCGAAGCACCTGAGTCTTTGCCTTCCGAAGCAACCAAGCCTTCGCTTTGCGAAGGTCCTAAGCCTTCGTCCTACGAAGCAACCAAGACTTTGCCATGCGAAGTGACTAAGACTTTGCCCTGCAAAGGACCCATGTTTATGTCATGCAATGCATCTCAACCTACGCTTTTCAAACATCTTCCGCTAGGAAGCACTCAAAACCTTCCGCCAGGAAGCATTCAAAGCCTTCCAACAGGAAGCATTCAAAGCCTTCCACCTGAAAGCACTCAAAGCCTTCCACCAGGAAGCACTCAAAGTCTTCCTCTTGAAAGCACTTCAAGCCTTCTAATAAGAAGCAAAAGCCCTTCCTTGAAGGCAACACTAAAACAAATGCTAAGTTAGCTGAAACCCAAAGTTGGACGCCCATGGCTACAATAGGGGCATTTGATGAGAAAACAACTTTGGATACATCAAGGCAGTTAGTATAATTAGACAAAGATACGGGAGCTCATAATTTCTCATAACTATCGTTTTCATTTATTGATTTGAAGGATGGTTGGCTAATCACATCTCGATCGCTCAAACCAGTTATTCAATACAAAAATGCAAATGCAATAATCAACATACAAAGATGACGTAGTTGCAATTGCAAGTCTTCAAAGCTCATGATCCTTCGATACTCTGCCCACTCTTCTGCTGAAAGTAGAGAAACGTCTTCAGGAGACTCATCGGCTTCAGGAACATCTGTTTTCTTAGCCTCTAACTCAGGCTCTAGTTCAGGCTCAGGCTTCATCTCTAGTTCAAGCTCCAGCTCTTTGGTGGTGATCCCGCTCCGGCTTTCCATATCCAACTTTTGTGCTTCATCTTCCTTAAAAACACAAAGTTGTGGGGGCATGTAAGGGTAGTAAGCAGCCATCGCTCAAGTTTTGGATTTCAACATCCAACCATTTGACTTCCTCTTTGGAATCATACAAGCGTCTGCGCAGCTAGAATAGGTCTCCTGCTGGGTTGTGACATGCCTCATACTAGGTGATGAGACTCCTCGTCCTTTTTACTAAAAGCTTCAATGTTGGCTCTACCTGCACTTGAAGATGACAAGTCCGTAAACGCACCGAGCTCTTCTATCTGCCAGACACCACATGGATGGTCATTGGAAGTATGCCTAGTGCAACACTTTGAGCTTCAACTAGGCCTTGCCTTACATTATGTCGTGCCTTGATCCTCGTGTGTCAAGCCCTCCTATCTTCGAAGTACCATATGCATGGTCCACCTACAAGCTTTTTTTCTTTAATTACATAGTGACGTCCACCATCTGGAGCTTCATAGGGGGCATGATCGATCCTCCGTCTTTATGCTCCACCTTGCAGCTACTCCATTTCAAGCTCAATAGGACCTAGAATGTCAAGTCACTAGAAGGTCCACTGTCAGCCAAAAGACTCCTCGAGACGCTTCATTCACTTTATGGTACCATATGCACTTCGCCTCGCGTCATGGGATACCTTGCCTCGCCATGCACTTTGGCACGTATCCTCTTGCGTTGCAACATGTCTAGCTTCAAGTCATGGGGTACCTCGCCTCTTGTGGATGAAAGCCTAGACAGGTCATGGTGCACCTTGTTGCCCATGTGTCAAACTCTTCTATCCACCACGCACCGAGTGAATGGTCGATGGGAAGAACACCTCATGTCATTCGGCGCATCACCTCTTGCTCCAACCTTGCCTTGCCTTGCATTGTGGCACACCAAGCCGTGGATGTAGAATACCTCGCATCATACTTGCATCATGTCTCGTCTTGTAGTTGAACCATGCCTCGCCTCGATCAAAGGATGAAATTTTGTCCATCGGTTGGACTTCAAATTTCTTCCCCTGCCTCGCCTCGGTCAGGACTTGAATTCTTCAGGTCCCTCGAAGTCTGTATACTTCCCACGGAACAGATTCTGACTACGCGAGCCACCTTGCTCCCACAATGCAAGCCTACTGGGTCTCACCAGAAGTGCGCCTTGACGCATATTGAAATGACCATCTCTGAAAATAGAGCTTAACACCACTTAAATTGCTACAATTGGACTCATACAGCTCTCCGAATGTGCAAAAATGTAAAGCTCGACAATTAAAGAAATATTCAAAAGTCTCTCGAACAAGCATGGAGCTTACTGCGACATCAGATACACTCAGATAGAGGTATAATGAAATTGAAGATCAAGCGGAGTCCTACTCCCATATATAATTTATCGGGACCACAATACAAATTACATCCCTTAGGATTCCCTGAATTCCTAAGCGATGTGGGGGCATTTGTGGAACCCAAAATCACCGGAAGAATGTGGAGCTACCACGTGGCCCATAATTCCCAAAATGACCAAATTGCCCCTGTCAATAATACTTAAAGCCCAAGCACCGAACATGGCTCAAGCCCACAATGCTTACATAGCCCAAATATTGGGCCCAAACCGGGATGATACATGGAAGCCTCTCACCCTCGATCATGTGTAACACGTGTTAGCGCACAAATCAAGAAGCATTTGTCCCACATCGGAACTATGGAAATTGAGCATCTCACTCACCCCCTATATAAGGGGAACACATTTCTCAATAAAGGTAATTCTGTTCAACGCTACTTAAGCTCTTGAGATTTCTCTTTCGAAGCTGACTTAAGCATTGGAGCGTTCTTGGTCGAACACCCCCCGGGTCTCGATCATTGAACGAACGATAGCTTACTGTTTGCTTGTTTGCAGGGATCCTTGAGTCTTTTGAGTTTAAAGGACGAATTCTGCTTCAACAAATTTGCCAGTAAGGTCTTAATCACACAAATTGAGCTGTTAAAGTGCTTCAAGATGCATACTTTGTTATTAGCCCTTGCTTTTCAAAAAGCTGTTTTTTTTTGGCTTCCAGATTCATCTCACCTAGACCCTTCAGACATGTATGTTGAGCAGGGTTGGATGGGATTGTAACTCTCCAAGTTCAATGTATTTTGAATGTGAAAATGGATGCAGTTTCATTGTAAGTGGATTATATAGGATTAGATATAGAAAGAAACTTACCTTTCCGAGTCTTACTATCTTAAGGGGATTGCATTGGATAAGTTTTCTTCTATCTCTACTTCATCTAATCCCTTACAATGAAAACCAGTAGTTTTCATATCAAAATATATTGCATTTTATAAGTTATCCACTCCAATCCAATCCCGCTTACCAAACAAGTTCGGGTTTCCAAGTCAAAACACTTTGGGACAGCTATTTGGAAGGTCTCATATGAAAAATTTGCTTTTAGAGTTTCACATGTAAATGAAATGGCAGAGGAATGAACTATCGTCATGGGCACAAGCCCTACCCAATAGTTCACAACCATCTGGGTACCAGGTGGGCCTTATTCTCAAACTCATCTATTTCCCATGTTGTATTATGCCACAAATATAAATGAGATATTAGAGCTTGATAATCCAATAGAAAACATTATTTTCTTTGCCCCTTGTTTTCTTTAGATCCAAAATCTGCTATACACTTTTTTAGTATTGAATTCACATCCTCGTTTTCCACTGGTGTAGAAACTTGTTGCAGGATGAAGGTGGACACTTGAAGATTGGCGAGTATTGGGTTCAAATGTTGTATGAACAAATTAACCCAGATCAAAATGGTTGTGCACAATATCAAATTCCTGTTGTGATTTTGTATTCAAAAGGGATATTTGCTGAACGTCACATGATCTCTTATACCAATTTCAGTTTGATACCTCATAACAAAATTTAAGTGAGATGTGACCTTAACTTTCCAAAATTCATGAATTGTCACCTGATTCTAAGGTGGTCAAATTTTTCCATCCAAAAGGTCGCATCTGAATTGCACATTATTCATTTGAAGGGTATTTGGGACGTTTTGTCAAACAATTGTCAAAATAAATTGATTTCTTTCCGAAACTTAAGTTTGTCTCTTTCCCAAAGTCATAAAATAAAGTACTTATGCTGAGAAGTTTTTCATTTGGTGCCTTTGGTTCTTCTATTTTGTTGTCAAAAGTGCAAATTACCCTTAAATGGATGGATTATTTAACAACGTTAGGTTCGGGTGACAATTCATGAATTTTGGAAAATTAAGATATGACATTTTTCTTAAATTTTTTTGATGGGGTGACAAATTGAAACTAGTGTAAGAGTTTAGGTTACATTTCGCCAAATTTCTTTGTTAAATATTGTTATTGTGTTTCTTATCACTTTCAATTGCAGGGAAAAGAAGTGGTAAGCCCCATGTTACTAATCCAATAGAGGGAATCAATAAAGATATTCGTAATTTTGTGATAATATTGTGTTTTACTTTCTAGTACATTCACACTGATGTTGAAAAATTTCTCAAACCAATTCTTCCATAATTCAAGTTTGATTTTAATTATCTACAGATGCTTGAAGGAAGGCACTTCATGAACAACGTGAACTCCGAGCCCACACATCTGGAATCTCATGATTTTAAGACAAAATTTTACCTAAGTCGATGTTCAAATAGAATTAACCAGTAAGCCTCGATCGATTCCATCTTAGTTCGTTTTCTCAAATTATAATCTAGTTCAAATGTTGTTTGTCAATTTCAAGAATGTACATTGCTTCAATTTCAAATGTATTGATTCATCTTTTAACATCTAATTATAGATAATTTGATTTTGTTTTGCAGATTAATGTAAAATTGTACAGGTAATAATCCTTCCCAAATGCCCACATTTGCAAATGTGATAGCAGTTCTAGAGGAGGAATCTTTGTCTTTAGGGAGACCCGCATGCCTAGTTATTTGTTGAGTGCATTTTACAATGTACATGGACAAGAAATGCACCAAAACGGATGAACTTATGGGCCAACAATTTCTTTGCTTTTAAACTATGCATCATATATGGAGATCTTATGTTCATCTATTTCCACGTGAATGACTGCGTACATAATTCATATTTATGATGAATTTGTTACTTGACTGTAACCAAACGGGCTCTTTTGAGTTAACTAATACCATGTAGTTAAGAAGGTAAGTTTGATGTTATAAAGCTTCACCAAAAACATTTGGACGAATCTACCTTTTACTAATAAAACTTAAAAAAAAATTAATAATTTATTAAATAGGGACAAATATAATTAGATAAATTAAAAATCAATATAATTAATGTTTTAATAGAGGAAGGCTAAGCTTCAATGCTATATACCATTAAATGGTATGGATATTCAAGATTCAAAATGGTACTAAAATAGAGGGTAGGGTAGTTGAATAGTTTGGATATTCATCCGTCAATATATACCATTGAAGCCTAGGGGGTGATGGTTACTCCATCTTCATTTTGTTTTATTTTCTTAATTCATTTTTATCTCATTTTATTTTTAAAAGTAATTTCAAAACCTTATAATTGGCATATTTTGTAGCTTAGCCCAAAGTTCTTTTCACTCGGTATAAAAATTAGAATAAAGTATCATTGTCTAAAAATTAATAAAAACGTGAAACATCCAATAAAATTCGCTCTTGGAAAGAAAAAATGATGAAATAACAAGAAGAAAGGAAATTAAAAGATTAAAAGATTTGCACTTGGTGGGGAACGTGGGAATTATCCACATGCTAAGACCATTGTATGTTGCCTTTACTGGCAAAAATTCAAATTTATTATTAGTATGTTGTGGTTGAAGAAAAATCGCACTTCGAATAGGGATTATGCTCACACTTCAAGTTTCGGGACACCTCGTAGCAGTTACCAAACAAATTTTGTCCTTGCATTGTCAAAGAAACATAGAAGTTGTTAACGAGTGGTTCAAACCCAACAACTCTAGAGTCCCTTGGAGGATAGGACAACTCCTAAGTCCCGTAAGCGAGGTGGTCGGATCTTCTTGCACGACGGTGGTATGGCTTGGACAACAAGTCTTCAGGTCATTCCTTTGAATGGGTCATTCCGCTTGAATGGGTCCTTCTTCACTCCATATTGAAGTACCTAAGAAAAAATAAGACAAATTAGAGGAAAATGAAAAGGAATATAAAGCTTGGGAGGTGGGTGTCGTTCCAGTCACTTGATCTTTGATGCCTAAGTAAGTATGTGTTCGGAGAAAAGGCAAAGAATATGTATTTCTAGTGAGGGGGAGTGTTTTGGTATAGTTTGTTTGCCTACTTGAATTTAGGAAAATAATGTGAAAGTAGGGAAGTATTTATAGAGAAGGAAAAGGAATGATATCTCCTCTGTCCGAGCAGTTAGTTAGAGGACAGTGATACTAATCACGAGGCAGCATGGTACTAGTCGCAGGACAATGGTACCACCTGTATGGGATTTTGTGCCATGAAGGAAAAGGTGACGCGTGTCCCTAGGATGATGCCTAGGGTCTTAGAAATTGGAGTCTCTCCTCCCCAAGTCTCCTAGGATAATGTGAAGGGAGTTTTTCAGTCAAGACTTTCTCTTGCATCGAATGTGTGACAAGTGTTCTCCTTTACAAATGGAGTCAAATTGGCATCAAGAGTTGTCTGTGGTGATGCGGTACCACTAGATAAACATTACCTTTGTTGGTGGTGGGCGTTACCTTGATGACATGATAACGCTAGTTGGGCACTACCTTCACAGCATGGTACCTCTAACTGAGTGCTACCTTGTTCGGAAGTCAAGCGCTACCTTACTACATGGTACTTCTGGTTGAGCGCTATTCTGATTTCGATGGTTAGCACATTTTCTTCTCTTGGGCTTAGCCCTGAAGTGGGCTTAGTAACCTTAGGATAGTGGCTGGTCTTCTTCGTGGACCCTAGGGTTTTTCTTTTAGTGAGTTTTGACCAGGTTTAGTCAGGTACTATTTGCTATATTTGGCTCAGCTTATGATGGCGATTAATTGGAGTCCCCTAACTCCCTAGTTGTGAGTAGAACCTTGGGTAGGGAGTTGAATCCTATGCTACTTGTAAGCCGAATTTGTTAGACCTAGGCAATAATCAGCGCCTATGATCCTTGTACCATTTCTTAGGTGTTCTTACCCAGTAACTAAAGTGCCCAACTTTTGAATTTGGGTAGTTGTAGGGGGAGCATTTGCCATCGACTGTAGATTTTAGGGAAGTCCCCCAGTTCCCTCAAACGTGCTCAGAGAAAGAGAGAGGGTATATTTGTATGGTTTTGTGTATGGTAATTTTTGGGAGCACTGTTGAAGGCAAGAAAGGTGCCTTGTTTGTTTGAGTGATGGCATAGACTACACATGGGTGGATGGGACACTTTGGAACAATTGGACATCGCAGTAACAGAGGTGAAGTGTAGAGGAGGAGGCAGTAGCAAGGTAGAAGTGGTTGCATAAGGCTGGGGTACCACACAATGTGCCATCTTATGAGGAGCAGCGATGGTCAACCAATGAAGTGGTATGTACAATGATGAAGGACTAGTTGGAAACTTTAAGAAATGTGAACTAGGTACTTGAAGTGGTGCTGCTTAAATGGCCAGAGGAAGGAGAATTCTCTTTATCGTGGCTCACAACAGATAATAATGGTTGGTGAAGCAAACTTCTCAATTTGTACTTCTTTTGCTCGAACTTTTGGGTATACTTCCAATATGGTTGCAACTTCTCTTGGTTCTGAAGGTGTTTTATAAGTCAAACGTCCAAACTTTGTGTCAAAATTCAGTGAGTTGAGGAGCAGATGGTGCTAGGTATTGCATGGTGTTGATGAATAGCTGAGGTGGTACCCAAGGCGGTAAGTGCCCAAGTTCTTAGAGAGGTTGCATACCACACCTGCTTAAACGTATGTTGGGTGGTGTGTTAGTAGTATGCTCAACAAGTTTGGCGTAACGACCAGAAAATTCAAGAGATGTCATTTTGAATTTTTTTTGTATAAATGGACGGTTTTACCCTTGTAAGCCAAATGTTGACTTTTTTCATCGGGCACATTTTGGACTTTTCGGGAATACCATTACGTAAGTCTCAACGTCCTAAGTCCGTTGATAGGCAGCATGTCAAAATCAGAGATTAAAGGAATTCAATGCGAGTCAAATTTAATTATGGGTATTTCGGTAATTTTAACATAGGGGCATTTTGGTAATTGCATAAGGGAGATTTTTTGTGTATTCATGCTTATCATTTTCCCCTTTATCTCCTTGAAATTAGGTTCACTGACCTTGTGAATGGCGGTGATGTTTTACGGATGTTTATTTATATGTTTTTTGAGGAAAGAACACCAAAAAAACTCAATACACCTACCCTTGTCTAGGGAAATTGAGAGCAAAGGAAAGATAAGGAGAGACTTGAGGAGGAAGGAGAGGAAACGGGGGAAGGAAAACTGACAGGACCCACCCCTATTATCACCTCGATAATCGGGAAGAACCCTGCTCCCGTCTGACAACTAAACACAAATGACCAAAATAACCATAATAATTACATCACATATATTATCAGACCAGAGAGAACGTATGATACAACATACTGTACAACAAGTCAACAGAATCACAGAGCATAGTGAACAGTACAAGATAAGGATAAAACCCTACTCTGTGAGCTAACTACACACGCAACAGGAGAACTTTATGCCTCTGCCTCTGCCTCGGCATTGCCCCAAAACTCGCACCACGACCTGGAGGGTATTAAAACATAAAAGTGTGAGTGGACTAAAACTAATAGTTACAGAAAACAGTTTTAATGAAAACCAGGGTTCACCCTCCGTTTTTCAAAACACGCATGCATAACTAAGTATCTGAAAACATATATATGAACCATGCGGAAACCGTTATGGAAGACAATTATAAAATCATGTAAAGCCGAATGTAACATCAACGAATCGAACCTGCTGGATATATCCGAGTTTTTAAACTCAAGTAACATAGATCAGGCCTTCCCGAGTATCAACGAGTCTTTAAACTCAAAACACAATCAATAGGCCAAGGGAAATATCACAAAAACCGAGTCTTTAAACTCAACATATCTCAATCAAGGGCCCTCCCCCGTCACATCAATCAACTCGGTCTTTAAACCCAAAATCAGATCTAAAAATAGTACCAGTCTTTAAACCCAAAACCATGTGTAATTCATAGCAAATCCAGAATCCATCGTAATCCAAATTCCAAAACCAAATCCGAAATCATATTTAATCAAAATGGGACTCAGGTCCGAATTTCACTTTCAAATCCCAAATCATACCCACAAATCATGATCAAAACATGATACGTACAAATCATATAAAATCATCCATCAAACCATCATCAAAGCATAGTAGAAACCATAATCTCGAAATAGTCTTAAAATACGTAAAATGCGATAAATCACATCGAGAAGCGTGCAATCACGGAAAGCAGGAAAATCATAATCATAAGCGTAAAATCATATATGGAAACATGAAATGAGTAAATAAAAATAGTTATGCAACAGTTATGCATGCTCGGTTAGAAAACAAAAGTCCACTCACTAAGTCTGAACGCGTCAATCGTGTCCTGCACGTTCCCCGGATTCCTCAGGAATGTTCTAGCCTGTCAAAGATCATAATTTCAGGTCACAAATACTTTAATTAAGCTTACATTAATTTTCCCATTTTTTTTGGATTTTTCAACGTAATTAAATTAAAACTCTAACCTTCGGACACTCAAAACTATCCCGAAACGGCGTCCGATCGACTCGAAACTTGTCTCAAAATGTTCGTTACATTGAAAGGATAAAATCATATGTTAACCTTGACCAGAGATACGGCCTCACGCTCCATCACGCGCCGCCCAAAGGGGGTGCGCGTGAAAGCCACGCGCCTGCACAGTACTGCTACAGTGTCACCTGCTTCACCCGTTTCTCTACTAAACGGGTTACGAACCCGTGACATGAACCGGTTTGTTCTCCTTCAATTCGACCTTATTTCTTTCAATTCTTCCATCGAATTCCATCTATTCTATCTCAATTTAGGTTCCCCGTCCTTAATTACATGAATCAGACCCTCAATCCATCACTTCCCCAATGAATGTTCAAACGGTTTTCAACTTCTAATCTCACGCAATTCATCTTAGTTTCTTTAATTAATTGACACAGGAAGCATTGTGAGGTTGTAACGAACATTCTGAGACAATCAATTGCACAAGTTCTTACCTCAATTCGTTCGAACTCAAGCTCAATTTTTCGAAGAACTTGGAGCTTCGGGTCTTAATTGAAACGACGTCTAATTCCTTGTATTTTAATGTGGATCGATTCGAAATGGTCTCAGGAAGCTAACTCATGTCTCAATTTTAATCCTCAAGGCTCACAACTTCGACTTCGAATTTTCATCTGATTTTCCAATTTGTTTCAGTTCTGGGTTCTCACTTGCTCTCTGTCCCTCGTATTTTTCTTTCTATTTCAATGTCTTAAGTCACTCCAGCGTCTCTGTTTTTCCCAGTCCCTCAAGGTGGTTTGATTCAATCTATTCAATCAGAAATTTTTTAAATGCAACAAACGGTGCTCTGTTTTTCAAACACACACACCTGTGCACACACTCACCCGTGGCTGAAAGCCACTCATCTGCTTTTCCTCATGACATGTGTCACTCAAACACTTAAACATCTCACTTTATCGAAAGGAATGTACGAGTACTGTATCGACCATCAGGATTGGTAAAAATTGATAAACAGAAAGGCTTAATGTGTGATGAGGCGATGGTCAGGATGATCGGGTCAGGTATCGATCGCGGGGAGGCTAATAAGATAGCCAATATAGAATTGGCATGTTTGATAACGTAAGGATAGGTGAAATCCTGTTATTGATGGAACTTCATAGGATTGGAGTAGTATATGATTTCTGATCATTTGGACTATTGGGGTCCAACTGCAGGATCATACTTGGTGTATGATGTTGGATGGAGTCGAGGTCAAGGAATGGATATGATTTGCGATATAGTATGGATGATTGTACTGAGTGCCAGTTGTTGGCAGGAGGTAGGCATCGGTGAGGCCTGTGATGATAAACACAACAAAAGGAAAGGTTAAATTCATTATGCATAGTGACCATGGGAAAGGGGTATGGTGTGATTGACTAAGTGAGGGGAATGAGTTCCCGACTTATTGGACCTTATGAGCTTATTGGCCTGGTGGCCTGGTCACATGTGCATGAGGATTTAGCTATTGTACCATGTCACGAGTGGATGACATGTGATTGAGAAGATATGCATGATACTTGTGTTTCCTGGATTTTGTGGACTCGAACGTGAGCTAGGCTACGTATTTCAAGTAAGTATATTGTATGATTGCCCATGGGGTAGGGGTTTACAGAGGAATTTTGTCCCGATGTTGACCAATGATTGAGACTGGTTGTATGATTTCTATAAGTTTGGGTATGACTTATATCCGGTTGAGGTTGATTATGTTTTAGGTTCATCTTAGACATATTTCCTCGAGAGAAATATCATGGCACCTACTGATTGGAATTTCTAGGACGAAATTCTTTAAGGGGAGTAGGTTGTGACGACCCGGAAATTAAAAAAAAAGGAAATTTTGGAAAATTTGAAGAAAATGACGATTTTGCCCCTGGTTATAAGGGCCAAAAGTTGACATTTTGATCGGGACATTGTTTGGACTTTCCGTAAGGACCGTTGTGTAGGTATTGAGACGTTGAGTCCGTAGACAAGCAGTATGCGTCAATCGGAGTTCAGACGTGGAAGTTACGGGTCTAGAACTATGAGTGGGCACATGTATGGTTATCCCTTGTTTGGCAAGTGCTGAGGATAAGTTTGGAACTTCAGTTGATTTGTCAGACGGGAGTATGATCGGGCACAGTTATCAATGTTCCTCAGGGGACGGGTCCTGTCAAAAACATAAAGAAAGCATAATTTGGGATTTGAAATTGAACTCGTGAACCTTGGAATCGGGTTTTATTGATTGAAGTCTTAATTACTTGAATAAAGGTGATAAACCATTTCCTTGAACTATCACGAGAAGGAACGTTGAAAATTCGAAGGAAATCATACTAAAACGAGCCCAGAACAGAGTCAAAAGTGGATTGTGAGCTATAACAGGAAACTCAGGAATTCAAGGTAAAGATTCCACAAATTGAACCCATAGTTGCGTTTCTGGGTTAATTCCTAGTAGGTTAGTGTGATTAATTGTGAAAAAGGGATGAGAAACTAGAAGAAATTGAAAACAGGTTGCAAAACTAGGTCGAGTCAGAATTGCAGCCTCGACAAGAGGCTAAAGGTGACCTCTGCTGCAGGGCGTGAGGACCACCCGCAGACGCCACCGGTGGCGCATGAAGGCTCATGCGGTAGTATCTCGGAGTCTAGTTAACATGACTATTGTAATATTCAATGTTACGAACACGATACACTTCTCGAGACGATCAGATATCGCCTCAGTGCAGTTTTATGTAACGAACCATCCTAAATTATCAGGATTAATTAAGAATTAACGCCGGATTAGAAAGGCTAATCGGGGATTAGACGAGGATTAACGGACGTTCAGGGCGAAATGACGATTTTGCCCCTAGAATGGGAAAAATGTTGACTCTTTGTTTCGGAGGTCAAATGGTCTTTGGTCGATGACTGTGACGTAGTTCGGGATGTCACGAGTTCATAGACAGGTGGCTCGTCCGATTCCGAAGTTCGAGGAAGAAATTATGACGTTTGGAAGTTCGAGGGTATTTTGGTAATTTGGTTGAAAAGGGGCAAACAGTTGAATTTTGACTTTGGAGGTCCGATGGCCGAGGGCCAAGGACCATTACATAGATCGATGTGATACGAATCCGTAGACAGGCGGCACGTCAAATTTGGACGTTCGACGAAAAAGTTACGGTTCACGAAAGTTGCGAGGTACTATTTATGGTCGTACGTTTTACGAGGAAAAAGTGGACTTTTGTCTCATTTGGGCCCAGACCTTTCCCAAACCCCAGGGGATGAGTGACACTTGTCACTTGTCACTCATCCATTCCTTCTTTTTCCACATTCATGCATATCATCTTCCCTTCTCTGTTTCATTCCACCCACCCGCACAACCATCTCGACCCCAATCCAAAACCCTTCCACCATATGATCTTGTGTGAAGCCCAGAGAGTGAGGTGAGGGAATGTTGGTGGTGGATGACCAAAGACAACGCCTTCGTGGACCGCGGAGGGCCCTGTGCAGTGGTAACAACCCGATTACCCGGTTAGACCCAAATTTCCATTTATTTTGATTTTGATGTTATGGATAGTTTTAGATGATAGGGAGATGATTATTAGGTTGTTAGGAGTGCTTAGAGGAGTTTTTGGACGGTTGTGGGGGGCTGATCAGCCCAGGGGGTGATCGGGGAGTTTGAACCGTGAGAAGGACAAGGACGCTGGAACAGTGGCGCGTGGCTCCTATGCGCAGCCACTTCAGGCGGTGCGTGGGGGCACTTGGGCCACCTTTTAGGGGTGGTTCCAACATGTAATTTCATCTATTCGATGTAACGAACATTTTGGGACTGGTTTCGAGTCGATCAGACACTGTTTCGATATAGTTCGGGACGTCCAAAGGTTTAGGATCGACTTTAAAATTAGTTAAAAATTACAGAAAATTACGGGGTTTAGTGAGGGGTTATTTAAATAGTTAATAACCCTCTATTACGATTTGGACAAGTTTGGAAGTCTTGGTGACGGCGATTGGCCCTGGAAGAAGTTTTGGCGCGCGTATCGAGTCGCGACTTCGGACGGTCTGTGAGTGGACCTTTTTTTCTAAACTGATGCATGGATAAATGTTTATAAATTTTTTAAATACATGTTTTGTGATGACATGAGTGCATTTGTTTGTGGTAGCCTAGGATTTATGTATTTGCACGTATTTCAATATTTCTGATTTTATACGATGCTTGTACGTGCTAGGTTTTCAATGAGGGTTTAATGATTGGGTTTTGGCTGTGGAAACATGAAATCAGACATAAGACCTATTTGATTGGAAAACCTCGGACTTATAGTCCATTTGATTTTACGAGAATTCGGGCTGAAGGCCCATTTGAATTATACGATTGGGCCGAGGGCCCCGTTGGTTTACGAGTTCGGGCTTGAGGCCCAATTGGTTGTAATCTCGGGCTTGAGACCCCTTTGACTGTGGTATTGGGATTAAGGCCCCGTTGATTGTGAAATCGGGCTCGAGGCTCCGTTATTGTGGTATCGGGCTTGAGGGCCTATTGATCGTGAAATCGGGCTTGAGGCCCCGTTGGATTGAGAAATCGAGGTTAAGTTCTAGTTTGGTTTATGAAATGAGAATTCAGGCATGAGACCCTATTGAACTGTGGATTTAGTCTGTGGAAATGGATTTGAATCGGATTCAAGGAATCCTGTTGAGATGAATCGAGTATGAGACCTAATTGAAATGTGTTTTGAGAAAGAAAGTATTTGAAATGTATAAACCCTCCATATGATTTATTTGGTCTCCTTCTGCCGTCGACCTGGAGAGTCACGATCCATAGACCAGAATGGGTATCCCCATAGGGCGCCCATTCCAAGAGTGGGAGTTATGATGTGGTCTTGGACCAGATTCCGGAGAGATGCTCAGACTAGATCTGGAGATAGAGCTTGAACTAGATCCGGAGATTGAGCATCCCAGATGGAGAATTCCTGGGGGTGGACTCGGAGTGAGAGCCCGTGTAGTGTGCACACTAGTTTAGAGATGAATCGTGACATATATCGGGGATGTGTTCCCTAGAGACTGTGTGCCCCGAGTTGGCGTCTTCTCGGAAGTGCCGCGGATGGGTTATACGTATGCATATACGTTTGAGGTTTACGAAAAGTGATTTGGGGACGGAGACCCCGTGTTCCATGTTTTAGAAAGTGATTTGGAAATGGTTTGGGGTGGAGACCCCGTATTCGATGTTTTAGTATTTCACTGAGAACAGTTTTGGGTTGAGACCCACGTTTACTGGATTGGGGCAGAGTCCCACTTGTGTTTGATTTAGGATGAGTTCCCATATGGTTGTTTTACGATTTTGTGCCAAAACCCTAATGGTTTTATGAACGTTTTGATAAATGGTTTTTGAATGCATGCATGTTTTTAGTGAAGGGCATAAATATCTTTCGATGAAATATTTTTATTAAAATGATTGTTTTGTCCACTCACGACTTTTCATGTTTTGAATGCCCTTCAGGTTGATTGCGGATACAGGCTGTAGCAGAGACTGAGACATCACACTCCTCCTCCTACGATCATGGCGTACTCTGGATGCCCCGATGAGGGCTAGAGACGGAATTATCCCTGGTCTGACACTTCGTGTCAGACGGGAGCAGGCACATCCCACGGTAATCCCGGGGGATTTGGGACGGGTCCTGTTATTTTAACTTTTCGAAGTATTAAGTTTAAAAGTTAAATGTGTATTGTATCCCGAAAAATTGGGGGACTTAAATGTAAGGTTATTTAGGATGTTAACGATCTTTAGTGGTGATTTTGATAGGCGGTACAATTCCCAGAATTTACGAAAAGCATGCAACTCTGAATTTGACTACGTGGATGGTGTGTGTATGAGTGGACAATTATTTTTAATAAATTATTATGCATGCATATTAAGTATTTTAATTTGCTTATTATACGGATTTATATGCAATTGTTTAATTATAATTTTGGATAATTATTTTATGCTTTTTGGGAATTATTATACATCCAAAAACATATTTGATACTTTTGGATGTATTTTTTACTCGATGTTTGAGTCAAGGATTATGATAAAGGAGACTTCATGATTGTAAATTGTTTGACCATAATAACAATTCCTTGGATATGGACAATGCTCATATGACGGGAGCTCGACTCCGCTGATCCTGAGGCCGCGAGTCTTGATTGTGGTGAGTTTTTTTAGACATGTCCAGATGGTGCATGAGTGTATTTTCTAGACATGACCCGAATGGAGCTATATGTATTTCTCGGAGATTATATGATAGTCTAGATGGTGCTACATGTAATTCCCAAACTTAACTCAGATAATGCCTAGTGCAGGTCCTGAGGTTGGTTTTGCAATTTGGTTAACGAGGATTGGTTGCTTGTAATGATTTTGACTACTTGTGCTTTGATATTCTCGTATGAATTTGATTTACTAATATTGATTGATATACTGATAATTGTGCTTATGCGACTTTCTAACTAAATTTTCAAGAAAAATGTTTTTTAATTTGAAATTTGAATCCTTAATTTATTCAATACTTGCATTTTTTAGAAATTGGAGGATAAATGTTATTTTCCTCGGTAAATTTATTTTTAAAACATTTATTTTTGTCCACTCACTTTACATTTCAATGTTTTAATGACGCTCTAGGCCGTTACTCGATGATCGGGGCTAAACGTGAAGTGGAGTCATCAATAGAAGATCAGTATGAGTATCCCTTGTCTAATAAGTTTTTATGGCAGTCTCGGTTTTTCGTGACATGACCCGACCCTAAAAACACCTCGAAAGTCACACCTGGGCCATGTTCCCGTCTGGCAAGAGATCCAAACTACCAAAATGACCCCTAGCACTCGTCAGACAATGGATACTTGTACTTCTGACAACTCATGCCTCCATTTCTCGAGCAACCTCAGTTCTCGTGCAATAGCCCTGAAGGGTTTCAAAACTAGGAAAACGTGTGAGTGGACGAAAATAAAGAAGTTAAAAATGATGCATGCATATGAAAAATCGTTAAATCTCAAGGAAAACCAAAACAAAAATAAGGAACCTAGAAATACGAGCTAATATAGAAAACCAATAATACTAGAAACCATGTCTGTAAAAACCATATCAATGTACCAACACATATATTCATGTACCATCGCACAACCATAACCATAAAATGAACCAACCACACTGAACTAACCAATCATACTGACCTAACCCATCCTCGGTGCCAGATTCTCAAGCATCATATCATGTCTTCACTGCCAGTAGGCCATATCACTTGGGAAAATAGAGCCAAACTATGGACGTCCGAGAGTCACCTAGGAAAACAGAGCCAAGCTTTGGACATTTGGGTGTGGATCGATCTTAGGAAGACAGAGCCCATCTCTGGACGTCTGGGTACTAGTCCAAGTAATAATCTCATAAAAATTGAACCCTTCTTTGGACGTTTGAGGTGCAACTATCGCTCTGAAAAACAGAGCTCAGCTCTAGAGGTCTGAGCATCAATGATACCGCTAGTCGAGGTGGGTTTCCTAGACACATCACAACCACATAAATTCAGAAATCAAATAATCATATCACATCTCATTTCCGTAACCAAACCAAGTTTAAAAACTAGGCCAAAGCCCAAAACACTAGCAATGTCAAAACTTCGTAAATCATGCCATTAAAATAATCCATAAAATAATCAAAATCATATAAATTTCCCATTAATCAAATATCATCAAAGACATGTAAGAATTCACATCGAGTCTAAAACCACTCCAAAACTCAGTATAAATCCAGAACACGAAATATGAGAATTCCTCGTAAAACATGCATTCTAGATAATTCGTAAATTCTCCGAAAATCATAGAAAAAAAATCATAATAAAAAATCCATACACAAATCAGATAATTAACCGTGTAAAACATATAATTATGCATGCATAGAAATTCAGAGAAACAAAGTCCACTCACACACAGTCCAAGCAGTCTGATACTAACCTACACGTAATTCTGTAATCCATGTAACCTTTGCAGCCTAACAAAACCACTTCTAAGGGTCACTAACCATCCTAATTAACTCATCTTTTAATCCAATAAATTTTTATGATTTTTAAATAGATTCAAAATGAACATAAACCTTCGGCAGTTGAAACTTCCTCGAGACGATCGCCTTGAAAATTGTACCACTAGAGTCGTAACATCAAATATTGTAAATTTTGTATTGGAAAAAATCCCATAAGAGGTGGCACGCGTCCCCACGCACTGTCAAAAGAGGATGAACGTGGTGGCCATGTGCCATACTATTCATCATCTTTAACCCAGGTTCTTGACCCAGTTTCTTGCAAACCGAGTCGACTTGACTCGCAACAAGGACCTGTTTAAAACTCCTTCATTTTGCGTCTATTTTTCATATTTCCTTCACCAAACATCTTTATCTTAATCCCAAAAACATACATATGGCCTCTAAACTAAGTAAAACATACTAAAAGTTAGAGTTCCATGCCTCGACCTTTGGCCATGGCTCACAGTGTCTGTCCACTACGTTCCAGCATATCAACCTCCATTATTTTGAGCCTAGGAATACTTTAAGGACTCCAGAAAGACACAAGAATACGTTGTTTCGATGTTTCTATCCCTGAACCAAAAACCTAATTTCCATGCTCACAGGTTCATGGTCTTCACTCACTACTTTCTCCCCCCCTCTTCGCAGTTTCCTCGCAGCTTTCTTCCTCTTTCCTTTCTTTTCTTCGTTCTCTCCTTCTCCCCTTCCTTTTTCCTTGATTTTCTTTCCTCTTTCTTTGGTTTTCTTCCACAGTTCCATAATAGGTGTGTTTTGGTTCCTCTTCACCAAACACACCAAAGACAGCAAATGCACACATATAAAAAACAAGGGAGGTCGGAGGGAGGCTGAGAGATAAGGGAGAGGGAAGGATCTAGATTAACCTGGAATCCACCATTTGAAGTTACCAAAATGCCCCTATGAGTCAAAACTACCAAAATACCCTTTGATCGTTGTGGCCTGTATCAAACTCATATGACCTTTGATTTCAACGTAATGTCTGTCGATGGACTCAAGACACTGAGACCTACGTGACGGTACTCTCAAAATACCTAAAAAGCGTCCATCTCAGAAGGCCAACTATTTTACTTAATAAGGGTAAAATAGTCATTTTACCCAATTTTTCCAAATTTACTTTCCTCAAATGCCCTGGTCGTTACAACCTACCCCTTTTAAAGAAATTTCGTCCTTTAAATTTAAATAGCAATGACATCAAAGTATTATACTTATAAGATCACGCTCTTTAAAAGGGGTAGCTTAATTAAACCACGTGGACAACCAGGGCACTAGCATAACATCGCTAAGCCAAATCCCAGGACCATACTGAATTACATCTAGATAAATCTAAATCTTATTATATCATTCAGGGTTTGGTTCCTGCCAACCGAACAGAACTAATCATTACTCAAGCACTAATTACGAGGCCCAACACTAACACACATGAATTTGTCCCCCGCATCTTATTTCTTAAGATGCTAGTAATTTAGTCATCATCCAAAGTGAATGTAAACAACACTCACGTTTTAGATCTTGTAACCACATATCATAGGACATGAAACCATGTCACTCGTTAATCCTTTTCAACTATACTAGGGGCCCCCACGTTTGCCAAGCCCATCAATAGAAAGTCAACATAAATTACTTGGACCAGATATCAGAAATGCCAAAAACAACCATTAGCCAACTAGTTCTTGATACCCGGGGTACTAATCACAATAGCTTATCTGCATATACTTCCTCGAGGACTGAACTAAACCCTGCCCGAGTCACATTCAAAAACTTATAACCATAGCAATAACACAATTCATAAGTTAAATCACACAAACCTCACATTCAACACAAACCTTGACTTAATTTTCAAATCAAAACATTAGCTAATCGGAACTAACTCACTACTTTCTTTGTAACGACACGGACATTCGAAAAAGGAAAAGTTGGAAAATTTGAAGAAAATGATGATTTTGCCCCTGAAATCGGGCGAACGGTTGACTTTTGGTTTGAGCAGTCAAACAGACTTTGACCGATGACTGTGATGTAGTTCGGGAGGTCACGAGTTCATAAACAGGTGTCACGTCCGATTCCGACATTCGAGGAGAAAGTTATGATGTTCGGAAGTTCAAGGGAAATTCGGTAAATTGGTTAAAAATTGGCAATTTGTTGACTTTTCAAATGACATGGACTGTTCACGTAATTCGAAGACCGTTGGGAAGGTCTCAAGACGCTGAGGTCCGTAGACAGGCGACACGCGTCAATCGGAGTTCGGATGACCAAGTTACGGGTCTAGAAGTGTGAAGGGCATTTTGGTAAATTATCAAAGTAGGGGCAAAATGGTAATTGGACAATTGATTAAGGAATGGGACGGCAATTGGGCTGATTCATGCCATGGGATGCCACCCAATGTGACAGGACTACGTCCCAATTGGACGTCAAAAACCGTGCCTGGTCCTGCTCCCGTCTGACAAGTCAACCAAAGGCCCGAAACTACCCTTCAGTGCTTGCCAGACAAGGGATGATTGCGCTGATTTCTGCTGCTACCTCTGCCTCACGATCAGTCCCGAACGTCGTACCACGGCCTGGAGGGTCACAAAACAAAAAAGGTGTGAGTGGACGAAAATGACCTCTGATAAAAACGTTTGCCGAAACACATTCTTACCCTCCAGTTTTTACAAACTTGCATGCATATCGTAAAACATGAGTAATAGTATGAAATCATTCAAGTATGAACAGTGGACCGATAAAATCAAAACATGTTTCCCCATGGTCCGTAAAACTCATGTTCATCAAATCAGTTCATGCTATAAAGCATCAAATCCCGGCTCTCAGGCCAAAACATATGAAAACATAATCACCTGGCCACAAAGACCAAAAACCCGTACTCAATACCAGTACGTCATCACAAACAACATCAATCAGCACTATTCACAAGTGCACAATCAATCAATCAATCAAATCAATCCGCACTACTCACAAGTGCACAAACTATCACACAGTCACAACTGCACTACTCACAAGTGCTGCATTACGCGTAGGCCAATATCCAGCCACACTATCGGGATCAGACACCTCTGGGTTCAACCCTCGGGCTCAGTCACATCTGGGCGAACACATCCCCAGGCTCAGACACATCCGAGTGGTACATCCAGGCTCAGTCACATCCGAGAAGCAGGCTTACCATAGGATCAACTCACGATCCTACAATCACATCCCCCAAGCTCCGGTCGTCTGGGTAATCCCCCCAAGCTCTGACCGTCTGGGCATTTCACAATCACAATGAAAACCATCTCGGGAATTACATCCCAAAACATTTCAATCAAATCTTGACTTCATACAAAGTCAAGATCATTCCTTGACTGGGTCTCAAGCCCCAATTACCATTTATACGTAAATCTTTAAAATCACATTTAAACCAATAAAATAATCCAGAAATCATCATTGACTTACCAACTAAGTCAAAATATCATTTTAGAAATCATGTAGACTCCGTGCCTCACCCAAAACATCATTTGCACGTTCCTCGTAAAACGTGCCCGAAAGACTGATTAAAATAATCATAAAATCACAAGAATTCATACAAAATCATCATAATCACATGTGACTCCAAATCCGAGTCAAAATCATTATCTAGTTGGGTCACACGCCCAAAATCTCATTTTCACGCATGTCCATACGTTCGCAACTTCAGTTGCCATTGTCATATAAATCCATGAAACCGATCCTTGACTCATTCCCGAGTCAATACGTCATTTTTCAGTCCATGACTCATAATCCAAGTCCAAACATTATTTTCAATCAAATTCAATCCTGGACTCATTACACGAGTCCAAACATCATTTTCAACCAATTTCATAATTTCTCGAAAATCGTGCCAAAATATAATAATATAATAATCCGTAAAATCGAGAAGATTGAAACATCAACCATGCCAAACCATATAAAATCATATAATAAGGCATTTAAAATATATATGCATGCATCCCGATTAGAAAACAAAATCCACTCACACACAGTTTAAACGGTCCGTTTCCGAGCTGCACGTTTTTCCGTAAATTCTGAAAATCACAATTCCTGCCCAAAATCATTATAGAGGGTTACTAACATCTCAAAATACTTCATATAATTTTCCCCAATTTTTCTGGAATTTAAATACGTATTTAACACGTAAATCAAAACTTCGGATACGTGGAACATTAACGAAACGATATCCGATTTCCTCGAAATCAGTGTCAAAATGTTCTTTACACTGAGAGGATTCAAAGACATGTTGACCTCACCTTGAAACAAGGTCGTACGCGCCCTCACGTGCCTCTGTGAGTGGCTGCGCGTGAAACCCACGCGCTAGCTACAGTAGTCGTCTTCCTCGCCCGTTTCTTCTGCAAACGGGTCCTGCAACCCGCGTGACAACCCGGTTCAATTCCTATCAATTCAGCCTCCATTACTTCAATTGAACATTCAAATGGATTCTTCTTACTTCTAATTACAGTTTTGTAACCATAAATACATCAATCGTTACCTGAAATCCCACGATTCGAAGACGAACGTCGAAGAACACCCGGCACTGTTCCTTCTTCTAAATTCGTCAATCTCAATCAATTCCTTCAATTGATGCTTCCATTAGCATCGTGGGATCATACTAAACATAATCCCCAATTCAATTGCATCAATCCAAGACTTAAATCCCACGACTCAAGCTCGAAATTTCAGCAACCTCCTCCCTTTTGTTCTACCTCAAATGGACCTCAATTCTCCTCAATTTTCACTGGGTTCAACTCGTATCAATCCCAGGGAGCTAAATTCAAGCTCAAATTCGATCCTCAGAGCTCAAATCTCAACATTCAAATTTTCCGTCTCAAAATCTAAAAATTCGAAATCCAGAGTTTCAGCTTCTCTCAATCCCTCGCGTTTCCCTCACTAGGTGTGTCTCTGAATTCTCTCAAATTTTCATTCTCAGGTTCAATTGATAGGGAGGAGATTAAGGATGGAAGAAAACTGAATTTTGGTGGTTCACGGGTTAAGAACACAGAGGAGATTAATGGAGGATTAATAAATATTAAGTATAATTAAAAAAATAATAAAACACAATGATCATGTTTTCCCTAAAACATGGATCAGACTTTAGGCCCTAAATCAAGGGATGGGTGACACTTGTCACTTATCCAGATGTGCTCAGTCATTGGATTCGTATCGACGCGACCTACGTAACGGTCCTTGGCCCTCGTCCATTGGACTTCCCGGGTCAAAAGTCAACATTTGGCCCCTTTTCAGCCAAATTACCAAAATACCCCTCAACTTCCAAACGTCATAACTTCTTCCTCGAATGTCGGAATCGAACGTGCCACCTGTCTATGAACTTGTGACATCCCGAACTACGTCACAGTCATCGATCAAAGTCCGTTTGACAACCCGAACTAAAAGTCAACATTTCGTCCGATTTCTCTCAACTAATCCCAGATTAGTCATTCTAAACCATAGAGGAAGTGTGTGTAGCAGTGAGAAACTTAAACTAAGTGTGTTAGTGGGTTTGGGAACAGATGCACAGTAAACTGTGTTGGTGTTTTTGAAACGGAAAAACAGAGACCGATGAACAATTGCTCGATCGACCTCCCCAATAACAAATGATAGAAAATGAGAACTGGAGAGGAATTGAGAGGATGAAATAGTGTGGAAAAAAAGAAAGAAACAGGAAGGAAAACCCCAGAAAAACTGAACCCACCCGAAAACCTTGAAATTGCTAACTTAAGATCAAATTTTGAATTGGACAATCGATTGATGGAAATAGAGAGGTGGATGAGCTTCTAGAGGTTCAAACGAGTCAAATGGAGTTGAAAGTGAAGAAATTGGTGAAGAAATGAGCCCAGACGACACTTGAGTTCAGTTTTGGAAATCCTAGTTGAGTTGGAATGGTTAGCGGAGTTGGACGTTGAAATTGAGATTGGAAGTCCGTTCTTATGGATCCTACGAAGCTTCTGAGTGAACCAATTGAGGAAAACGATGAAGATCGATGAACTTTGATGCAGGAACAGTGTTCGGATGTTCATCGGAAACTTGAGCTCGAATTGACAGATTGAGGTGAGTTCTGATGAAATTTAACTTACAAAACCATAATTAGCTTCATAATGATGCTTTCGAATAAATCAATTGAAGGAATAAAGTTGGATTTGAGCAGGATTGAAAAGGGTCATCATGCGGGTTGAACGACCCGTTTAAAAGTTAGCCGGGTGAGAACGATGAATAGTGCTTGCACTGTAGCTGGCGCATGAGTTTCACGCGCAGCCACTCACGGCGGCGCGTGAGGGCGCATGGGCTCGGTTATCGAGGTGAGTTCAACACGACTTTTGTTCTATGCAATGTAACGAATATTTTGGCGTTGGTTCCGAGTTAATCGGACACCGTTTCGATATTGTTTCGAGGGTCCGAAGGTTTATCTTACGTTTTTAATTAATATTTAATTCCCGAAAAATTATGGGAAATTAGTATGATGTTATTTGAGTTGTGAGTCACCCTGAAGAATGATTTTGGACAGGATTCGACATTCCTGGAAACTGTCGGAAATTACGGAAACGCGTGCAGCTCGGAAACGAGCCGTTTGGACGGTGTGTGAGTAGACTTTGTTTTCTAAATTGCAATGCATGCATAACTATTTTTTGTGCTTTATATCTATGATTTTTATGCTTATGATTTCCGTATTTACACGTATTTCGATATGCAATACGTAATTGCACGTATTTCAAGGCTATGATTTCTCCTATGCTTTAATGATAGTTTAATGAATGATTTTATATGAATTACGCATCTCATGTTTTGATAATGTTTTGGTTATGATTGTGTGTATGATTTACGGTTGTGGCACGTATTTCGAGATTATTACGGATTTGCACGTTTTACGAGATTTCGAGTATGTTGTGATTTGACCATGGTTTTGATGATTTGAATTTGGGGTTTGAAATATGATTTGATTTCAAAGATTTAACACAGATTTTAGAAAAGGTGATTTCGAACTTGATGCCCAGTGCATAAATGTAATTTTGATGAACGAGTTTTCGGGTTTCGAAAACGTGAAAGTGGATTTCCGGATTTGGGTTCGGAATGGTTATTCCGGATGCTAGCTTACGAAATAATGGTTTCGAATTCGGATTTGGAAATGGATGGTTGATATGATTTGAGATTTGAATATGAAGTTTGGACATGAGTTCCATTTCGATAAAACATGATGTCGGATTTGGTTTTTGGCATTTGAATTCTGATGGATTCTGGTTTGGTTGTGAATTACATATGTCTTGGGTTTAAAGACCCGGTACTATTGCTGGATCATGTTTTGGGTTTAAAGACCCGGTTGATTGATGTGACGGGGAAGGGCCCTTGATATGTTTTGAGTTTAAAGACTCGGTTATTGTGATACCCCTGAGGTCTATTGATTGTGTTTTGAGTTTAAAGACTCGTTGATATCCCAAGAAGGCCTGATATAGGAGAGTTTAAAGACTCGGTGATTGAGATCCAACAAACTGATTGACTTGTGATTTAATGTTGATTTCCGATGTTTTCGGATGTGTTGGGCGATGGCCCGGTTTATATGGGTTGTGAATTTTGGGCTATGTTCTTGTACTTGGATTTCGATTCATGGTTTTGGGCTGAGGCCCTATGTTTATGATTGCGGGCTAAGACCCACGGATTGAGAAAAAGGAAAACGATTTTGATTTTCATGCACGGTTTTCTGATACTGGAAATGAAATGGATATGTAAAATGGTTTTTGAATGCATGCATTGGTTTTACGTGGAGGGTAGAAATGTCTTTCTGTAACATGTTTTATAAACTGATTCATTTTCGTCAAATCACACCTTTTGTGTTTTTATTAACCCTCCAGGTCGTGTCGCGATGATCGAGGCTATTCGAGAGGTGGAGGCATGAGTGGGCACATGTATGATTATCCCTTATTTGGCAAGTGCTGAGGGTAATTTGAGAACTTCAGTCGACTTGCCAGATGGGAGCAGGAACGGGCACGGTTATCAATGTTCCCTCAGGGACGGTCCTGTCATTCTTTACCAAATACCATGAACTAATCGTATCCAACCCACACAAAACTTAATTGATACCAATACTTTCCTTAATACCAAGATGAACATAATCGAAACTTGAGTTCCTTCTTAACCTCTATTCGTTACTAAATATGGTAGTCAACAATTTCACCTTCCAACTTCCTTTCAAACTATCATTCTCAATTTCAATCCAATGATGTACCACACAATCGAGTCCTAATTCAACATGTAAATTTGTGCCACCACTAATTTTTCTCATCGTAAAGCATTGTTATCATAATTCACGGTCTCTAAAAAGATAGAACACTCATTTCCTTTGTTTCCTTATTCCACTACCCTAACTCATATCTAAATCTTAAACCAGTAGTCATACTACCATGACATCACCAAGTTAAGTGTTTTCCACACTTTCATACTGCTCTAAAATTTGCAAAGATTGTTCCTTTAACCTATCATCTTTTCGATAATCTCATGTGGTCCAATATAGTGTGGACTCAATTACACACATCAATTACTTTGCACAACACCCTCACCAAATTTTCCAAGATCTAGACGGTATTACTAAACTGGTCCTTTATTTGAGGGTAACTAACCATGCCAAAATGTAACGCTCCTCAGCCTAACTTCCTTAGATTCCACCAACAAGTTCCTTGCCTACTGGAAACTCACAAAATCTATCCACAAGCTCTGGTATTTATCAATTCAGACCAACTTACCAACAATTTTCTAGTGAAGATAATATTTCATAGTTCCTTCAAAAATCATCATATAGCTTGAAACATAGAATGCATAAGCTTCCTTCTCAAGGTACTAGCCACATCATTGGGTCTTGCCAACCACTACCCCACAATATGCTCACTCTAAATGAGTCAACATAGCTCCTGAATCTGTGTGTGTGGGCCTCTAGTACAATACAAGTCATTTGGTGGCCCAATGTCTAACTTGCATACCATTAATTTATGGGGTTTCGTTGCTTTCGAATTTCCTCCAGTCCAAAGCCTTTTTTCCTTTATCCCACTTCAATCATCCTCGTCCACGAACCAACCATTTCACTACTTCTACTGGATTACCATCTTTGTTACACTTGGATCCCATCCTAGTTCCATGAACAGGAAACACATGTCCTACAACATCTCACTAGTTATCCCAGAATAACATGTACTACACTTTTTACAACTAGTCCCCCACTAATGGATTAGTCTCTTTACCAATTCAGGAACAATCAACATACTTGTATGAATCCATAAATATTACGGGGCATAATCTAGTCCAACCAACTTTAACAAGGCCTCACAATCATCCCCATGATATCCGAATCATGAATCAATTTCCAAAAAGTATCTAACCTCTCTTTCAATTGTTCAACACTTAATTATCCAAGGTTGGGGATATTGATTCCATACTTTTCACCCAAGGAATTACCTGAAATCAATGTACAGTGTTACCATTTTTCAAAATCTAGGTTTACCGGGCTGTATCATTGTGTCAGGTCCTACCTCGAAACCTTATTCAACGCTCAATCTGTTCTAATATTTCTACTTTCCAGCTCTATTAGGGCTTTATTGTTCTTATTCCAACATTTAACCTCACATCCAAACCCTAACTAGATATTATGACTCCTATTAGAGTTCCAATTCAATATGGGTAATCCAAACCAGTACCAATACATATAATTATTAACCAAAGCATTACTCCATGCGTCGTATCCGACATAAGGCCTTTCATTTATCTCCTCCAAGTCCAACATATCTACAAATATACTGACTTTTACTAGTGGGCTCACTTACCACCTAGACCCATGTAACTTTCTCATTATTCAACTGATGATCGAATTCCAATTTCAACCCAACAACTATTCTGGGCTCTTTTACTCATCTCACTACCAGGCCGTACACGAGGCTCATTTCATGGAGGCATGACAATAACAAGTACACCTTAAATATTGCTCTGATACCAAGTTGACAAAACCCGGCCTGAAAAACACCTTGAAATTCACACATAGGCCCTACTCCTATCTGACAAGATATCCAAACTACCAAAACTGCCTCTAGCACTCGTTAGATAAGGGATACTTGTACATCTACCAACTCATGCTTCAGCCTCTCGAGTAGCTTCAGTTCCCGTGCAACGGCCCTGTATGGTACAAAACAAGGAAAACGTGTGAGTGGACAAAAATAAAGAAGTTAATTTCACAATTTCGAAAACATAAGTAATTCCCTCTGTTTTATAAAAATTATGCATTCATACAAAAAATTGTTAGATCTCAAGGAAAACTAGAACAAAAATCAAGAGCCTCTAAATACGAGCCAATATACAAAGATAATAACACTAGAAACCATGTCCGTAAAAACCATATCAATGTACCAACACATATATGCATGTACCATCGCACAACCATAACCATAAACTGAACCAACCAACCACACCGACCCAACCCATTCTTGGTGCCAGATTCTCAAGCATCATATCATGTCTACACTACCGGTATGTCATATCACTCGGGGAAACAGAGCCCAACTCTGGAAATTTAAGTGTTCGGAAAAACAGAGCCCGGTTCTGGACTTCCAAGAGTCACCTATAAAAACAGAGCCCAGCTCTGAACATCTGGGAGTCACCTATAAAAACAAAGCCCAGCTCTCGGCGTCTGGGTACTAGTCCAAGTAATCGTCTCAGGAAAATAGAGCCCTGCTCTAGACATCTGAGACATATCAACTGCTCAGGAAAACAGAACCCGACTTTGGACGCCTGAGCATCAATCATACCGCAACTCGGGGAGGGTTTTCTAGACACATCACAACCACATACATTCAGAAATCACATAATCATATAACATCTCATTTCCATAACCAAACCAAGTTCAGAAACCGGGCCAAAGCCCAAACCATAAGTAACGCCAAACCTTGTAAATCATGCCATTAAAGTAATCTATAAAATCATCAAAATCATATAAAATTCCCATTAATCAAATATCATCAAATACATGTAAGAAACTCACATCGAGTCTAAAATTGCTCCAAAACTTAGTATAAATCTAGAAAACGAAATATGAGATTTCCTCATAAAAAGTGCATTTTAGATAATTAGTAAATTCACCATAACTCATAGAAAAAATTATTATCTAACATCCAAACTCAAACAAGATAATAAACCATGTAAAACATATAATTATGCATGCATAGAAATTTGGGGAAAGAAATTACACTCACACATAGTCCACGTAGTCCGATATCGATATGCACACAATTCTATAATTCTTGTAACCTTAGCAGCCTGTCACAACCACTTCTAGAGGTCACTAACCATCCAAATTAACTCCCATTTTAATATCATAATTTTCTAACATTTTTAAACAGATTTAAAACGAATATAAACCTTGGGACAGTCAAAACTAGCCGAGACAATATCTGATTGCCTCAAAAACTATACCACCAGGCTCGTAACATCAAATATTATAACTTTCATGTTGGACGAAATCCCATAAGAGGTGGCACGTTCCCCCATGAGATGCTAGAAGCGGATGTGATAGGTCGTTAATTAAGCATTATTTTTTTTTTTACCCTTTATACTTGACTTTTAATATTAAAATAATAAAGAATTAGATAAAAAAAAATTTGTGATATTTTTTTTTAAATAAATAAAACTTTTAATTTGGAGCGTTTTGGCGAAAGAATCGTCTCGATCGGAATTATAACGAAGAAACTATAGACGAAATTCGATTGAATTATATATTTTAATTATTATTTTTTTTTTCTATCTTTTGCTCAGCCCAAATTCACAAGAACAAACCCAAAATAGAATTTGCAAGCCCATATTCAGCAGCCCAGCACGCAGCTCTCTCCAGCCCGCCCACCTGTTGCAAGCTCAGAAGCCAAAATCCAGCCCAGGCCCCCATCACAGCCTTCCCCCAGCGAGTGCCAACCCAACGGAGCGCGCCTGCCGAACTTACCTTCTGCAACTCGGCGCACGTCTTCCGAAAATGGAAGCCCAGCGCAACACATGCCTACCAACTCACCTGTTCCGCTTGTAGCAGCAGTCCACCAACCCACTTGCTTCCTGTCAGCTACAGTCCACTGATTCCAACTCCCCTCTGCTACAGCAACCTGCCAACCCCATTTCCTGCACCAAAACCACTTCAACTGCTCCCCTTTTTCAGATTTTCTGCATTTTCTGCCTTTTTCCAGCCATCAAATCTGCTCCAACCATCCCTAAAATCATCATTATTCATCATTTCATTTTTATTGTAATTTTTATTTATTTTATTTTATTTTTTGTAGCTTTTCTTCCTATAAATAGGGGTTCAATTCTTGTAACAAGGGTTCCCATTTTTCCCATTTTGTTTCTCTTTTTTTTGTTTAGGTTCTAATATTTCTCTCTAGTTTCTCTCTTCTTTTAGTTCACCTTCTTTTATTTTGTTCTTTATTTTGGGGACTATTTTAACTTCTTGTAGATTTTCTTATTAATTAGTTTCCTTTTAATTCTTATTCTTAATTTATGTTATTTTTATGTTATTTCTTAATTTCATTTCTTCTTTACTTTGTTCTTGTGATTTTTCTTTGAGGTCTCTTAAACATATTTTTATGTTTTCCTTAAGAAATACCTAGGCCGAGTATTTCCGAAATAATTCTAGAATTTAAGTCCGAATTCTTATATTTTATACTCTATCTTCATAAGGTTCTAGCCGCTGTTTGGTGTTCCTTATGAATAACATTCCATTGTTTCCATCCATTTTCGGAATCACGAGTTGTTCTTGGGTCCCGAAAGTGTAACTTTATTTCCCTTACTTAAATTCTTGTTATTGTTTCGATTTAGTTATATTTCAATATATGTGTTGGTATTTTCATTCTAACATTTGTAAATGTGAATACAATCTCCATGTGTTTTACTTTTTGAATTTCATTTACTTCATATGTTTTAGCGCTTAACCTTCAATTTAACGCTAAGTGTTTATGACCGCTGTTCGGTGCACTTAGAATAGAGTTGAAGAGATTTAAATGTTTGACGTACATTGAAATCAATAACATAAGGTGAATCGTATTATAAGAGTTTATGACCGCTGTTCGGTGCATTTATAATATTGAAAAATGTATGCATGTATTTGAGATGATTAAGGTAGGATTTCGTGATTGGTTCAATATGAGCATGATGTTAGAGTGTTGGTAAAAATATGTGTTTGAAGAAAGTTCACTTGCACAAAAGTTAAAGTAGAAATAGAATTAAGTTCTTAATAATTTTTACTTGTTTTCTTTATTATATGATTACAATCTTTCAAACCCCCATTTAATTCTTTATTCTTTTATTCTTTTATTTTTTTATTCTTTATTTCATTAATTCATTAATTCTTTTATTCTTTTATTCTTTAATTCATTTATTCTTTAATTCTTTATTATTTAATTATTTAATTCTTTAATTATTTAATTTTTTAATTTTTTAATTCATTATTCTTTGATTATTCATTATTCTTTTTAACTAACATATTATTAATGTTCCCTAATTTCCCCGATTAAAAACGATCTCTATTTACCAATACTACATCTATACAAAAGGGTTTAAATTACATAACACCCGAATTACGTATTTAATTTAATGCGTAGTTTTGGCATTATCAGGATGCGTGTGGTGGCCACGCGTCATACTATTCATCATCTCTAACCCAGGTTCTCGACCCTATTTCCTGTAAACCGAGTCAGGGTAGCCATGACCAGCGGCATGGATCCATTTAGAAATCCTTCATTTTGCGTCTATTTTTTTTTACATCCTTCACCAAACGTCTTCATCTTAATCTCAGAAACATACATATGGACTCTAAACTAAGTAAAACGTGTCAAAAGTCAGAGTTCCATACCTCGACCTTCGACCATGGCTCACAGTGTCTGTCCACTACGTTCCAACGTATCAACCTCCATTATGTTGAGCTTAGGATGACTTTACGGACTCTAGAAAGACACGGGAATACCGTTGTTCTTGTCCGTGAACCAAAACCCGATTTCCATGCTCATAAGTTCATGGTCTTTGGTCACTACTTCCTCCCCCCTCTCCTCACGGTTTCCTCGCAGTTTTCTTCCTCTTTCCTCCCTTTTCCACTTTCTCTCCTTCTCCCCTTCCTTTTTCCCTAGTTTTCTTCACTCTTTCTCTGGGTTTCTTCTACGGTTGCATAGTAGGTGTGTTTTGGTTCCTCCTCACCAAACACACAAAAGACAACAAATGTACACATATAAAAAAAAGGGAGGTCGGTGCGAGGATGAGAGATAAGGGAGAGGGAAGGGTCTAGATTAACCTAGAATCCTCTACGTGAAGTTACCAAAATATCCTTATGAGCCAAAATTACCAAAATAACATTTGACCATTTTTGGCCCGTATCAAACTCATATTATCTCTTATTTCAACATATTGCCTATCGACGGACTCAGGACACTGAGATCTTTATGACGGTACTCTCAAAATACCCAAAAGGCGTCCATCTCAAAAGGTCAATTGTTTAACTCAAAAGGGGTAGAATCATCATTTTACCAAATTTTTTCAAATTTACTTTCCTCCAATGTCTGGGTCGTTACATTTTGGGACATTTGTCAAATGGAAGCAAGGTTGGAGACGCTTATGCAAGCATTTACAGAACGGGTCATGTCAACTTGATTGCATGGTTTTGTTGACATTATGCCTCCAAGACGTGTGCCTTGTGCATGACCTGCGGAGATGGATAGAGATAGAGTGGGCGCATACATTAAGTGAGCTCAGCAAATGGGTGCATTTGAGTTTATTGGTGAGACAAGGCTAGATGAGGAAAATGAGTGGATTACTCAGCTGGAAAGGATATTTAAAGTCATACAATGTCCACTAGAGGATATGGTGGTGGTAGCCACGTTCCTGTTGGTTGGCTATGACAGGACCCATCCCAATCCCCCCGGGATTACCGTGGAATGTGCCCTGCTCCCGTCCAACAAGAGGTTTCAGACAAGGGATAACCAAAAGTCACTACCCAAACGGGATTCCAGAGTGCGCAAGGATCGACGGAGGAGGCGTGCGATGTCTCAGTCTCTACTGCAGTCGCATCCGTAATCAACCTGAAGGGCATTAAAACCAATAAAAGCTGTGAGTGGACGAAAATCATTAAGTTTATTAAACTCAGTTATAAGACATTTATGCCCTCCAATAAAAACATATGCATGCCACGAAAACCAGTAACCAAAAAGTTTGTTCAACCAAGCCATTAGGGCCTTAGCCCAAAAACCGTAACTCAAAACCAAGTGTGGGAACTTAGCCCAAAACCGTGGAATACCATATCCATACATACAAAACCATGTGGGCCACCGCCCAAAAACCATAAACATAAATTCAACAGAAAAACCATTTCATTGATCCATTAGTCCAAATTTACCACATTACCATCCCCGGCATCCCAGATGCCTAGCGTCCCAGACGCTTGACGTCCCAGACGTCATATCTCACGGTATAATAAGTAACACGTGTTGCCCGGGGTCTCTCCGGGTCCATATCTCTGACATCCCAGATGTCTGACGTCCCAGACGTCTAATCATAGCAATCCTGCTCCTGAGTCACTATATGGTTCGGTAGCTCCGTACAATGACCCCTCGCAGGCAATGCACAGTGACTTCAAGAGTGTCCTAGACACCTGGAGGAGACCATCATATATCCTCGTATCCCAGTGGTATATGGAAAACAGTTTTATCAAATCATTTCACAACATATCAATGGGCCCTGCCCGAAATCTCCATAAACCATCGCAATTCCATTTAGGGTTCCCGACCCGAAATCACATTTATTAAACATAGGGTCCCAGACCCGAAATCACATTTATTACACAACTGGGCCCCACGCCCGATTTTGTAAACCACTGGGCCCACGGCCCTATTTTATAAACCACTGGGCCCACAACACTAATTGGTAAATCAACTGGGCCCCTGGCCCGATAATATCACTCAAATGGGTCTCAGCCCGATTTCGTAACAACTGGCCCCCTGGCCCGATTTCATAAGCAACTGGGCCCCTGCCCTGATTACGTAACTCAAATGGACTCCAAGTCCGAGGTTTCCAAAACAATTGGGCCTCAAGCCCGAGTTCATCTTTCCAATTTCCAAAACCATTTCATGAAATCACATCCAAAACCATAAGCATGGAAAATTAGTGTAAAATCGGAAAAATCTTCGCCTCGAAATACGTGAAATCGTATAATTTACCAATATCCAAATCAACATCATACAATCACAATCATAATCCATATAAAACAGTTAAGCATGCAGAGCATTTATAAAACCAAAGTCCACTCACAGACCGTCCAAATGTTGCGCCTCGATACGCTTGCCATAAGCCTTCTCGGGCTAATCCGACCTCTCTGGGTCATCCTGACCTGTCCAAATCATACCCAGAGGTTACTACTAACCTATAAAAGTCAACGTGTCCCGTACACGTTTCCCGAGGTGAAAAACCTCGATTTGACCAACTTAACGATCTCCGATCGACTCGAAACCACCGCCATTGGATCCGGATCGTCGAAACCTTTAAAATGGTCCTGGTCCCACCTAAAAGTATGCTCACACGCGCGGGTCAAAGTTCTAGTCAAACGTTGACCAAAAAGTCAACGCTGACGTCAGCAAAGTCAACGCTGACGTCATCATGAACAGTAAATCAATGGTCAAAAGTCAACGGGTCAGAGTCAACGAGTCAACTCGCCGGTCAATGAGTCAACTCACCTGAAAACTCCATTGATGCTCCAAACTTCAAACTTCGATATCTCACTCGTTTCTCAACCAAATTGGACGTTCTACCTATGTAAATCCATCTACTCAAGCCAAGGATTCCAAATATCAACCCAGAAATTTCAGAAAGTACCTGGATTTTAAGTTATGGTCATTCAAAGTTTCGGCCAGATTTCCATTCATCATTCCGGCCACCTCCAACGTCCAAATCCGTCCCAAATTGCACCTACAAGCTCGTGAGAACTCAAAGAACATCATCCTAAGCTTAGCATCGATCAACACCTTCAAAAACAAAAACCCAAAATTTGAATATCACGGTTTACCTTCCAAAATTGCGGCCACCGCGCATGACGGTCCTTGCCGTGGCCACCATTGGGTTCGTCTAAACATCCTCTCCAACTTTCATTCACGGGTCATAAGCAAAGGATGAAGATCAAGGGGGGGGTTGTAGAGCTTGTTTTCTCACTTCTCTCATGCTCTGTTTTCTTGGTTGTTCATGGTTCAATGAAGAACACAGAGAAGGCATAATGGTGATTAATTAAGGCTAATGGTGATGATGATGTAGGAATGATGATGTTGGGAGGGAAACATGGAGCAGATTCTTGGCCTCAAATCAAGGGATGGGTGACACTTGTCACTCATCCAAGCATCCACCATCAACGATCACTATTCATAATAAAATAATATTTTAATCGAAATCCGGTTTGTTCGGTTAATCGATTTGGTTCCCGTGACCATAACTTCGTCGTCGAAACTCCGATTTCGGCATGCCGCTTGTCTAGGGATTCGTATCGACTCGGTCTACATAACGGTCCTTGGCCCTCGTCCATTGGACCTCCCGGGCCAAAAGTCAACATTTGGCCCCTTTTCTGCCAAATTACTAAAATGCCCCTCGACTTCCGATCGTCATAACTTCTTCCTCGAATGTCGAAATCGAACGTGCCATATGTCTATGAACTCGTGACGTCCTGAACTACGTCACGGTCATCAGTCAAAGTCCATTTGACCGCTCGGTCAAAAAGTCAACATTTTGCCCACGACTAGGGGCAAAACGGTCATTTTACATCGTTCGTCCGATTTCGCCCAACTAATCACCGATCAACCTCACTAATCATGATTAGTTACTAATATAATCCCGGAATTCGGGACAGGACGTTAGAGGCTATGCATATCGGTGGTGGTGTAGATTATAAATGACGGGTTGGGATGATAATAAGTTGACTTGGGAAATGTTTCAAGAAATATTCCTATATTAGTTTTATCCCCGCTCTTTCTGTGAGATTAGAGAGTTTGAATTCCTGAGGTTGTAGCATGAGAGTATGGTAGTGGCTCAGTATGAACATAAATTTTTGAGTTTATCTCGTTTGGCCCAGTATTTGTGGCAAACAAAGAAGACAAGTGTCAATGATTCAAACTAGGTTTGAGGAGTGAGATTAGGGCCACTGTGATAGTCAGATCTGTTGCCACCCTTAGAGAGTCGGCAGATGATGCTATTAGAGTTTAGGCGAGTTGCTAGTGCAAGAACAATCTACGAGTGTTGGACAACACCGAGAGCATCAAGATTATGACTCGGTGGGTCAAAGAGCCTCGAATAGAGGTGAATTTGACTCTAGATTTCTCGGTTGGTTTTGGTCATATGCGGGTGATGATGGAGATAAATAGGAAGGTATTCAAGGTGATGCATCAAGGCCCTTCGTCACAGCTCTGGCTAGAAGGGCTTTAGTCCCGACAACTAGTGGACAAAATATTTGATCCACACATCCTAATATGGTGGCTTTCTTTCATTGCAAGGAGCCCAGCCATATTTGTAGAAATTCACCACATTGATCAGGTGGTGATATGACAGAACAATATGCTAAAGCTGAGAGACTATATTGATTCCTAGTACAACAAAGGGGAGTCAAATATCTATATGTAGGGCTAGGAGAACCAGAGGTCGACATAGAGGTCGATGTCCCTCTTCTAGTTCACAGGTGAAGGTAATGATACCAGAAGATGGATCTAGATGATTATGTCTCTCTTGGAATTCTCAAAAAATGAAATGTTAGTTCTTGTACAATAAAAATTCACGTAGACTTTGTATCTTTAACCCTACGATTAAATTTTCAGGATAAGATTTTTGTAAGAGGGTAGATAGTAACGACCCAAAAATTCAAGAAAATTCATTTGAAGAGTTTCTGTATAAATGTACGGTCTAACCCATGTAAGCTAAAGGTTGACTTTTCTCCTCGGACACCTTTTCAACTTTTCATGAATACCATTACGTATGTCTCGACATCTTGAATGCGTAGAAAGGCGGCATGTCAGAATCATAGATCGAAGAAATTCGATGTGAGCCAAAAATTAATTAGCGACATTTTGGTAATTTTAACATATGGGCATTTTGGTAATTTCATAAGGGAAATTTTTTTGTATGCATGCTTACCATTTCCCCCCTTATCTCCTTGAAATTGGGTTCACCGACCTTGTGTATGGCAAAGGTTTTTTATGGGTGTTTATTTATGTGTTTGGTGTGTATATTATCCATGTATGTTGTGAGTAAAGAGCACCCAACAAACCTAATACACCCAGCCTTGTCTAGCGAAATTGAGAACAAAGGAAAGATAAGGAGAGACTTAGAGAGGAAAGTGAGGAAACTAGGGAAGGAAAACAAAATTTGGGATTTGAAGTTGAACTCGTGAACCTTGGAATCAGTTTTTATTGATTGGAGTCTTGATTACCTGAATTAAGGTCATAAACCTTTTCCTTGAACTATCATGAGCAGGAACGTCAAAAATTCAAAGGAAATCATGCTAAGACGAGCCCAAAACAGGGGTCAAAAGTAGACCCTGAGCTATAATGTGAAATTCAAGAATTCAAGGTAAGGATTCCACGAAATGAACCCATAGTTGTGTTTCTAGGTTAATTCCTATTAGTTTAGTGTGATAAATTGTGAAAAAGGAGCGAGAAACAAAAAAGAAACTGAAAAATGGGTCGCAAAACCGGGTCGGGTGTGAGTTTCAGAATCGGCAAGAGGTTGAAGGCGACCTCTACCACAGGCACATGACACCTATGCATAAAGGCCACTAGTGGTGCGTGAAGGTGTATGCGGCAATATCTTGTAGTCTGGTCAACATGAATTTTTTAATATACGATGTTACGAACACGTTGGTACAGTTTTGAGAAAATTGGATATCGTCTCGAGATAATTTTGACAATCTGAAGTATTATGTTCAAAATTTAAATCCATATTGTATCCCAGAAAATTGGAGGACTTAAATGTAAGGTTATTTGGGATATTAGTGACCTTTAGTGGTGATTTTGACAAGCAGTATAATTTTCAGAATTTACGAAATAATGTGTTACTCGAAATTGGACTGCATGGACGGTGTGTGTGTGAGTGGACTTTTATTTTTAATAAATTATTATGCATGCATATTTAAGTATTTTAATTGCCTTATTGTATGAATTTATATGCAATGGTTTGGTTATAACTTTTGGTAAATTATTTTGTGCTTTTCAGGAATTATTATACACGTTTTATAGTGTTTGTGTAAGTTGTGTTTTGGGCTTAGGCTCGTGGTTTGGATGTATTTTTTACACAGTTTTTTAGTCATGGATTTTTTTTAAATGAGGCTTCATTTTTGTAAATTTTTTGACCATAATAACTAATCCTCATGTGTGGATAATGCTGAGACGACTGGAGCACGACTTCGATGATCATGAAGTTTTGAGTCTGGATTATGGTGAGTTTTTAGACATGTCTGGATGGTGCGTGAGTGCATTTCTTGGGCATAGCCTGGATGGTGCTACATGCGTTTCCCGGGGATACTATGATAGTCTGGATGGTGCTACGTGTAGTTCCCAGACTTAACTCGCATGGTGCCTAGTGCAGTTCCTGAGGTTACTTTTGTAGTTTGGTTAATGATAATTTGTTGCATGTAATTAATTAGGGATACTAATATTGATTGTTATACTGATAATTGTGCTTATGCGGCTTTCTAATTGAATTTTCAGGAAAAATATTGTTTAAATTGAAATTTGAATCTTTAATTTATTCAATGCATTCATGTTTTAGAAATTGGAGGGTAAATGTTATTTTCCTTGGTAAATGTATTTTCAAAATATATATTTTTGCCTACTCACACATCTTAGTGTTTTAATGACCATCCAGGCCGTTGCACGAAGATCGGGGCTAAACTCGAGGCGGAGGTATCAGTAGAAGATTAGTGTGAGTATCCATTATCTGACAAGTTTTGAGGAAAGTCTCATTATTTTGGGATATTTGTTAGGCAGGAGCAGGAAAGGACACACTTATCCAAACATTTTTAGAGCGAATCTTGCCAATTTGGTATTAGAGCTAGGTTGGTATTGCTTGGTGTTCTTCATATTATGTGAAAGGTCCCTAGTAAGCACATATTTCATCACCTTTTTATCTCAATTTTCTTTACATTTTACTTTGTTTTATCCCTAATCTTGCCATTTCTAACTTGTTTTAATGTTTTTAGGTACTAACCCAAGAATGTAAAGTAAAGAGGTTAAATTAGAGCAAAATCTCATAGGCTATCTAGAATGGGCCAACATTGGATCAAGATTCATCAAGATGGGTCAATACTATGTCCATATGTGCAAGAAGGCTCAAGATTATGCCAAGATTCGTTCTTGGAGAAGCCCAAAAGAAGAAGTGGATTAAAAGTTATAAAGCAGAAATCTGCCTATGAAAATCAGAGCACTTCCACAGACCATTGTGAAAAACTTAGATAGAATCAGAATGCGATTAAGATATGGTTGGAAAAATCTAGAAGTCTAGTTTCCAATGATTCACGAATTACTAAAATCAGAGTACTACAGCCACGGGAATTCCTGTTTTGGTTAGGCATAGTTAGGCTGCCCATGTAGGATTACTTGTTCTACTAGGAATTGAAGCCTTGCGCATTTTCCAGCTGTTTAAGATCAAATTCTAATACTTCTAGGAGATGTTTACTGTATGAATTAAAGGGAAGTTGCATGGAAATAGCAAGGGTCTTGTGTGCAATTCCCAAAAAAAATTTCTTGCAGCACAAGGATGTAAATTACGGCTAACAAGGATTCCTTCTAGTTTAGGATTTGTTTTTCCTCCTTAATTAGGATTGAACTAGGGTCTTGTCTTGTGCCTATAAATATTTAGTTTTATTCATTAGTTGAGTGAGTCGCTCATTCTTGTACCAAAAACTCTACTTAACCAATTTTCCCTTTTCCTTAACTCAAGATTTCTTTTGCAAAGGCCAATTACACCATACTTCGTCTTCTACACCTTCATCCGTGACATATAGGCCAGTTTCTGAGTGTCTCACCAAGGAGTGTCGACCACATAGCATCCATAGGGTAATTCCCGAAGAGAAAAAGTGTAACACGTCCTCTTTACCCTGTGGTTGTCTTTTTTTACTGAATATTGTTTTTATGAATTAATCTCTAACACAATTATGGTTTCATATCCTATATGGATTTCTATAATCTTCCAAGTGTTTCAATATCTTGGTTTTTGCTACACTTGTATGTTGTGCTTAATGCTTGATTAGATATAGGTCAGTTCCCGAGTCTAGAGCATTGAAAGTGTATAGGGCAGTTCCCAAGCATGTACTTGAGATAATATGCTTGTATTTCATAGAACCATGGCTATGGAATTTCGTAGGTGTAGGAACTGGTATGATTTATAAATGAGTTGACCATGTAAATAATAAATTAGGTTAGATTAGGTTAGTTAATCACATAGCATAATAGAAACAATCAATTACCTCCTAGTTAATCAATCAAACAATAATCATACTTAGGTACCCTCAATCTCGGGTCCAGAACGATCCCTATGTATCAATGCTACAATCTACAAAAAAAAAGGTTTTAAAATTGCATGCGTTTTCAATAAGTGTTAATTTAATGCTTAGTTTTTGCGTATCAATTTTTGGCACCATTGTTGGCGATTGAAAAATCTCTTGTGTGATTTCGTCACTGATGTAAATATCGCCAGATTTCGGCGATATATCGCAAAATCCGGTGACCGGAATGTAAGAGAGGAGGGTAAGGTTAAGCTTCCCGAAAAATAGTTGCTATCGACAAAAATCGGCGAATGTCATCGATATTGGTCGATATTAATGATATTATCGACGGGAGGTCTGAAAACTGGAAAAAAATTCAAACGGAAAAGTCCAAAACAACAAAGGGAATCATTGAATCCTAAAAATTACCATCATTCAAACCCCTACAAATAATCAATTATTCAAGAAACAATCACGGGGGAACAGAAATTGGAAAAAGCAAACATCAATCACGGATTCACGGATGAACAGAGGGAAAATATTTGGGAAAAATTGAGGACCACTCAATAGATCTACAAATTGGTGTCGAAATTCCAATTCACAAACTCACAAAGTCACAAGAACATTTAGAGAATAGAGGGAAAAAAAGTTGAGAGAAAACCGAAATTGGGGAAAACCTCCCTCGACGGCTCGACCCGACCTCGAAGCACGACTGAAGCACAACTACAGCCTCCTCGAATCTTCCGTCGACGGCCGAACCCTAAGAAGCACATCCACTCTTGACCCTCATCGACGGCTCCTCGGCGACCCTTGACCGATAGCCACCCCCAATCGTCCGCTTCTTTCACCCTAGTCTTCTCTCCTTTCCCATGCTTGCCGTCCCCTTAGTGCCTTTTGACGACCACCTCTGAGGTCTCAGTGTCTCACCGTCTCACTGTCGCCGTCCGCTTCTTCCAGAGGTCTGGAGAAAATTCCAGACGCCTCTGCCCCCTTCCACACAAACAAGAGATCGGTTCGATCTCTATTCGATCTCTCTCGAAGACTCAAACCCAACCCGTTGTTTTTAAGCAAGTGAAACACTCCGTTTTGAATAAATTTAGTTTTTTTTTTGGGGTCAAAATGTGATTTCTGTTTTCCTTTTTAGTTTCCTATTTAACCTTTGTTGTTAATAATTTTAAATATGAAGTAAAATATATGTTAGTAATTTATGTTGTATTTTAGAATAAATATTTTAATATAGAACATATATTTAATTTAGAATACATATTTTATGTGAAAAAAGGATTAACTCACATATTTAGAATATATGTTTTAATTTAGAATTTATATTTCAATTTAGAACATATATTTTAATTTGAATACCTTGTTTAATCCAAAAAAAAGGTTAATCCTTAAATATCTTTTTTTTGGTCAAAATTCAAAATTTAGTATTCACCTCAATATATTTAGTAATATATGTTTTACTATAAAATATGGCTTAGGATTCAATATTTGATAAAGCATGTTTTAATTCATAATTTATGTTGTATTTTAGAATATATATTTTAATATAGAACATATATTTAATTTAGAATACATATTTTATGTGAAAAAAGGCATAACTCGCATATTTAGAATTTATATTTCAATTTAGAACATATATTTTAATTTGAATACCTTGTTTAATCCAAAAAAAGGTTAAGCCTTAAATATCCTTTTTTTTTGTTGTCAAAATTCCAAATTTAGTATTCACCTCAATATATTTAGTAATATATGTTTTACTATAAAATATGGCTTAGGATTCCATATTTGGTAAAGCATGTTTTAATTTATAATTTATGTTGTATTTTAGAATATATATTTTAATATAGAACATATATTTAATTTAGAATACATATTTTATGTGAAAAAAGGCTTAACTCGAATATTTAGAATATATGTTTTAATTTAGAATTTATATTTCAATTTAGAAGTATTATTATTATTTTAATGTATTATTATTTGTATTTTTATTATTAGTATTTGTCATTCTCAAATTCTAATTATTTTTCACGTAACTTAGATTTCATAAAATGCCTAGTGGAAGTGCAAGTGAAAGCCGCCTAAGACCTGGACGAGTTGACCCAGCATGGAAATATGCCATTGCAATTCCTGGAAATAAAAACGGTGCCATATGTTCGTTTTGTCAACATCAATTCCAGAGTGGAGGCATAACGTTATTAAAGTTTTATCTAGCAGGTTTTGATCCGAAAAAAATGTTCAAAAATGCAAAGATGTACCTAAGGCTATTAGGGATGAGGTCAGAGCATGGATCAAAAGTAAAGATACTGCTAAACAGACTAAGAATATGATTGGGGAGAACATACGAGCTGGCTTGAGAGGAGATCCACTGGACACTCAACAGAGCATGCAGATTAATGATAACGATGATGAAGAGGATGATGATGGATTTGCTTATCCACCAAATGTGCATAGATCTGAGAGAGCAGCATATCGTTTTGTTGTAAATGCATCGAGAGATGAGGCACAACGAAGTGTCGACAATTATAAAGTTGGTACCATGCGTGGTGCTCAAGGAGGTAGTAGCAGTCGTCAACCACCGCAACAGATGCGTCGACCGCAAAGTTTGCGTGATCCATATTCAATTCCTCCAGAACCAAAACTCTACAAAACCGCACGAAGTCAACAGAAGACTGTAAAATCGATGTGGAAAGGGTCGAAAGAGAAGTTGGGTCGATACATAAGCAATTTTTGTTTTATATATGAAGGTGTGGCTCCAAATAAAGTCAACTCTCATCATTTTAAGAATATGATTATTGAAGCCCAACGAGCAGGTATTTAATAAATTTATTTATGATACATTTTTATTTAGCTTATGAAATAGCATTAAATGCTAACTAATGTTTTGGTTTGTAGGTGAAGGCGTGCCCACTCCTTCTCCATATCAAGTGAAAAATAAATATCTTCCTATGGAGTATGAAGAAATGACGGCGTATGTGGAGCAACAAAAGCGACATTGGAAAACTTATGGATGTACCATAATGTGTGATGGTTGGACCGGTCCAACGAAGTTATCCATAATTAACTTCATGGTATATAGTAAAGGTTCAACTGTATTTCTCAAGTCAGTTGATTCTTCCAAATTCCATAAAGACTATGTGTACATAGGAAATTTGTTGAAGGAAGTTATTCAGGAGGTTGGAGTACAAAATGTTGTACAGATCATTACTGATAATGGGTCGAACTTTAAAGAGGCTGGAAAAAAACTGATGAAGACGTATCCGATCTATTGGACTCCTTGTGCAGCCCATTGTATCGACCTAATATTTGAAGATATTGGGAAGAATGAGACAATGGCGCTCATAATAAAAAATGCTAGGCAGGTAACTAACTACATTTATAATCATCTATGGTTACTAGCTCAGATGTATGAATTATGTCAAGGAGACTTGGTTCGTTCTGGTGCAACTCAGTTCGCAACCAACTATATTTGTATAAACAGTATAGTTAAGCATGAAGTTGGCCTTAGAAGATTTTTTACCAGTGATCAATGGCATGGTAGCCCATTGAGTAGGAAAGTGGAAGGCAAGAGGGTTGAGGGTCATATCCTCAACCAAAGATTCTGAGAGTCCTTGGAGATGATGCAATCAATATATGAACCATTATATTGCATCCTTCGAATTATTGATACAGAGGTAGTCCCAACCATGCCAATCCTGTATGATATGTTCAATCGAATGAAAGAAAAGATAACCCGTCTCAAATGGAAGAAGTGGGTCCTTAAAATCATACATGAGCGATGGGAAGAAACATTAGTGCATCCCTTACATGCCGCTGGTATATTTCTATCTTATTGAACTTGTTAATATTTTATTTTTATTGTTGTTTACTAAAAAAATTTCATTCATGATTTGCAGCTTATTACTTGAATCCCCGATATCAATATCAAGCAGGTGTTGGGCATGACTCCTACCTCGTCCAATCAGTTCAACAAGTATTTCTCAAACTGAATCCAAATGGGCAAGTGGGTTTCAAAATTTTGGAGTGGACGTAAGTTCACTACTATATATGAACCTTGATATTTTTGAATTTGTACATCTATGGCATTATATTAACATCAGCCGTAATGTAGTTGATCAACTTTAGAGATGGTCCGAAAACATTTCGTTCACCTATGGCTGTACAATCACGAACGAAAAATTCCCCCAGGTATATTACTTGCATTTAACTTGATATTGTATGACTTAGCACTTTATAATCCATCTTACATTAAACTTGATATTGACAGCTGAGTGGTGGGAACTATATGGCCAAGCTTCTCCCAGCTTGCAACAAATTGCAGTTCGTATATTATCACAAATAGCGTCATCTTCGGCATGTGAGAGAAATTGGAGTACATTTGCTTAAATTCATACAAAGTAAAGAAATCGTCTCGCATATTCTAAGTTAGAACAACTTGTTTTCTGTTATTACAACATGAAACTCAAGTTAAGAGATGAAGAAGCAGAAGCCGATAAAGTTGTGGAAGAAGACTACGTTGACCTGTTGAAAATTGCAGGTCAACATGTGGAAGGTAATAAGGCTGATCCACTTCAAGCATGGATTATGCCAGCTTACTTGGATGATGATAGTGGAAGGCCTGACCCTCGAGTAGCACATCTTACTAGTGAACACGGTGTTAATGTCGATAGAGTGCTATCTGAAGAAGTGGGGGAGTGAGGACGTAAGAAGTGAGTGGGAGATGTCTTCATGAGAGAGATCAATGTTTGGTTCTACCGCTAGACGTGACTTACGAGCTGATGCTACTAGTAAGGGACTTCATCAAAATAAATCTCCAGATGATGATGATGATGATGATGATGATGGAGGAGATGATGTTGAGACAAACGATGAAGACAAGGATGACGGAGGGGATGATGACGGGAGAAATGAACATGTAACTGAAACATATGCACCCTTGAGCCCATTTACTGGAGAGGCGGATTTCACTCATGTCACCCAAGATTATGATCATGGGTGTAGAGAAGGAGGAGTAGGAATCAGTGGTGTTGGAAAAGATTACACTCGGACACGCAACATATATGAAGGTTATGGAAACCCATATTCTGAGGATTCCATGGCAATTAGTTTTTAGTCAATGACTTTAGGCACCGATCCTAGTAACAACTCAAATGATCCATATACTTATGGCCCATATCGCCACCCCCTGTTAGACAACCATCTCCCTCAAATGCCACATGGTTATAAAGGCTATGAAGATCCTCATCTCAATGAGGATTATGGAGAAGTTAGTTGGGTAAATCCGAACTACTCTATCTATGGAGGAAAAGTAGGCCATTCAAAGGAGATATACGAAAAAAATTTTGTTTTTAAGTGTTTGCTTGCAAGAGTTTTATGATGCCCTTAACTAATCAATGATGAATTGGAACACAACAAGAATATTATGGCATTTGCATATCACTTTATTTGGAATTCTTGTGCTAATTGAGACATTTTGAGTGTTATGACTTGTAATAGATATGGTTTGTAAAACTTGATACAGAATTCGCATAAACCCTTGTGAGGTTTTGAGCTATATGTTCTTTCTTTCTTGAGTTTAAATCATTTATAGCATATAAATGCCTCATATGATTACTTGCAATAGTTTTAATGAACTAAAGATTGCTAGAACTTATTCATGTCAATTTGCAAAGGTTATAGTCGATACATAATTTGATTGTGGATACGATTAAAGGCACCTAGGTTTTCCACCACTTTTCCAAATAGCCATGTGTCTCCTTTTGTGTGAACGAATTGCGACACCCCTAGTTAGCCTCTTTGAGCCCACGTCTAACCTTTTCTTTCTTTACCATGCATATCTAAACTCTTAGCCTAGTATAGGTATCCTTACCTTTGTTCTAAGGACTTGGTTGAAGATTTTGAAGTTAGCATACAAGAAGATGGCATGAAGATAATTTATTGAAGGTGATGATGTGTGTTGATACCATATCGACCGACCACCCTCTGAGCACAGGAAACGCCAGGAAAGAACGGATGCCGACCGGTACCCCCGCTCGGCACCCCCACAATCGTGGATAGCCGATCGACATGCTCTATAGGCCTGCCATTCGGCACCTGCTAAAACACAGGCACTAGCTGGCTACAACAGTTACCTGACACCAACTCTGCCACAACCACCCCTGACGAGGGTAGGTTGGACACCAGCTGGTGCCTCCACCGGATGTCCAGGAATGACCAGACGATCCTCAGCCACAAAATAGGACCTGCTCCCAAACAGTAGCCCAACTATCGCAATTATGGCTACTATAAATACCTTGAAACCCTTCACAAAGGTAACGCTCTGAGACCCCCTCCAGATTACTGTTACTTCCATGCTCGTCGGCTTGCAGATACTAACTTAAGCATCGGAGTCCCTTCAGCTGACACCACACCGGTGTCAAGTCCCTGTTTTTGCAGGATATCTACTGAGCGGCAACTCCCCCAGCAGGCCCAAAGCACCACGTGGCTGGTCCTAGATCCCCTAGCTGGTCTCATCAAGTTTGTATGAGGATATGCTTGTCCAAATTACTTGATGTATTGTGTGATTGTCGAAAAGAAAAAAAAAATTAAAAAACAAAGATTGAAAAATTAAAAAAAAAAGAATAAATGAATTTGAGAACAAAAAAAATAGTGTTTGAAAATACAAGAAAAATATATTTAGCTTTCCCAAAATATGTTTTGTATGTAAGTATTTGGATTGATTATAAAATGAAATTTGGCTCCGGCATGCTCTTGGTGATGTTCAGGAGGAATCTGTGCTTGTAATTGATCAAGTTTTGGTGCAATAACTAAGTCTTTGGAATGTTCTTTACCACCACATATCCAAAAATCTAAATGCCTTAGTCCTAGCCCCATTACTACCCATGATTAAGACCTTTATGATCCACGAGATAAGTAGCTTTTGATCTGCTGAGTAAGTTGTGTGAGTAAACATATGGTTTGGGTTCATTTGTGCAAGTAATTCATACTATTCATGTGGTCTCGTTTAAATGCTTTTATTGTTGAATTATGTGAGCAATTTTTTCACATATACTTTGAGTGAAACCTTATTTCATCAGTGAAACGGATTATGAGGGAATCCATTGTGAAGTGATCTTAACTTGTCTGAAGCATGCACAAACTTAAGTTTACCATTGTTTTCTCCAAGTCTTACTTGTTCATGGCATGATTGAATCTTTATTATCTCTTGAATTCCCTATGCATATTTGCTGCATGTCATGATGCCATATACATATAATAATTTTTCAGACATTTAGTTAAGGGTTATATAGTTGTTTTACTAACTAAATAAATAAATTTTTGAGTCTTTATGTGTGTCTTTTGTTTTGTTTTTCTAAGGGCCTAACAAAGTTTTAAGTGTAGGGAATCAATTCGGGTTTCGTTGTTCTAAAAAGAAAATAGGGCTTAATTGTTTTAAATTTAGTGGTTTTAAAAAGAAAAAAAAAACTTTTGTTGTCAATTCTTAGTTTGTTATAGTTTTGTTAGAGGCTAGCAAGGGTTAAGTATGAGGGAATTTGATAATCACATATCTCATCACCTTTTTCTCTCAATTTCCTAAGCATTTTACTTTGTTATATCCCTAATCTTGCCATTTCTAACTTGTTTTAATGTTTTTAGGTACTAATCCAAGAACGTGGAGTAAAGAGGATAAATTAGAGAAAAACCGCATAAGCTATCAAAAATGGACCAAGATTTATAAAGATTGGATCAAGATTCATCAAGATGGGTCAAGACTATGTCCATATGTGTAAGAAGGCTCAAGATTATGCCAAGATTCGTTCTTGGAGAAACCTAAAAGAAGAAGTGGATTAAAAGTTACAAAGCAGAAATCTGCCTATGCAAATCAGCCCACTTCCACGGACCATTATGAATAGATCAGATAGAATCAGAATGTGGTTAAGCTATGGGTGGAAAGCTCTAGATGTCTAGTTTCCAATGATTAAATAATTATTAAAATCAGAGTCCTACAGCCACGGGAATTCCTGTTTTGGTGAGGCATAGGCAAGCTACCTAGGTAAGATTACTTGTTCTACTAGGAATTGAAGCCTTGCGCGTTTTCCTGCTGTTCAAGATCAAATTCTCATACTTCTAGGAGATGTTTACTATATGAATTAAACGGAAGTTTAATGGAAATAGTAAGGGTCTTGTGTGTAATTCGCAAAGACAATTCCTTGTAGCACAAAGATGCAAATTGCGGCTAACAAGGATTCCTTCTAGTTTAGGTTTGTTTTTCCTTCTTAATTAGGATTGAGCTAGGGACTTGTCCTGTGCCTATAAATACTAAATTAGTTGAGTGAGTCTCTCATTCCTGTACCAAGGAGTGTCAACCACTTAGCATCCATAGAGCAGTTCCCGACAAAAAAAAAATGTAACACGACCTCTTTACCCTGTGGTTGTCTTTTTGTTATTGAATATTGTTTTTATGAATTAATCTTTAACACAATTCTGGTTTTATATCTTATATGAATTTCAATAATCTTCTATGTGTTTCAATATCTTGGTTTTTGTTATACTTGTATGTTGTGCTTAATGCTTGATTAGATATAGGGCAGTTCCCGAGTCTAGATCATTGAAAGTGTATAGGGCAGTTCTCGAGCACGTACTTGAGATAATAAGCTTGTATTTCGTATAACTATGGTTGTGGAATTTTGTAGGTTTTGGAACTGATATGATTTATTTTGAATGAGTTAGGATTAAAGAAGAGTTGATCACGTAAATAATAAATTAGGTTACATTGGGTTAGTTAATCACATAGGATAATAGAAACAATCAATTCCCCCTAGTTAATCAATCAAACGATAATCATGCTTAGGTACCCTCAATCTCCAGTCTGGAAGGATCCCTATTTATCAATGCTACAATCTACAAAAAAAAGTTTTTCAAATTACATGCGTTTTCAATAAGTATTAATTTAATGCATTGTTTTTGCGTATCAGCCTCATCCCGACAAAACATTTCATAAACTACATTGGGACTCTGCTCCCATCTGACAAGTCAGGAAAAATACTAAGATTACCCCCAGCTTGTTGAATAAGGGATATACACCTTATCTATCATGTCTCCGCTTCTCGTTTCGCACTGAACTTCGTGCAACGGCCCTGTAGTGTTACATAAACCACGAAAATCGTGTGAGTGGACAAAAAAAAATATTTAAAAAATATAGCTCGAAAACATCTAACATTTTACCATTCGTTTCTAAAACTATGCATGCATATATATATATATATATCAATTAAATCCCAACTAACAGAACATAATCAACAACTAAGAAAAACGTGTAAACCAACAATAATGCAAGAAACACCAGTAATCACAACAACCAATACAAAAATCACCACAATAATCAACGAAAATCCATCACAATGATCACATAGCCAATCCAAAACCAATCCACATACCACGGATCATCACAAAAATCCACACATAGCCAACCCATCCTCGTTGCATAATAGTAATCATCATGTGCACTGTACTACCAGTAAGCATACCACTTGGGATCTGGAGCCCAGTTCGATGTTTGAGTGTGGACCTCACACACTTACTCAGGATCTAGAGTCCATCTCCACGCGTGAGTGAGAACTAACTCAGGATCTGGAGCCCAGCTCGACATCTGAGTTAGCACAAACCTAATCTCAGGATCTAGAGCTTCCAACTCGGAGTTTGAGATTACAAACCAACACGCACCTCGAGGAGGGTCATCCATAATCATCACAACATATCACATCACAATCACCAAGAAACCACATATCCATATAACAACTGAACCATAATCCAAAATCCCGGGCCTAAACTCAAAACTACAACTCAAACACAAACACCGTAAAACATGCCATCCAAATATATATCTGAAATCCACAAATCACCTGAAAATTACCAAGACTCCAAATACACAATATTCTTGCATCGTAAATCATATCCCAAACCAAAACCACATTCAAAATGATATTCAAAAACATAATTTATGGAAACCTTGTAAAACGCACAATAAAATAATAATTAAATATAAAATTATAGAAAATCATATAAAAAATTCAATAACACAAAAAACACACAAAAACATATTTAAAAAACACACAAAAACATATTTTAAAAAAATAAATATGCATGCATATTATTTTAATAAAAATAAATGTCCATTCACGCGTACCTTATCTCCTAGCCGAATAGCACGTCTTTTCATAAAATTCGAGAACATTAATTCCTTAAATTGATGTTTTGATCCATTGCTCTTATGACAAAATTTCCACGCCTACTTCCTCGACCTTTCTTCGTCAAACCTTCTTGTTTTCGAGCTCAACACGATTTTCCTTCCTCTCTTCCTCTTCTATCTTCTCCTCTCAGCCGTTTCTTCATGTTCATAGTTGATTTTTCTTATTTTCGGTGCATACCCACCAAACACACTCGAACCCTCTCATTCTTTTTCTTTCCACACTTACTTATATATATATATATATATTCACATGGATAGTTCGATTGTAGAGAAAATAAGAAGAACAATGTGGAACTTTCTAAAGGAACCTAGGGACTTCCATCTAAAATGACCAAAATACCCTTCAAAGAAAAATTACTAAAATGCCCTTACACATTTTTTACCCATAACGAATTCATCCTATCTCTGATTGAAGCGTTCTACTTGTCCATGAACTTAGGATTCCAAGACCTTCATAACGACCTTCGCGGAATTCTCAAAAGATGTCCCAGTCAAAAAGTCAAAATTTTGACTTTTCAAGGGCAAATTGTCCTTTTTACCTTAAATTTTCCAATTTAACGTTTTCTCGAGATTCGGGTCATTACAACCTACCCTCCTTAAAAACAATTTTGTCCTTGAAATTTCAGAAATAAACCGAGTTCGTATCCGTACTCAAATTGGTCAATTTAGTTGCTTGGAACTTAATCAAGTTATCGATTTCGCCTTGCTACTAAATTACCATTTCAGCCCAATATCAGTAGTTATGAGATCCCGCACAACCGTAAAATTTCTTTATGCATTCTTCGAGTCGTATGAACAACGTTGAATACTGCAATAGATATGGTCCATGTCTTAATTAGTGACTTAATCACTACAAGGTCATAGGCTTACCAATTCATTAGCAACTTAACCAAGTATCGACTCAGGTATCCATCACAACACACTACGGCTCTATGCATAGGCCAATACCTCAATTCTCTCCTGATCGAATCCAGCACCAACCAAAATCCAATACTAAACAGAGAATTTCAATATCCCCTGGGGCATGTCTGCATAATCAAATTTCCATACGACTTCCATCTCAATACTAAACTTATCGAACTCATAATGCCTTGCATCATTTTCGACCCCTTATCCATATCCAAAGCTAGAGTAGTTATCTCACATTTTGGCTCATTCATGAACCCTAATAATTACTTATGACTTTTTCTGAATCATATTCCACAATTTTATCCCATGCTCGAGTCCACATCCAATATTAATAACATTTATTCTCACCAACACACGTCAAATTCAATAAAAGAACGTTTCCTTTAATTCAATAGCTCCACTATTTACTCAATTGGAGAACTTATTCTTCTGTCTTACCTATACATACTACTACTTTTCATTCCTGGACTTTACACATTTCCCAACACTTACACAAAATTTTGCATATAAGGACAATAACATTCACAATTCAACCTATAATCCAAAACCATTCACTCGTCTTATAACCGGACCGTGCACGGGACTCGCATCTCAGAAGCCTGACATTATCTAGCACAACTCAAAGTTGACATTATCCTAGTTCTCATACCAAGTTGACAGGATCCATCCCAAAAAAATATTTCGTAAACTACATCTGGGCACTGCTCCCGTCTGAGAAGCAATGCAAAATGACAAGACCCATCCCAATCCCCCCGGGATTTACACGGGATGACCCTGCTCCCATCTGACACGGAGTGTCAGACAAGGGATAATTCCAATCTTTGCCCTCCCGGGGTATCAGAGTACGCCAGGATCCGGAGGAGGTATGTGATATCTCGGTCTCTGCTACAGTCCACACCCGATGTCAACCTGAAGGGCAGTCAAAACATTAAAAACTGTGAGTGGACAAACAAGAGTTTATAAAAACATTTCCATAAAGACATTTGTACCCTTCACTAAAAAGCATGCATGCATTCGAAAACCATTTAACCAAATGGACCACAAGTGGGAACTAAGCCCAAATCCATAATGAAAACGACCGTACGGGCCACTGCCCAAATCCATAAGAAACCAATAAGGGACTCAGCCCATAACCATAAACATAAACGAACCACTGCTCAATCCTGTGCACACCTGTGCACCCCACAAATCAAAGAATCATAAAGATTCGACCATACGAGCCCCTGCCCAAAACCTGTGTAACCACGCATCACATCTCATATATCATATCATATATTATATATACATATAAGTCACACAACGAATCCTATCACGGTATCCCAAGCTACGCGCGTGCTACCCGGGTCTCAATCCGAGTCTTCTCAAAGTCAAGGTCAATGTCCGCAGACTACTGATCCTAAGGAACCCAACTGGGTGGTGACTCCACTCAGTAGGTGCTCCGTGACTACTCCGGGGTCCACCCAGGCCAACTACCCTCCCCGGAGCAGATAAGAGAAGTAAAGGAAGATATATGCACGTATATATACATAATACAAACATCCATGCCCGGTTCCCCTGAACCTTCATGATCCATAATATCCAGTTCATATACATATAGACCATATCCTCCATGTCCGGTTCCCATAAACCTTCATGTACCAACATAACATAACCAGGGTTCATGCCGGTCCCCATAAACCGTCATGTACCATAATAACATAACCAGGGTTCATTCCGGTTCCCATAAACCGTCATGTACCATAATAACATAACCAGGGTTCATACCGGTTCCCATAAACCGTCATGTACCATAATAACATAACCAGGGTTCATGCTGGTTCCCATAAATCGTCATGTACCATAATAACATAACCAGGGTTCATACCGGTTCCCATAAACTGTCATGTACCATAATAACATAACCAGGGTTCATGTCGGTCCCCATAATCCGTCATGAACCATAATAACATAACCAGGGTTCATGCCGGTCCCCATAATCCGTCATGAACCACGATACCATAACAAGGGTTCATGCCGGTTCCCATAAACCGTCATGAACTGGGAAATCCATTTAAGGTTCCCTGACCTGAAATCAAAACCGTAAAGTAACCTGGGTCTCGTGCCCGAACATAGGACATCAGATGGGCACCGTGCCCGATATCTGAGGTCATATGCCCTCGACAAACCAAATGGGTCTCATACCCGAGTTCATCCTTTAGAAATCCAAAACCTTTTCATTAAAACCAATAAAGAAATACCGACTCGTATAGGCACCGTATAGGGCCGAAACCTCGAAATACGTGCCTAGACGTAACCACATACAAATGCACCATGCATCATCAAACATGTAATACAACATATAATAAACATTTATGCATGCACCAATTTAGAAAACCAAGGTCCACTCACAGACCGTCCGAGATGCCGCCTCGATTTGCGTGCCATACGGCTCTCCCGAGCCAATCACCATCACCGGGACACCCAAACCTGTCCAAATCGTAATAGAAGGTTACTAACTACTTAACTAACCTCCTACTAAAGCCCCGTAATTTTCCCAAACTTTTACCTATTTTTAAGCCGACCCTAAACCTTCTGATGCCCCGAAACATATCGAGACGGTGTCCGATTGACACGAAACCAGTGAAAAAATGTTCATTACATCGAATAGATGATTTTGTATGTTGAACACTTCCCCAAATTATGGTCCACGCGCCCTCACGTGCCCCTAGAAGGGACGGTGCACTGTTCATCTTCTCCAGCAGTCGAACAGGCCGGTTCACTGGTTGGCCGGTCCAGTTGGACCGACGTGACCGGTTCACGGCTCCTCCCTTCTCATTTTGGTCCGATTCCCTTCCTAATCAATCCCTAAATTCCTATTTTCAAGTTTCCTATCCGACCCAATCCCTAAACCTAATCAAAACCCTCTAAAATATATGGTTCAAGTTTGAACCTCACGGTTCATTTTTCCCAAAACCTTCCATGGCTTCCTCAGCCGCCCAATCACCACACAAACCTTCTTAAAACTCCCTAAGAAACCTATTTAAATCAACCAAACCATCCAAAATAGTCCATAATGACAAAATCGAAAAAGAATGGAAGAATGGGCAAACCGAGCTACCTCTCGGCTTTGTCTCCTCCAGCCGCAGTCCACGACGGTTCTGGCCGTCCAGAGGGCCGGCCACCTCAGCTCCCTCAGTCTCTCTGGTCCTCCCAGCTGATCATGGGTTGATGGTTGGATGGGTTTGGGTTTCACAGAGATGGAGTATGGTGGGTGTGAGATCGGGTAATTTGAAATGAAGAAATGAAATGCACAGTGAAGGGAGATGCATGAATATGTGTGGGCTGTGCAATGGATGGGTGACACTTGTCACTCATCCATTAGGCCTCCATAAAATATCTGGGCCCATTAGAGTCCAAAAGTTAAGTTACTTCGTAATTCGTGCAATAGTGCACTTAAACTTCCTTGAACCGTAACTTCGTCGTCAAACGTCCGAATTCGACGTGCCGCCTGTCTATGGATTCGTATCGTCCCGATCTACGTAATAGTCCTCGGCCCTCGGCCATCAGATATCCTCAGCCCTCGCCCCAACGAAAAGTCAATGTTTTTCCACGGCTAGGGGCAAAATGGTCATTTTGCATCGTTCGTCCGATTTCGCTCAACTAATCACCGATTAACCTCACTAATCGTGATTAGTCATTAATCTAATCTAGGAATTCGGGACGGGTCATTACAACCTTCCCTCCTTAATTAATTTCGTCCCGAAATTCCAACCGACCTAATTCCAACCGTTATTCCCTCTTTAATTTAGTTTCATTCTCGAAACTCCAACTATCCTAATTCCACATCCACCTCGTGGAAATAATTCGATCTCACGGCACGTGTACACTCGTACACCCACTAACCAGAATAATACTCGTCTGCAACTAGACGTACCACTAATACTCACGTCGTAACGACTACACCCGACCACGTCGAATAACCGTAGTCATACATTCCGAATTGACACCACTTGTCAAATCTACCGAGTCGCTGACACAACTAACTAGACAGTTCCTTGCTCAATCACTAACTATCCTGACGGCTGCTCCCACTGGAAGTCATCAGACCTCACTCAACGATCCACGCTGACACCTCCTACAAACCGTCACCACTTGACAGTCGCCAGTCAAAAACTGACACTATACCCACTTGTGGTTATAATAACCACCAACTCACTCAATCTGAGTATACGTATACCAAAAAAACACTCGACCTGTGTGTAACCGGACCCATCAAAACTACTATGACCCAGTGCACAGTATCCAATGTCTAGTTCACGACCTCAACTAACCCATTGGTATCGGAACTAAGCCGACTACAAACACGCTCACCAATGTACTACTGATATAACCTATATATCGTCACCAGACAACACAAGTCTGCCCAGTATCGTACCTCGAACTACGTACAAGGTACGTACATCGATCCATCAACTAGTCCTACAACAACAATGACGAAAACACGACGACCACAACCTAGGTCGTAGCCAATCACGTTTCTATTTTGGAGTCTATCTGTCCAATCCAGAACTAGACAAAACAAAACTCCGACCCACTATCCATTTCCAAATCCGAATTCGTAATTTCGTAAGAAATCCCGAATCCAAACCCAGAACTCATATCCATAACCATGTCCAAATCCGAATCCGAAATCATTATTCCGTAAGCTAGCATTTGGAATAACCATTTTGAACCCAAATCCATAAAAGGAAATCCACCGTCAAGCTCCAAAATCAAATCCTGAATCGTCACCCAGAATCCGATTCCAAAACCCAAATCCAGAAATCCACTTTCAAGTTCCAAAATCAAATCCTGAATCGTCATCCAGAAATCTGATTCCAAAACCCGAAATCTCGTTCTCGTCTACCGAGACGTACCAAAACCGAACCTATCGGTTACCTGCTCAACCGATTACACATGACATTTGATTGACTTCATAGAGAAGCCAATCCCATCATACGCACATTTAAGCTGGCCAACTCCAACGTTATCGGACACTTACTCGCCTGAATAATATACCGTACGTGATTCACTTCGAAAAGAAGTTCATTCCCATAATCCTCAACTCAAACATCCAAGTAAGAGCAATAAACTCTCCACCTATCTGGATCATCAAGATCACGATCCAGACCCATCACTACGTCAACCCACCATAGACGTCACGACCCCCGATCGTCACGACGTCCAAAGTCCTCAACCAAATCCCACATCTAAACAGATTAGTCAACGACGAGACACGCGTGAGACTATAGGTTCTCTCCAATTACCTCGTATCAACCCTTGGCATTCCACCTACGAAAATCAAGAATGATACAAAACAATGACATCAAAATCCGTCCTACGTGAATGCAACCAAAACTCACTGCACTCACCACGTCATGTAACTTGAAATCGTCTGCCACCAAGTAGAGAATGAGAAATCTCAGTCACCTAACTTCGATATACTCACTCCACCTGATGACCCAAGAAAAACACGGGTCCACCCACCAATACACGATCGGTGTACTAGTGGCAACCAACAACATCTACATCATCAACATCATCTACCATCATCAATCCTGGTAGAATCTGAGAAGTCACCCTAATGACTTCAAAATACTCATTGCCAACGAGGAAAACTCGCATTACACGTGTCACCTCAATTGCAACTCTTGCGATTCCGAAATTCCAACTATGTCGAAACCAACACACTTGGACATCAACCATGTGTCCCCGTTAAATTGGTTATGGACACATGCCCATTTACGACCAGTTATGTACACCCAAAAGGATGTCAAATCATCATATCCTGACCACCATCCTCTCCCAGACCATTCCCCCTTGTAAGAATGTGGGATTGTTCACCGTTCCCATCAGGACACAGGTCTTACAATCCACCCTCCTTAGGGCCCAGCGTCCTCGCTGGCACACTTCCCGTTCGGGGTCTGGGTCTGATACCAAATTTTCAGGACCCGACCCTCCTCGGTCAGGACCCGACTCATCTAGCACCATATTGTCGGCTTTAGGCCTCGCCCTTACGGTTTTATTTTCGGGAGCTCATGGTGCAACTTCCCAGGGGGTCACCCATCATGGAATTGCACCAACCTCAACTTGCTTAACTTTAGGGTTCCAATCCCCCCCAAAGCCACTTGAGCTCCCAAAAGGCCTAGTTTAGATCAGAGTTTCGCAGCGGCACCCTCTATCTAACCCTATATTGTCCTCTTTGGGCACGCCTGCGCCCGCAAGGTTTTGTTCCCAAGACCTCACGCCTGGAAGGTAACCACCTTAACCAGCGCGGCCAAGGGAGGCCTAGTTCTAGATAGGTGTGTGCCTACAACTTTAAGGCACACCACCATCCTCTCCCAGACCATTCCACCTCGTAGGAATGTGGGATTGTTCACCGTTCCCTCCAAGACACGGGTCATTCAATCCACCCCCCTTAGGGTCCAGCGTCCTCGTTGGCACACTTCCCGGTCGGGGTCTGGCTCTGATACCACGTTGACAGGACCCATCCCAATCCCCCCGGGATTTACACGGGATGACCCTGCTCCCGTCTGACACAGAGTGTCAGACAAGGGATAATTCTAATATTTGCCCTCCCGGGCTATCAGAGTACGCCAGGCTCCGGAGGAGGTATGTGATATCTCAGTCTCTACTACAGTCCACACCCGATGTCAACTTGAAGGGCAGTCAAAACATTAAAAATTGTGAGTGGACAAAACAAGAGTTTATAAAAACATTTCCATAAAGACATTTGTACCCTTCACTAAAAAGCATGCATGCATTCGAAAACCATTTAACCAAATGGACCACATGTGGGAACTAAGCCCAAATCCATAATGAAAACGACCATACGGGCCACTGCCCAAATCCATAAGAAACCAATAAGGGACTCAACCCATAACCATAAACATAAACGAACCACTGCTCAATCCTGTGCACACCTGTGCACCCCACATGTCAAAGAATCAAAAAGATTCCATCATACGAGCCCCTGCCCAAAACCTGTGTAACTACACATCACATCTCATATATCATATATACATATAAGTCACACAACCAATCCTGTCACGGTATCCAAAGCTACGTGCGTGCTACCCGGGTCTCAGTCTGAGTCTTCTCAAAGTCAAGGTCAATGTCCGCAGACCACTGATCCTACTCGAGGTATAGTAACCATAGCCTTCTTGAGAGTAAGGAACCCAATTGGGGGGTGACTCCACTCAGTCGGTGCTCCGTGACTCCTCTGGGGTCCACCCAGGCCAACGACCCTACCTGGAGGAGATAAGAGAAGTAAATGAAGGTATATGCACGTATATATACATAATACAAACATCCATGCCCGGTTCCCCTGAACCGTCATGATCCATAATATCCAGTTCATATACATATAGACCATATCCTCCATATCCGGTTCCCATAAACCGTCATGTACCAACATAACATAACCAGGGTTCATGCCGGTCCCCATAACCCGTCATGTACCATAATAACATAACCAGGTTTCATGCTGGTTCCCATAAACCGTCATGTACCATAATAACATAACCAGGGTTCATACCGGTTCCCATAAACCGTCATGTACCATAATAACATAACCAGGGTTCATGCCGGTCCCCATAATCCGTCATGAACCATGATACCATAACAAGGGTTCATGCCAGTTCCCATAAACTGTCATGAACCAGGAAATCCATTTAAGGTTCCCTGACCTGAAATCAAAACCGTAAAGTAACCTGGGTCTCGTGCCCGAACATAGGACATCAGATGGGGACCGTGCCCGATATCTAAGGTCATATGCCTGAGAAAAACCAAATGGGTCTCATACCCGAGTTTATTCTTTTAGAAATCCAAAACGTTTTCATTAAAACCAATAAAGAAATATCGACCCGTATAGGCACCGTATAGGGCCGAAACCTCGAAATACGTGCATATACGTAACCGCATACAAATGCACCCATGGCATCATCAAACATGTAACAAAACATATAATAAACATTTATGTATGCACCAATTTAGAAAACCAAGGTCCACTAATAGACCGTCCAAGCTGCCGCCTCGATTTGCATGTCATACGGCTCTCCCGAGAAAATCACCATCACCGGGACTCCCGAACCTATCCAAATCGTAATAGAAGGTTACTAACTACTTAATTAACCTCCTTCTGATGCCTCGAAACATATCGAGACGGTGTCCGATTGACACGAAACTGGTCCCAAAATGTTCGTTACATCGAATATATCATTTCGTATGTTGAACACTTCCCCAAATTATGGCCCACGCGCCCCTAGAAGGGACGGTACATTGTTCATCTTCTCCGGTAGTCGAACCGGCCGGTTCACTAGTTGGCCGGTCCAGTTGGACCGGCGTGATCGATTCACGGCTCCTGCCTTCTCATTTTGGTTCGATTCCCTTCCTAATCAATCCCTAAATTCCTATTTTCAAGTTTCCTATCCGACCCAATCCCTAAACCTAATCAAAACCCTCTGAAATCTATGGTCAAGTTTGAACCTCACGGTTCATTTTTCCGAAAACCGTCCATGGCTTCCACAGCCGCCCAACCACCACACAAACCTTCTTAAAACTCCCTAAGAAACCTATTTAAATCAACCAAACCATCCAAAATAGTCCATAATGACAAAATCGAAAAAGAATGGAAGAATGGGTAAACCGAGCTACCTCTCGGCTTTGTCTCCTCCAGTCGCCGTCCACGGCGGTTCTGGCCGTCCAGGCCGGCCACCTCAGATCCCTCAGTCTCTCTGGTCCTCCCAGCTGATCATGGGTTGATGGTTGGATGGGTTTGGGTTGCACAGAGATGGAGAATGGTGAGTGTGAGATCGGGTAATTTGAAATGAAGAAATGAAATGCACGGTGAAGGGAGATGCATGAATATGTGTGGGATGTGCAATGGATGTGTGACACTTGTCACTCGTCCATTTGGCCTCCATTAAATATCTGGGCCCACTAGAGTCCAAAAGTTGAAGTTATTTCGTAATTCGTGCAATAGTGCACTTAAACTTCCTTGAACCATAACTTCGACGTCGAACGTCCGAATTCGATGTGCCGCCTGTCTATGGATTCGTATCGTCCCGATCTACGTAATAGTCATCGGCCCTTGGCCATCGAACATCCCGGTCAAAAAGTCAACATTTGACCCCTTTTAACCAAAATTACCAAAATGCCCCTAAACTTCCGAACGTCACAACTTCCACCTCGAACGTCGGAATTGAACGTACCACTTGTCTATGAACTCGTGACGTCCTAAACTACGTCACGGTCATCGGTCAAAGTCCATTTGACCACCCCAACGAAAAGTCAACGTTCTGCCACGGCCATGGGCAAAATGGTCATTTTACATCGTTCGTCCGATTTCGCTCAACTAATCACCGATTAACCTCGCTAATCGTGATTAGTCACTAATCTAATCTAGGAATTCGGGACGGGTCGTTACACAGAATACCAAGATTACCCCAGATTGTCAGACAAGGGATATACACCTTATCAATCATGTCTCTACCTCTCGTTAGGCCCCGAACTTTGAGAAACGACCTTGGAGGGTTACAAAAACCACGAAAACTGTGTGAGTGGACATAAATAAATATTCTAAAAACACAGCTCGAAAACATCTAACATTTTACCCTCCGTTTTCTAAAACTATGCATGCATATATATCAATTAAATCCCAAGTAACAGAAAACGACCTCGAAAAATGTGTGAACCAACCATAATGCAAGAAACATCAGTAATCACAACAACCAACACACAAATCACCACAATAATCAACCCAAAGCCATCACAATAATCACATAGCCAATCCACAACCAATCTACATATAACCCATCATCAAACAAATCCACACATAGCTAACCCATCCTCGATGCACAATATCAATGATCATGTCCACTGCACTACTAGTAGGCACACTGATAGCTCCATTTCTATACATGTTCTTAAGGTCATTTCATGCTAGGTTTACATGTTCTTAATGCAACTTATGACCAATAGGAGAAAATAATGTGTTTTGTGAGATAATGTGCAGGAAATATGAAAACTTAGGTACAAAGTCCAAAAATGATGACAAAAATGAGGAATTGGGTCCAAGACCCTCAAACTTGTCCCAACTGAGTACTTGGTACGCGGTACTGTGATATGCTAAAACTAAGCATTAAAGTAAACACAAAGTCACACTCAACACTTAATGAAAACATATGCAAATTAAAACCCTTTTGTGTAGATGTAACATTGATAAGTAGGGATCGTTCTTAACCGCGGATTGAGGGTACCTAAGCATGATTGTCATTTGATTAATTAATTAGGGGGTAATTGATTGTTTCTATTATCCTACCTAATTAACTAACCTAAAGTATCCTAATTTATTATTTACATGGTCAACTCATTTTTAACCTAACTCTTTCATAAATTATGCCAATTCCAAAATCTACGAAATTCCCTCGTCTTAATTCTACGAAATACAAGCATATTATCTCAAGTACGTGCTCGGAAATTGCCCTACACAATTTCAATGATCTAGACTTGGAAATTTCCCTATATCTAATCAAGCATTAAGCAAAACATACAAGCATAACAAAAACTACGATATTGGAACACATGGAAGATTATTTAAACTCATATAAGATATAAAACCATAATTATATTAAAGATCAATCCAACAAAATGATCATTCAATAAAAAAAGATAATCATAGGGTAAATAGGTCATGTTACACTTTTTCTCCTTGGAAATTTCCCTACGGATGCTAAATGGCACGACACTCATTAATGAGACACTCGGAAATTGCCCTATATGTCGCGGATAAAGGTGTTTATGATGGAATATGGTGTGATTGGATTTTGCTAAGGAAATATTGAATTTATGAAAAGGGAGATTTGGTTAAGTAGAGCTTTGGTACAAAAATGAGCAACCTTTTACGAATAACATAAACCTCTCTATTTATAGGAGAAAATTAATCTCCAAATAAATATGAGTTTACAATTTAATTCTAAAAGGAAAAGGTTTCCTAAATATATATAAAAAAAATTAAAAACCTTTCCTACAAGTAAAGGGTGAAAAAAATAAAACAAAAGGAAATATGATTGAAATCCTAATACAATACGGAGAATAGGTGTGAAAACAATTTGAAATTACCCTAAAATATACCTAAAACTCGGATTTAAAGCTTCATGATGAATATCGGTGGCGGGCCATCGAATAATGGCAAGGGAAATCAGTGGTCAACTACGATCAAAGGGCGGAAGGAGAGGGGAAGGCACTTTGATAGGCGCGCATTGAAGTCTTGGAAAGAAGTTTGGCAGGCGCGCGCCGAAGAGGGCTTCAGAATTCAGGAGGCGCACACCGAAACTATTTCTGAGCTGTCTTCGTGAATTCGGTAGGTTCCTACCGAAATCTTTCAAACTTTTTGGTGGCCTTCTTTCATTCAATCATAACTTTTTAAATATAACTCCGATTGAGGTGATTCTTTCACCTAAATTCTCATAATTCCAAGCTTAAACCAATTCTATACATTTCTCACAAAATATTTTATTTTCTTCAATTGTTTGGTATATAAATATTAAAAGATACGCATAAAGGGTATAAAATGATGCTTAATTCAAGACTTATCATATTGTCCAAGACCATCCATCGAGTCTCTAGCATGTAACCAGAACCAGTCCCAGGCCGTATTCAAGTTATCGGGTCTCAATTCCAGCGTCCGGGCCATGTTCCTAGAAAAGGACCAGCTCGAGTTCCAGCATATGCCCAACCGAGAACCAGGGCCTAAGCTAACTAAGTACCAAAACACAACAAGAGTGACATGTTTCAAGGTCTTGTTCCTTCTTGTTTCATCGAGTTCCACCGTGTTCCCCATTTCCAATTTCAGACCCTACCGAGTACCAAGGTGAGGACGAGGCTTGTGTACCTCACTTTTTGCTAGCGGTTCCCAATTTTGGGCACCTCTGTTCCATATCTGTAACGATCCATCCCGGAATTCGGGATTAGATTAGTAACTAATCATGATTAACGGGTTTAATCGGTGATTAGTTGGGTGGAATCGGACGAACGATGCAAAATGACCGTTTTGCCCCTAGTTGTGGGTAAAACATTGAATTTTAATTCGGGCGGTCAAATGGACTTTTTCCGATGATCGTAACGTAGTTTGGGATGTCACGAGTTCATAGACAGGTGGCACGTTCGATTCAGACGCTCGAGGTGAAAGTTATGACGTTCGGAAGCCCAAGGCATTTTTGTAATTTGGACGAAATAAGGGAAAATGTTGAATTTTTGATCGGGGGGTCCGATGGCCGAGGGCCAAGGACCGTTAGGAAGGTCTCGATGCCCTGAGTCCGTAGGCAGGCGGCACGCGCCGATCGGAGTCCGAATGACCAAGTTACTGGGCACCGAGGTCGGAGGGCATTTTAGTAATTTGAGAAGGGAGGGCAAAATGGTAAATTGGCCATTGTTTTGGGACAGCCGTGTGCGGCGTGGTTCTCCTTTCAGAAATAGAGCATGGGCTAAGGGAAATGTTTAGTCTGCCCGTACACTGCCAAAACTCCCCACTGTATAAACAACCCAGCAGTTTGGCACTGCAGACTTAGTGCTAGGCGTGCTGGGTTGTTTATACAGTGGGGTGTTTTGGCAGTGCACGGGCACAATGCCTTGTTGGTTTTTGAGGAAGCACAGGGATCGTGCTGGCGAATGCTCAGTGTGGGTGAGAGTGTTTGAGTGGAATTTGAGGCCACGGGTGACTTGGAGTGGGTGGAGCAGAGGACGAGTGGTGTCTGTGCGGGGAACAAGATGCTAGGCTGGTGCCATGGGAGCTGAGAAAAACAGAGACATTGATCAGGCCATGATCGACCTTTCCAAGGCTAAATTTAGTGAAATTGTGAGCGAGAAGGGGATCCAGGAGGTGAGAGCGGAGTGTTGAAACTGAGAGAGGGAGGAATAGGATGAAAATGGTGAGAAGAGAGTCCAAAATCTGAAACGGGTTCTTGAGGGAATGAGAATCCAAATTCAAAATGTAGGCCAGCCCATGGCAAATTAAGGATTCATTGAGTCTTCTGGGATCATTCCCAGTAGATCCAGTGCAAGAGGGAAGTTAATTGCTGCTGTTTTGGCTTCGAACGGACTTGGCGACTGAGGGGAAAATTGATCTTGAGTCGTGGAGTTGGAGGGGTTTAAGGGAGAAATTGGCCTGAGAAGCAAACTTATACAAACCCTATGAAGCCTTTGAGTGGATCAATTTCAAGGAAACAAACGAAAATGGTTGAGATTGATGAACGAACAGTGTTCGTCTGTTCTTCGATGTCCATCGTCGAGTCGTGGGTTTTTAGGTAAGTTCTTACAAATCTAACGTTACAGAACAACAATTGGACTTAAACCGAAGATGTTTGATTACTCAATTGAAGGGATGGAGGTTGGTTTGGCAAGAATTGGAACGGGTTATAGCGCGGGTTACCGGACCCGTTTCACAGAGGAAACGGGTGAGAAAGGTGAACAGTGTCCGCACTGTAGCAGCGCGTGAGTCTCACGCAAAGCCACTCACGGCGACGCGTGAGGGCTGATTTTCGAGGTAAGTCCAACATGAATTTTGTCCTACACTTTGTAACGAACATTTTAACGTTGGTTTCGAAATTATCGGACACCGTTTCGATGTTGTTTCGAGGGTCCGAAGGTTTAGGTTAGTTTTTTAATTAACGATTAATTCCCCAAAAATTATGGGAAATTAGTATGTTGTTATTTGAAACCTTATTGACCCGGGAATGTGTTTTCGAACAGGACTTGGGTTTTCTGGAAATTTCCGGAAATTACGGAAACACGTGCGGCGCGAAATCGAGCACTAAGGACGGTGTGTGAGTGGACGTTGCTTTCAAAATTTAATGCATGCATAAGTATTTCCATGATATGATTTTGAATATGTTACGATTTGACCGTGATTTTGGTGATTATGATCGTGGTTTTGAGGTTGTAATAATAAGATTTGAAAATGATATGATTTCAAGGATTTAAAATGGATTTTAGAAAAAGGTGATTTCGGGCTTGAAGCTCGGGGCATAAAAGTAATTTTTGATGAACGAGATTTCATTTTCGGAAGTTTGAAAACGGATTCTTGGTTTGGGTTCGGGATGATGTTTCCGGATGCCGGCTTACGGAATCATTAATACGAATTTGAATTCAGGAATGAAAAAGGATTCAATAAAGTGATTTGGTATGATTGTACATGCCCCGTGTGTAATGATGATTTGAATATGTTTTGTGAAGTATGATTTGGGAATTCGAATGTGGAAATTCGGATCATGAGTCCTGTTGTGAAAAAAAAGTGATTTTGGGATGGATCCCACGTTGTTGTGTTTGAAAACTGTTTTGGGTTTAAAGACCCGGTGCTATTGTTGGAGCACGTTTTGAGTTTAAAGACTCGGTTAATTGATGACGGGGGAGGGCCCTTCATGAGTTTAAAGACTCGTGAGCTTAAAGACTCGGTTATTGTGATACCCCCGAGGCCTATTGATTATGTTTTGAGTTTAAATACTCGTTGAAATCCCGGGAAGGCCTGATTATGCGTATGGTTTTGAGTTTAAAGACTCGGGCGCACTTGATACCCAGCAAAATGTTTGACTTGGGATTTATTGTGGTTCTGATGTTTCGGATGTGTGGGGCTGTGGCCTGGTTTATGTGGTTGATGGTTTTGGATCATGGTAAGTATCTAGTTTTGATTTGTGGTTTTGGGCTGAGGCCCTGTGTTCATGATTGCGGGTTGAGTCCCGAAGGTTAAGAAAAGGAAAATGATTTTGATTCCATGCACTGTTTTTCTTATGTGGAAAATGTTAACCGATTGCGAAATGATTTTTGTATGCATGCATTGGTTTTTACTTGTAGGGTAAAAACGTCTTTCTGTAACTGTTTTATACACTGATTTCTTTTTGTCCACTCACACCTTTTGGTTTTTATTGACCCTCCAGGTCGTGGCGCGTTGTTCGAGGTTGATCGAGAGGCGGAGGCATGAGTAAGCACGTGTGGCTATCCCTGGTCTGGCACGTATCGAGGGTAACTTGGGGGTTTTCAGTCGACTTGCCAGACGGGAGCAGGACCTGGCACGGTTAACAATGTCCCTTCGGGGGCGGTCCAGTCAATATCATTCAGTACGAATTTTCAGGCCCTCATTGGGGATTCAAAATTTAAATAACATGAGCTACTCAGGTGCATTATCAGGGCCTGTTTTGAAGAACTTCCAATTTTTGGCTCATGGTGCTTCATTTCAGGTCCCTGACTAGTCCCAGGGCCAACTTTTGTCATCTCGATTTAGACGTGTCAACGATATTTTTGGGCCCTCTTGATGCATTCCCTCCACAAATTGTGTCGTCTTTTCAGATCCCCCATTAGAGCCAAGTTCTAAGGTACTTCAAAAATGGCCTTTGTTCTAGGCCAAATTCCAGGCCCTCTCGGGTTTTGGCTTCGTTTTGGTTCCTCCCACCATCAAAAAAGTGATCAAGCCACTCAGACCTCATCAAATTGTCATTGCCAAGTCATCAATGCAGTTAGAGCATTCAAGATCGATCAGGAAGGTTCCTTCTTGGTTCTTAGCCAACTTAGAAGTGTAGTCACACTTAGGGACCAATCAGAATCATGCCAGCATGTGGCCAGCTATTCAAATCCGAGATAAGTGGGGAGTGATAAGCTATCAAGCGGTATTTTCAGCCTAGGATCTAACGTGACAATGCCAAGTGAGGTTAGGAAGGCAAATTCCTTGCCACTCAAGGAATCAAAGAAGTTGCAAAGACCTAATCCTTATGCAAGAAGGAATCCAAGTGCTCTACTCTGAATTCAGAAAGTGTTCAATGAAGTTCTCTTTTATAATTAGCCTTATTGTCAATGTAATTAGGGGGGCAATCATAGTTTAAACTCAGTTTTATTTCACAAGCACAAAAAATTTCCTTTTGTCGTGTACTTTCAATTGAAGGCTCAAGTTACTTTTGAAGATTGCTTTTTGGTGCTCTTGAAGATTAGACGTGGCTGCCATCTTCAACTTAGTAAATTTTTTGTTTCTTCTTAATTCTTTAATTTATATTTTTATTATGTTTCATTCAATTACATAGCTAAACTCGCTTTTAGTTAGGGGCCGTTGTTGAGGCCCTAAGTCATGAAACTTTGAAAATTGTCTTAAGTCTTACTTCCTACTTTACTTATGTATGTTTGCCGTGATTTGTATGTAATCTATCTTTTATGTGGTTCATTTATGGATGCATACATACTATGATAAATGTGAGAGTATTGCTAAAACTATAAGGTAAAGCATATGGAATGTTTGATCTTATGTTTGTACGTAGCAATGGATTTTCTGGATCCTAATCACATCAATGTAAGTTAATGAGGGTTACTTGAGACTTATTCTTCAATCAATCTTAAAAGGCTTAATGATCTTTAATCTTGCTTGAAAATTGTTTTCTCAAAGTTAAAGAATTCCTTGGTTTTAATGTGCTATTGAACTAAGGTATGTTAGTAAGGTGTTAGGATAGATTCATTGTAACGACCCGTCCCGAGAGTAGGGATTAGTGAAGTGATTAGGGACGGATTAGTGAGTTTAATTGGTGGTTAGTTGGGCACTGTTGGACCTTGGGCGTAGAATGACGATGGTTTGGGCAAATTGTTGACTTTTAGTTCGGGTGGTCAATTTGACAATTACCGATGACCGTGATGTAGTTCGGGACGTCACGAGTCCGTAGACAGGTGACACGCCCGATTCCGACATCCGAGGAGGAAGTTATGATGTTCGGAAGGTTGAGGGCACTTTCGTAATTTGGGTAAACGAAGAGGGAAAAGTTGACTTTTCGTATGATAAGGTTTTTACACGTAGACCGAGGACCATTAGGTAGATCTCGTCGTCCTGAATTCAACGACAGGCGGCATGCTTTCATCAGACGTAGGACGAGTGAGTTACGGGTCTAAAATGTGAGGGGTAAAACCGTAAAATTTAACAAGAGAGGCATTTTGGCCTTTTTGGCACATTGGGAATGGTGCAATTCTGATTGGGACAAGTGTACAACAATTATTGGATATTTTGAGATGGGACCATAGGGTTTGGACACGAGGGGGTGATCTAGTGGGTTCTATGGTGCACGGTGTGATTTTAATTTGGGTCGTGTGTGAAGGTAATCGTGCTTGAGAGGGAGAAACAGAGACTGGGCAGAAAGGAGAATTGGTCGATTGCATTGTGTGTTTGTGTGATCTGGTGATCGAGTGAGTGAGTAGAGACCAAGTGAGAGCTAGTGAGTGGTTCTGGGTGGAACTAATGTGAGGAAACCCTGTGTGTGTGAGTGTGGGTTTCTGTGGAAAACAGATAAGACTTGAGGTGGTGGTGTTGTTGTGTTCGATCAAATCTTTCAAAATTGGAGTGTGGGAGTGGTTAGAAGGCAGAGAAGAGGCGTTGGACAGGCTGAGCTACGGCGGAGTTCACGGCAGTGCACGGAACAGGTAAACTTTCTCTATTTCCCCTGTTTTTCTATTTAGGTTCAAACTGGAAGTCGTGGCTTTTGGGGCTGAGTCGACGGGTTCTGTGAGTGTTGTGAGGTTTAGGAGGTTCCTAGGAAGCTTTAGAACTTGAAGCCGTGATGGGGGATTGCACGGTTGGCCGGGAGCTTCAACAGGGGTTTTTTGGGTTTTGTTCGTGCTTTGGGGAGGTGAGAGTTAGGCCGTGATGTCGTGTTTGGTTGAGGGGAATCGATGTCTAAAAAGAGGACGAAGCTAGGGGAGTTGAAAGGAACAAAAAATGGTCGAAGGACGGCGGAGAACCGGTCACGCCGGTTCGGTTTAGTTGAACCGGTTGGCCAGAGGTTGAAGATGACTCTGTGTGCAGGCGCGTGAGGCCCACGTGCAGCGACTTTGGGTGGTGCGTGGGGGCGCGTGCAGTGTTATCCGGGGAAGTGTCCAACTAGGTTTTGAGTCTAATTGTTGTAACGAATCTTTTGGGATAGGTTTCGGGATGATCGGACGTTGTTTCGGGTTAGTTCTGCGGGATCGAAGGTCTAGGGTCCCGTTTAAAGTACGCTTGGAAGTTCGGGAAAGTTATGGGATTTGAGAAGGACTTTGGTGAAGTAGTTAGTATCCTCGTTGTGGGCTTTGGACAGGTTCGGGAAAGCCGAGGATAACGGAATGGCCGAGGAAGGCGTAAGTGCGCGCGTATCGAGGCGATGTCGGAATGGTCTGTGAGTGGACTTTGCTTTCTAACTCTTAATGCATGCATATATGTTTTTATATGTTTTCTATACTCGATTCTATGATTTGATTTACGATTGTGATGGTTTATGGTTTTGCACGTTTTTCGAGGAAATGACGGTATTTCACGTTTTACGAGTTTCTGAACGTTCTTGTGATTTGATCATGGTTTTAATGATTTGATTTCGGGATTTGAAATACGATTTGATTTCAAAGAAACTAATAGGATTTCGGAAAAGTGTTTTCGGAAAAAGGGTTTTCGGGCTTGAAGCACAGTTCAGAAAAGTTGTTTTCGGAGAAATGTGATTTCGGATTTTTGAATCGGATTTCTGGATGATGATTCGGGATTCGATTTGAGACTTGAACATGGATTCCGGGTCTGGGTTCGGAATGGTTATTCTGGATGCCGGCTTAAGGAATGGTGGTTGCGGACTCGGACCTGGAAAGGAAATGGATAAAGGTTTTCAAATGGTTTGGATTGGATTTGCTGGATCTGGTTATTGGGTTTAAAGACTCGGATATTATGATTGACGGGGGACGGGCCCGGATTGGATTTAAAGGCCCGGATTGAGTTTAAAGACTCGGGAGTTTAAAGACTCGGATATATTGATATTTTCCCCCGTAGGCCTGTTGAGTTTAAAGACTCGGAGTTTAAAGACTCGGATTATATTGAGGCTTGGATTGAGTTTAAAGACTCGGGAGTTTAAAGACTCAGATAGATCCAGCAGGTTCGGTGAATGAAAAAATGAGATGGTTTTCAACAAGGTTTTCCGATGTTTTGGGCAGTGGCTCCGATGAAAAGGTTTTTAATGGTTTTGGGCAGAGGCCCGGGATTTGGAAAAAGGAACTTGTGTTTGGTTTTTCTTATATGGTTTGTCTAACCGGAATATTGAATGGTTTTATGACATGAAATTGATATGCATGCATTGGTTTTGAAACGGAGGGTATAAATGTAATTGTGTTTTCTGTGAACTGTTTTAAACTGATCCTTTCTTTTTGTCCACACACAGTCTTTTCGTGTTTTCGATACCCCCCAGGTTGTTGCGGCACGGGCTGTTGATCGAGAGAGACGGAGACATCACACGTACGTTCCACAGTAGACTCTGCGCACTCTAGGAAGTTCAGAATTTTTTGGACGATCAGATCGAAAATCCCTTGTCCGACGTACGTGTCACGTGTAGGTTGGACGTCTGTTTAGCCTACGTGTCATGCGTAAGTTAGACGGGATCGGGATTTAGCCCCTAATCCCGGGGGATTAGGGGTGGGTCCTGACATTCATGCATTCATGGTCTACTCTAGGTTGAAGACAACATAACTAAGTAAAAGAAGTGAGATGAAAAGGTAATTAGATAAGGTAAAAGACTTAGTGGAAGATAAATATGCTTTTAACTAAAGTTTTCTCCCGATCAATTCAAAACCAATCTATTTTTCTAATTTGTAACAACCCAATGTTTTCAAACTCCTTTTTAATCATATTTTAATTAAGTTTACAAACAAACAACGTGGTACCCTTAATCCTCGGCTTGAATGATCACTTACTTGCACAACTACTACAACTACAAAAAGGGTTAAGTTGAGGAACCTTTGGTTCACATCACACACCACTCAGGATCTGGAGCCCAGCTCAACATCCGAGTATGGACCTCAAATACTCACTCAGGATCTGGAGTCCAGCTTCACATCTGAGTGAGAACTGACTCAGGATCTGGAGCCCGACTCGACGTCTAAGTCAGCACCAACCAAGTCTCAGTATCTAGTGCCCCTAACACGACGTCTGAGACTACAAACCAATACGCACCTCGAGGAAAGTCACCCACAATTCTCACACATCATCACAACATATCACATCACCATCACCAAGAACCACACATCCATATCACAACTCAACCATAATCTAAAATCCCAAGCCTAAGTTCAAAACCGCAACTCAACCATAACACCGTAAAACGTGCCATCAAAATATATATCCAAAAACTATCCACAAATCACGTGAAAATTATCAAGAGTCCAATATCACAATATTCTTGTATAAATCATATCCAAACCAAAACCACATTCGAAACAATAATAAAAAACGTAATTTATGGAACCTAGTAAAATGTGCAATAAAATAATAATTAAACATAAAATTACTGAAAATCATATAAAATTTCAATTACCCAAATATCATAAAAAAAAACATAAATATGCATGCATATTATTTTAATAAAAATAAACGTCCACTCACACGTACCTTATACTCGAGCCAAATCGCACGTCTTTTCGTAAAATCCAAAATTATCAGTTCCTTAAATTGATGTTTTGATCCATTGCTCTTAGGCCAAAAATTTTGATGCCTACTTCCTCGACCTTTTTGCATCGAACCTTCTTGTTTTCGAGCCCAACACAAATGTAGGGACTCACATATGCTTTTAGGACCTATAGTTTCGAGATACCACGCCCGAAACCAAAATTGAACTGTCACGACCATGGTGGTACCTTCACGGTCGTGGATGTGTTTATCAAGTTCTGGATCCTAGCTCATCCTAGAGGTTCCTGTCTTCCTTCCTCTCTTCCTTATACTCTCTCCCTCTTCTCTCTTCTCCTCTCAGCTATTTCTTTATGTTCATAGTTGATTTTTCTTATTTTCAGCGCATACCCACCGAACTCACTCAAACCCTCTCATTCTTTTTCTTTCCACACATAATGTTATATATATATATATATCTATATATATTCACATAGGGTAGGTCGGTTGTAGAGAAAATAAGAAGAACAATGTGGAGCTTTCTAGAGGAACCTAGGTTTTCCATCTAAAATGACCAAAATACCCTTCATAGCAAAATTACTAAAATTCCCTTGTATATTTTTGGCCCATAACGAATTCATCATACCTCCAATTCAAGTGTGCTACCTGTCCATGAACTCAGGATCTTGAGACCTTCGTAACGGTCTTCTTGGAACTCTTAAAAGATATCCTAGTCAAAAAGTCAATATTTTGATTTTTAAAGGGAAAATCGTCCTTTTTACCTTAAAATTTTCAATTTCACATTTCTCTCGAGATTTTGGCCGTTACATTATGCCTCCAAGACGTGAGCTCCATGCACGATCTGGGGAGATGGATAGAGATGCGGTGCGCGCAGTTGAGTGGACATGCGAGGCGAGCCCAGATGAGGCTGATGGGTGGATTACTCGCCTAGAAAGGATATTTGAAGTCATGTGATGTTTGGTAGAGGATATGGTGTTGATAACCAAGTCCCTGTTAGGTAGCTATGCATCGATGGTGGTGTGGATTACAAATGTTGGGTTGGAATGCTAATACGTTGACTTGGGAAATGTTCCGAGAAAGATTCCTGGATCAGTTTTGTCCCCGCTCTCCCTATGATATTAGAGACGTTGAGTTCTTACCGTTGCAACAGGGGAGTATGAAAACGGCTCAATATGAACAAAAAGTTCTGAGTTTTTCTTGTTTTACCCAGAATTTCTGGCATCTGAGACAGACAAATGTCAACCATTCGAACTAGGTCTAAGGGGTGAGATTAAGGCCACTATGACGGTCAGATCTTTCGCCACCCTTAGAGAGTTGGTAGTTGCTGTTATTGGAGTGTAGGCGAGTTTATCAGTGCAAGAACAATCTACGAATGTTGGACAACACCGAGAGCATCAAGATTATGACTCGGTAGGTCAAGGTGCCTTGTGGACAGGTCACTTTGACTCTGGATTTCAAAGTGGATTCGGATCAGATGCGAGTGATGATGGAGCTGTACAGAAAGGTATTCATGTTGATGCGTCGAGGCCCTTCATCCCAGGTCAGACTAGTGGGGCTTCAGCCCCGACGACTGGTAGATAGAATATTCGATCCACACGACCTAATATGGTTACTTGTTTTCATTGTGGGGAGCCTGGTCACATCCATAGAAATTTTCCACATAAATCAAGCGGTGATATGACGGTATAGTATACTAAAGGCCGAGAGACTATATTGACTCCTAGTATAACAAAGGAGAGTTAAATATCTACTAGTAGGGCTAGGAGAGCCAGAGGTCGACAAAAAGGTAGATGTCGCTCTTCTAGTTCACAGGTGAGGGTAATGATACTAGAAGATGGATCTGGATGATTATGTCTCTCTTGGAATTCTCGAAAAGGAAATGTTTGTTCTTGTACAAAAGATAAATTAACATAGTCTTTGTATCTTTAACCCTGCGTTCGAATTTCGGGGACAAAATTTTTTAAAGGGGGTAGATAGTAACGACCCAAAAATTTGAGAAATGTTGAAAAGTTCGTGTATAAACGGACGCTTTTACCTATGTAAGTGAAAGGTTGACTTTCCACCTCAGAAACCTTTTGGAATTTTCGCGAATACCGCTAGGTAGGTCTCAACTTCTTGACATCGTAGATAGGCGGCATGCTGGAATTAGATATCGAAGGAATTCAATACGAGTAAAAATTTGATTAGGGGAATTTTGGTAATTTTAACATAGCGGCATTTTGGTAATTTCATAAGGGTATTCTTGCTTATCATTTCCACCTTATCTCCTTGAAATCGGGTTCACCGACGCTATGTATGGCAGTGGTGTTTTATGGGTGTTTATTTACGCGTTTTGTGTGTATGATATCCATGTATGTTGTGAGGAAAGAACACCGAACAAACCTAATACACCCACCCTTGTTCAGGGAAATTGAGAGCAAAGGAAAGACAAGGAGAGACTTAGAGAGAAAAGTGAGGAAATGGGGGAATGAAAACAGATAGAAAGCTGAATTTGAGATTTGAAATTGAACCCGTGAACGTTAGAATCGGGTTTTATTTATTAGAGCCTTGATTACGCGAATTAAGGTCATAAACCCTTTCCTTAAACTATCACGATCAGGAACGTCGAAAATTCGAAGGAAATCATGCTAACGAGCCCAGATGAGAGGTCGAAAGTGGACCGTGAGCTATAATGGGAAATTCAGGAATTCAAGGTAAAGATTCTATGAATTGAACTCATACTTGTGTTTCTAGGTTAATTTTGAGTAGGTTAGTGTGATTAATTGTGAAAAAGGGGCGAGAAACTAGAATAAACTAAAAGTAGGTCGTAAAATAGGTCGGGTTTAAGTTGCAGACCCGGCGTGAGGTTGAAGGTGACCTATGCTGCAGGCGCTTGAAGGCATGGGCCAAACTTATAACTAACAGCCTACTCGCTTCCATAGAACAATATCATGGGAGGTCTGGTCAACATGACTTTTGTAATATGCGATGTTACAATCACGTTGGTATAATTCTTGAGATGATCAAATAATGTTTCTGGGTAGTTTTGACAATCTGATGTATTATTTTTAAAACATAAATCTGTATTGTATCCCGAAAAATTAGAGGACTTAAATTAAGGTTATTTGGGATGTTAGTGACCTTTAGTGGTGATTTTGAAGATGGTAAAATTCCTGAAATTCACGAACAAGCGTGCAACTCAAAATTTGACTATGGGAACGGTATGTCTGAGTGGAATTTTATTTTTGATAAATTATTATGAATTTATATGCAATGTTTTTTTTTCTATAATTTTTGGATAATTATTTGATGTGCTTCAGGAATTATTATACACATTTTACAGCGTTTGTGTAATTTAGTTTTGGGCCTAGGCCCATGGTTTGAATGTATTTTTAACTCAGCTTTGAGTCAAGGATTGTGTTAAACGAGGTGTCATGATTATAACTTGTTTGACCATAATAACCATTCCTCGAATATGGATAACGCTTAGATGACCAAAGCTCAACTCCGGTCATCCTGAGGTCGTGAGTCTAGATTGTGGTGAGTTTTTTGACATGTTTGAATGGTGCGTTAATGTAATTCATGGACACGACCCGGATGGTGCTTCTTGCAGTTCCTAGAGATACTATGATAGTCTAGATGGTGCTACGTGCAATTCCTGGTCTTAACTCGGATGGTGCCTAGTGCAACTCTCGAGGTTACTTTTGTAGTTTAGTTAACGAGGATTGGTTGCTTGAAATTGTTTATGGTTGCTTGAAATTGTTTATGGCTGCTTGTGCTTTGATAGACTCGTATCAATTGGATATACTAATATTTATTGATATAATGATGCTTATGCTTATACAACTTTCTAACTGAATTTTCTGGAAAAAAAAACGTTGTTTAATTTGAAATTTAAATCTTTAATTTATTCCATGCTTGCATATTTTAGAAACGGGAGGCAAAATGTTATTTTCCTCGGTAAATATATTTTTAAAATATTTATTTTTTTTCACTCACACATTTTAGTGTTTTAATGACTCTCCAGGCCGTTGCACGAAGATCAGGGCTAAACGTGAGGTGGAGGCATCAATAGAAGATCAATTTGAGTATCTTTGTCTAACAAATTTCGAAGGCAATCTCGATATTTAGGGATATTTATTAATCGAGAACATGAGCATACAGCCTTATCTAAGCATTTTCATAACATGTCCTGTCATTTGGAGCTAGACAGGGATGTCGAGTGATGCATGAAGGTGGTTGAGGACCGATTGAAGCTATGGCATAGTGCTGATGCATGTGCCCTACGAACATATGCAATACTACATTTATACTTTGATGATCCTATGATTGGTGTAGGTGACCTCTCGGTCATCCTTGTCTACCTTTAGTGTGGTGAAACATTGTGAGCTAAAGCTAGGCAAAGTGAAAAATGAGATCACAGTCTTCAAAAGGTAACTGAGAGGTGGTTGGCCTCTAAGGAAGAGCGGGTGACACAAATTCAGACTAATGGGAGCCTCGATGCACCGCAGAGAATCATAAAAATGCATCATGAATATAAGCTGATCGTTTTCTATGTTGTAGCAGTGGAACTGAGAAGCGGCAATGCAGTGTGCAGCTAGGGAAACAATATGAAGCAGTACCACAAGAAGAAAGCCATAAGAAATAGGCAGGTGAGACTGTTTTGGAAGACGTGTTGTATCGTATTGATGATGCTCTGATAGAATATGGTAGCCCTGGGCATATCAAACTGAGATATTGAAACCATCATGTTCTATTTCATACCAAACTGAAAAAATCGAATAGATGACCAGTGCGGTACTGATACTAAACCGGTTCAAACCTCTACTGAAATCGAACCGATTTTGAATTTTTTTTTCAATAATTTTAGACCTAAAATTAAATCTAAAATAAAAAAAAAAACCTAATAGCTAATGGAAGGACCGTCTTCGTCCATCTCTCTCTCTCTCTCTCTCTCTCTCCCGTCACCGTCGTGGCCAAGGCTAATTCCTCCTCGTCTCTACCTCTCATTCTCCATGATGCTTTCCAATCTCCTGGAAAGCTAGAAACCCTAGGTTTAGGTTCGTAGCCTTCCTTTCCGGCTCAATTTCATTTTTTTTGGATCTTTTTATGGTTGATTTTATTTAATTGTGTTCCCTCTCTCACAGTCTTCCTCTCTTTTCCCAAGAATTGTTCAAGGTACTCTGTAATTTCTTTAAGAATCAAGATTCCTAATGGCTGATGTAAATGAAATCTCTGTTTTGTTCTTTTCTTTTTTACGAGTCGCTAACATCCAAGCCGTTGCCATGTGGGGCGTCGCCACCGTCACTGGTGCTCTCTAGTTTGTTCAAGTCAATCAATTCCCATCACTACCCTTCTCCTTCTCTATCATTTCTTCGATGCTCCATGCCTCTATTAGATCGCGCCTTTTATGTTCCTCTAAAATAAAAATCATTCTTTGTTTGCAAAGGTGATCTCAGCATGTTAGAAAACTTTTTTCTTAAAGACCGCAGATGATGAATGCGCTTATGTGAAAATCGAATTGATTTGTACTATTTTTGTGATTGCAAATTGTTTTTGAAAAAAATTAAGATTTTGTTGCGGGAAAAAGCAATACAGAGCCTAGATTTTGTGAACTTCTATATAATCATATCTAATTTCTTTAGGTTCAAGCTCTGCTACTAGTGTGTGTGTTCTCTAATTGAGTAGTTTTTCTTGATTCTGAAATTTCATGGCTAATCATGTGAAATTGTTTTACTGTTGATACACATCTGGTATTAAATGTATGCTCTTAATGAATTTTTTTTTTCCCTATTAGTTGTAAATACATGTTGAATTAAACTTTTAATCCCACTTAGGACCAAGAACTATGTAACGATTATATTCACTTGTCCAATCATATTTGTTCATGAATTGATTAATTTAACTTTCATGTATGTGCAGTCTTCAATCAAGTCCAAGATCGAGCAGCAATAACCTAGTGGTTTTGCATGTTTGTTAGTAGCCAAGTGCAACTTCGTCTTATCTTATTGAAGCATGAAGACGTGCTTATCCAGAATCTGAACAGGGACAAGAAGATGATAAAGGAGAACAACATGTTTAGTCAATAGCTAAAGAGTCCTTATCTGCAGTGCAACAATGGTTGGAGGCTCGTTAAAGGAAAAATAAGTGACTTTACATCTGTCTCTATACCTTCTAAAGAAAAGAAGAAACGTAGTCTTGTTTGGGATCACTTTGAGATTTATGCAATTAAGATGATTGGATGATAAAGAAAAAGAGATAATGGTTGAAGTAATACATTAGAGGGCTAAAATTATTTATTGTTTGAAGGTTCCAGAGGGTAATTATGCTGCAGATAGTAACAAAAATAGGACTCTTGGAATGTTGAATCACATTAATAACTTGTGCAAACACTACTTTGCAAATCAATCAAAATTTCATAAATCTCTAGCTTCTGATAAATGTCATGGAAATAAGATCGTTGCTAGGGGGTTTGTGCAGAGTGATTGTTTGTATGCTTGTCTTGAGATAGTTTTCCTAGATGAGGTTCCATTCTTATTTGTAGAGAATATGGGGTTTAGGAGGGTTTGTAGTGTTGGTTATCCAATGTTTAATGCCCTGAATAGAAGGTCCTTAATAAGGAAGTTTTTGAAGATGCATGACAACATAAAAAAGGAATTGAAGAAAGATTTGTGGAACCATAGGGTATTCCTTACAAATGAGACATTAAGGAGCCTTCAAAACATCAATTATGTGGTGTTAAATACCCATTTTATTGATGGTGATTGGAATATGCACAAAAAAAAAAACTTGAAATTTTCTATGGTTCCTAATCACCAAGGTGCAACCATAGGTAGGTTCATAGAGTCGTGTTTACTAGAATGGAAAATAAAAAATTGTTAATTATCACTTTCAATATTACTGCTGCAAATAAGTCTACTTTGGAATGGGTTAGGTCAAAGATGAATAGATGGAATGCTTCACAAGCTGCATTGGAGGGAAAGTACTTACATGTGAGATGGTGTGCTCGCATTACCAACTTGGTGGTAAAAATTGGGTTGAAAAGACTAAATACGTCAGTTCTAGCTATTAGGAAATTTGTAAAATATGTAAGGACTTCCCCAAATAGGTTGGAGTATTTTAGAAATCTGTGGAGAAGGAAAAGCTATCTAGGAAGGGTTTAGTGTGTATGGATATCCCTACAAGGTGGAATTCGACTTACATTATGCTAGAGGAAGCATTGAAATGTAAGTAGAATTTTATTAGAATGGAGGAGAATCTGAATAGCCATTTTCTATCTTACTTTAAGGAGTCTAGCGACAAATTAAATAAGGATGGTAATCTAGTGCCTACTTATAGTATGAGACTTGGGATTGGGCCACCAAGTGAGGAAGATTGGGATAAGCCAACATACTTTGTCAACTTTTTGAAGGTGTTTTATGATGTGACATTGAGAGTGAGTGCTTATAATTACCCTATTGTCCACACAACCTTCCATGATGTGCTAGCCATGGTTGACAAGAACTTTGTCTCTCGTGAAATGCTCAATGACCCATAACAGAGAAATTTTTGATGGACATGGCAGCCCATATGATGGAAAAGTTCAAGAAATATTTTGGATCCTATAAGGATCTAAACAAATTATGGTTATAAGAATTGTTTTAGATCCTAAATTCAAGCTGAGGCGTACCATTCATTTGTTTCAGCAAGAGTAGTTTTGATGAGGATAAGGTGTAATATGTAACCAAGGATCTAAAAGGATTGTTAATGACATTGTATGTCGCGTATTGAGGAAATGTGGAAGGGGAAAACCCGTAAAGCGACTATGCTGCACATATTTTAATATCTTCTATGGGATTAAAGCATAGTGGAGGTGGATGCCGAGATGATATTTTGGATGACTAGAAAAAGATTGTGCAAGAGAGTGAAGAGGTAGTGGTAGCACATGAAGTTTATCAGTTTCTATTGGATTTTTTGGAATTTATAAATAAAGACTTTGACAGTTGCATGTGGTGGAAGTTAAATGGTTCAAAGTACCCATTTTTGGAAGAAAATGCAAAGGACGTTCTTACCATTCAAGTGTCAACAGTAACTTATGAGTCTTGCTTCAGCATTGGTGGGAGCGTGATTAATTCCTTTAGCAGCACGTAGGCTCCTTCTTTAGTAGAAGATTTGAGCTGCATGCAAAGTTGGATGTGAGAGGATGCAATTATTTAGTCTTTCGAGGATGAACCTTCAATTGAAGAACTTGAGTTCTATGATACAATTGAACAAGGTAACTTGCCTCTTAAGTACTTAATATTTTGTTATCTTGTTATGTTCCATTATTCAGCCTTGTAAATTAATTCTTGATATTTTTCAATTGTAGATTACAAAAGGGGTGGGAGGCCTACAAACACATGAAGTGGGAAGAACAAGTATGGATGTGTTGTAATGTTATTTTTTTTATATGCTGCCATTTTGAATATGAAATGATGTGGTTTGCTTATGATTTTGGATTGTATACAATTATGGGTTATAATTGTATGGACTATGCACTATATAGATTATATGGACTATAGATTATACTGTAACGACCCGTTCCAGAAATTGGGATTAGATTAGTGATTTAATGACGGATTAGTGAGGTTAACCGGTGATTAGTTGGGTACGTTCGGACGGACTGTGCAAAATGACGATTTTGCCCTTGGAATAGGCAAAAATGTTGAATTTTTCTTCAGGCGGTCAAATGGACGTTGACTGATGACCGTGACGTAGTTCGGGATGTCACGAGTTCATAGACAGGTGGCACGTCCGATTTCGACATTCGAGAAAAAAGTTATGACGTTTGGAAGTTGAAGGGTAATTTGGTAATTTGGTTAAAAAGGGGCAATTTGTTGACTTTTCATATGACATGGACTTCTCACACATTTCGAAGACCGTTAGGTAGGTCTCGATATCCTGAGTACAATGATAGACGGGATGCTGCCATTGGATTTCGGATAGTTAGGTTTTTGGTCTAAGAATGAGAAGGGCAAAATGGTAATTTGCGAAGTGAGGGGTATTTTAGACTTTTTAGGCATTGGGATTTGTGCCCAGGGATCACTAGACATGTGGCTGCCTAGGGATCGCTATTTAACTGTGATTTGGACATGTGTCCCTCCTCTAGAGGTCTGTGGAAACTTGGCCAACCGACTCTGGACCTATTAAACAGGATTGTGATTTGTTGCACGGCTTTGGGCTTCAAACTGAGAAAAACAAAGACGATTAGGGAGGTGGTGAGTGAGTGATAGTGAATCCCTTTCCTTCAAGCATTGTTCTTTGACGAGTAGGTGTGTGTGAAGAATGAGATGGTCACGGTGGTGGTGGTGCCACGATGACTGCCCTGGACGGTGGCCTCGACCGAATGACCAAACATGGGATACTGATCAGACCCGAAAAGCTTTCAATTCTCATCCTTGGCCCTGTTTCATGAAGGAAAGATGAAGAAGATGTAGTTTGGGTGATGTTGGAAGGACAGGGCGGAGGCCACGGCGGCGTGGGGGGTAAGTGCCCGCGAAAAACATTATTCAAAACTCAGAATGGAATTACGGGTTTTAGTACTTACTGATCGACTATACTAATGAAAACCGCATTTGATGGTTGCTAGAGACGTTTAGGAGCTGAACCCGTGGTTGGAGAAGCTCACGGTGGCCAGAAACATAGAGATGAAGTTCTGCAATTTTTCTGCAAATCGGGAAGGTAGGAATCTAACCTAGTTTTTTCGTTTTCTTAGGCAGAATACGTAGGAATAATGGGACGATGTAACTGGTAAAGAAAGGAGTGAAAACAAGTAGAAAATAGTGGAAAACCGCCTGTGCCGGTTCGGTCGAACCGGGCCGGCTTGAACCGGTCTGAACCGGGTTGCTCGAGGTTGAAAACGGTGAACAGTGTCATGCGTAGACTATTTGGGCGCAGCGTGAGGGCGCGTGACGGCTCTTTTGGGGAAGTTTCCAACACGACTTTTAAAGTATTCGATGTAACGAACATTTTGGCACTGGTTTCGAGTCGATCGGACATCGTCTCGATAGGTTTCAGGATGTCCGAAGTTTTAGGCCTCGGTTAAAAATAGTTAAAAATACGGAAAAATATGAGGCTTTAGGATAAGCTTTATGAAGTGGTTAGTGACCGTATTATGGGATTTGGACAGGTTCGGGAAAGCTGGTGATAGTAGATTTGCCGAGAACGGCATTAGTGCGCAAGTATCGAGGCAGCGGCAAAACGGTCTGTGAGTGGACTTTGCTTTTAACTTATGATGCATGCATATATGTTTTTATATGTTTTATATATGTAATTCTATGATTTGATTTATGATCTCGATAGTTTGCGGTTTTGCACGGTTTTTGAGATATTTACGTGATTGCACGTTTTACGAGATTTTGATTGATCTTGTGATTTGATCATGGTTTTGATGATTGAATTTTGGAATTTACAATATGATTTAATTTCAATGTTTTATAACGAATTTTGGAAAGTGATTTCGGGCCTGGAGCCCTGTTCATGTGATTTCGAAAATGAGGTTTCGGTTTTGGAACTAGATTTCGGAAACTATGTTTTGGATTCGGTTTTGAAACTTGAAAGGGAAATTCTGGATGTGGGTTCGGGATGATGGTTCCGAATGCTAGCTTACGGAATCATTGTTACGAATTCGGAGATGGATTTCCTATGGCTTTCACTGTTGATTGAAAAATAGTTTTGCTTTTAAAGACCCAGAAAAAGAAAAAGAAAAACTGCTGAATCTGGTTTTAAGTTTAAAGACTCGGATAATTGACGGGGGGAGGGCCCTGGATGGATATGTTTTGAGTTTGAAGACTCGGTATATGTTTTGAGTTTAAAGACTCGGTTATGATACCCCCGAGACCTGTGATTGTGTTTTGAGTTTAAAGACTCGTTGATATCCCGGGAAGCCCTGATTATTGGGCATGGTTTTGAGTTTAAAGACTCGGGCGCACTTGAGATCCAGCAAACTCGTATGATTGATATTTTTCACTGGTTTTCAGATGTTTTGGTCAGTGGCCCGGATGATTTGGATTTGATGAGTTTTGGGACCGAGTTCCCGTACTTTGCGATTGATTTGTGATTTTGGGCTGAGGCCCTGGATTTGAATGACGGATTTGATTTGGGTTTTCAATAATTGTTTCATTGATCATTTTAATATGAAATGATTTCATAACATTGACTTTATATGCATACATTGGTTTTTGCGTGGAGGGTAAAACCTATCTTTCTGCTAAATTATTTTGTGAAATTATTATTTATTTTTGTCCACTCACAGTCTTTTCATGTTTTCGATACCCTTTAGGTTGTTGCGGTGCGGGTTGTTGGTCGAGAGAGACTAAGACATCACATACGCCATCCACAGTAGAGTCTGCGCGCTCTGGGAAGTCCGGACGTTTTGAGCGATTAGGTCAAGAATCCCTTGTCCGACTTACGTGTCACACGGAGGTTGGATGTCATTTTAGCCTTCGTGTCACTCATAAGTTAAACGGGAGCATGACTTAGCCCTTAATCCCGGGGGATTGAGGGCGGGTCGTGTCAAATTGGTATCAGAGCAGGTTTTGTGCACTCTGCATGAGGTTTGGTTCCCAGAGTCGTTGGTTCGTCGTTGTGGGTGTTGTGATACTATTGTGGATATGATGTTTCGACGCGGAACAGCCTGTCAGTAACCTGGACGTGATAGTGACAGTATGTTTGTTAGTGGTTAATTAGTGGCGATTGTTAGTGCCAGGGTGCTAGTCGCTTGATACGCGGTACGAGGTATGACGTAGGTCGGCCTAGGGCCGGAGTAGTTAGCATGTTGACGCTGGATATGTTCGATGGTTGGACCATAGGGTCTGAGAGATGCTAGTGGGATTAACTTGGATGGTAGCCGGTAAGCTACAATTACAAGTAGGTTGGTCGACTGAGGGTCGACTGGTCGGTATGTGGAGCCCGATAGTAACCTGTTGTGTTGGTGGTATACGTGGGTCGAGGAGGCCGGTTGACGGTGGCTAGTTAGGCCAGATGACGATAGTATGGATTGGTGACCTTTTTGGTCAGTTTGGTTGAAATTGGACTTGTGCGGCTACGAGTAGCCGGATGCCTCGAGTGGCAGGGTTGAAACTACTTTGAGATCTGAGAGTTTTTCCCCTAGAGAGGGTAACTGGTTGACGACTTCGACAACCTGAGTGGTGAGGTTGTTGGGAGCTATTGGAGGTCGAGGGTTTGGATAACCTGGGTGATGATAAGGATGTAAGGAACCTGTTGGGATAACTAGGTTGGTAAATGCGAGAACCGTTATGAGAAACCCCAGAGTAAGTGCTTAGCCTGGAAATTGTGAGTTGGGGTTTGTGGTTAGATAGTTGTTGTGGTTGGGCCGACTTACGACCAGATTGGAGATGTCAAGTATGTTGGATTGTGTCGGCACATGCCGAGGTTGGCATTTGGGCGATGTCGAAGCCAGTACTCAATGATGTCCCGAGCATAGTAATGGACGACTTCGAGGATAGTGACTGAGGAGTCTGAGGTTAGTGATAGTTGATTGTGATTCCGAGAGTCGGGTACGAGTGTGATAGTGGTGCTTGGTCGGTGAGTTGGTTTGATTAAGGATACGTGGTTATGATTCGTTGGAGTTATGGACTACCTCAGTGTAGTAAAGTAAGATGACGTTTGGACAGGTAGTACGGAGGTGGTATACTTGAGGATGAAGTACCGTAATTGGAATCTCGGAATCAGGAGATATTGTGGTTTAGACGTTGAGTTGATGTGTTGATTCCGAGTTAGTGTTACATGTTAAGAAATGGATACTCTAAAGACGAATTGGGAGACTTATTGAAGGAACTTCAGGAACTAGGAACCACTCCCCCCCCCCCCCCCCCCCCTAAATTGTGGACACATGTGGTTGTGTTTAGAAGTAGAGAAAAGTATTTGGTAACGCCGGGAGTGGCTTGTGTGGCGAGTGTCAGGGGATGGTGTTAGTCTAAGGTAGAATGACTGGTGATGATAGGATATTGGACCATCATGTGTTCCGTTGAAGGATGACTGAAGGGAATGGAAAAGAAGTGACTATAACTAATCGATATGAGGTTATTGAAGAGAACCCACAATCTAGATGTGCCTTTAGACGTGTTGAGTACTTTACCGATTTGATTCGACATGGTGAGCTAGTAGTTGGGATCCACTTAGGAGTGAGTGGATCTGGATTGGATCGTTTCTGGCTCAGGTTTGAACTGTTGGGGATCAGGAGGATCGTATGTGAGACATAAGTTGGATATCTTGATCACCTTGGAATTGTGCAGGACATGTGTGGTCCGTCTCGCATACATTTGGGTTTTGGCATTGCATCTAGTGCTAGGTCTGCCATGTGTACATGGTTGAGATGTGATTGGATTGATATTGGTCGGGAGACCTCAGAGACCGTGAGACTCGGATGGGACTCGAGTTGGACTTCCTCGAAAGATATGTAGTTTAGCCTAGTATTGGATTGACCCGATGGCTTCAAAAGTGAAGCTTGTTTGGCCTGTCGGCAAGTAGTAATCAATATAGTTACGAGGACGTTGTGTGCCTGGAGATTTCACTAGGAAGGTTTCGGGTACACTATGATGTTGTTTCTTAGACCTTGGGTGTCGTAGAACGTGGCTGACACCATTGTGGTTGATTAGTGGACGTACCGTAGGATAACGTTGGAAGTACGTGAGGATATACTCTACGAACTGTGTTGAGGTATTCTAAAATATCTTTGTTTTATTCAAGTTCGTGGGGATGTCCCTGCATGTGTTTGGTGGTATGCAATGTGGTTCTAGTTGGTGGTACTTGCTGAATGTACTTGAAATGTATACGTACTGGCTCTGCAGTGGTCGGTTAGAAGTATTGGTGATCGGCCTAGTACCGAGGTACATTGTGGATTGATAGATGATCGGCGTGGTCCCGATATGATGGAATTTGTTGGAACATATGGGCTGAATCAGGGTGATCCCGAGTGATTGATTGGTTATTGCAAGTTTCAGTGTTGTTATGAGCTCGATGCTCCGAGCCATGAGTGACTAGTGGGACCTTGACATTGAGATGTGTGATCATGGTTTGATAGGTACGTGATAGGATCCGGTTGCTGACAAGTGGTCTAGGACGTGGATGAAATTTCCACTGATTGACAGTGTTGGTGGTTAGTGGAACCACTGGTGAAATGGTTCGTTGAGCTAGTAGTATAAGTGAGAATGTTGTGAACTTCTGTGTGGTCGGCGCGAATCGTTGATGGTAGTATGGATCGTTAAATGGATAATGGTGAACAGAAGTACCAGGTTAGGTAGATGCTCTCTTGAGAATTGGTTGCGAGGTGAGATTCGTGCCTACTGACGATTGAATCGCACGATGTATTGAGGTGTTGGTACAAGATACGTTGGACTCGAGAAGGAGTCTGAGATTGTTCTGACTGGTAGTAGCATTTTTGTGGCGCACCTACATGTATTGGAGCCGTGAGTGTCGGCTGTTGTGAGGTTAGAACACCGCGGTTACGAGTTGAAATGTGTTGACCTCAGTGAGAATGAGATAATCATCAAAAGGATTGAATGTCGGATCAGTTTGTTCGTTTGACCGACTTGAGATGACAGTTTGGGAACTGTCAGGATAAGTTGGATGGGCAAGTGCTGGACACCGGGTAGGAGACCCATGTGTGAGATCAGTTGGATTTTCCCCAGTAGGTTGAGACCGTACGAGATTTGGAATTTCGGGGACAAAATTCTTTAAGGGGGGTAGATTGTAACAAACCGTTCCAGAAATCAGGATTAGATTAGTGATTTAATGAGGGATTAGTGAGGTTAACCGGTGATTAGTTGGGTACGTTCGGATAGACGGTGCGAAATGACGATTTTGCCCCTAGAATGGGCAAAAATGTTGACTTTTTGTTCGGACGGTCAAATGGACATTGACTGATGACCGTGACGTAGTTCGGGACGTCATGAGTTCATAGACAGGTGGCACGTCCGATTCCAACATTCAAGGAAAAAGTTATGAAGTTCGGAAGTTGAAGGGTAATTTGGTAATTTGGTTAAAAAGGGGCATTTTGTTGACTTTTCATATGACATGGACTTCTCACGCATTTCGAGGACCGTTAGGTAGGTCTCGAGATCCTGAGTACAACGACAGGCGGCACGCTGCCATTGGATTTCAGATAGTTAGGTTTTAGTCTAAGAATGAGAAGGGCAAAATGGTAGGGATTACTAGACATATGGCTGCCTAGGGATCGCTGTTTAATTGTGATTTGGACATGTGTCCCTCCTCTAGAGGTTCGTGGAAACTGGGCCAACTGACTCTGGACCTATTAAACAGGATTGTGCTTTGTTTCACGGCTTTGGGCTTCAAACTGAGAAAAACAGAGATGATTTGGGAGGTAGTGAGTGAGTGATAGTGAATCCCTTTCCTTCAAGCATTGTTCTGTGACAAGTGGGTGTGTGTGAAGAATGAGATGGTCACGGTGGTGGTGCTGCCACGACGACTGCCATGGACGGTGGCCTCGACCGAATGACCAAACAAAGGATACTGATCAGACCCGAAAAGCTTTCAATTCTCATCCTTGTTATTGTTTCATGAAGGAAAGATGAAGAAGAAGGAGTTTGGGTGATGTTGGAAAGATAGAGCGGAGGCCACGGGGGCGTGGGGGGTAAGTGCCCGCGAAAAACATTATTCAAAACTCAGAATGGAATTACGGGTTTGAGTACTTACTGATCGATTGTACCGATGAAAACCTCATTTGACGGTTGCTAGAGACGTTTAGGAGCTGAACCCGTGGTTGGAGAAGCTCACGGTGGCCGGAAACATAGAGATGAAGTTCTGCAATTTTTCTGCAAATCGGGAAGGTAGGAATCTAACCTAGTTTCTTCGTTTTCTTAGGTAGAATAAGTAGGAATAATGGGACGATGTAACTGGTAAAGAAAGAAGTGAAAACAAGTAGAAAATAGTGCAAAACCTCCTGTGCCGGTTCGGTCGAACCGGGCCGGCTTGAACTGGTCTGAACCGGGTTGCTCGAGGTTGAAGATGGTGAACAGTATCATGCGTAGACTATTTGGGCGCAGCGTGAGGGCGCGTGACGGCTCTTTTGGGGAAGTTTCCAACACGACTTTTAAAGTATTCGATGTAACGAACATTTTGGCACTGATTTCGAGTCGATCGGACATCGTCTCGATAGGTTTCCGGATGTCCAAAGCTTTAGGCCTCGGTTAAAAATAATTAAAAATACGGACAAAATATGAGGCTTTAGGATAAGCTTTATGAAGTGGTTAGTGACTGTATTATGGGATTTGGACAGGTTCGGCAAAGCTGGTGATAGTAGATTGGCCGAGAACGGTATTAGTGCGCATGTATCGAGGCAGCAGCGAAACGGTCTGTGAGTGGACTTTGCATTTAACTTATGATGCATGCATATATGTTTTTATATGTTTTATATACGTAATTATATGATCTAATTTATGTTCTCAATAGTTTGCGGTTTTGCACGGTCTTCGAGATATTTACGTGATTGCACGTTTTACGAGATTTTGATTGATCTTGTGATTTGATCATGGTTTTGATTATTGAATTTTGGAATTTACAATATGATTTGATTTCAATGTTTTATAACGAATTTTGGAAAGTGATTTCGGACTTGGAGCCCTATTCATGTGATTTCGAAATGAGGTTTCGGTTTTGGAACTGGATTTCGGAAACGATGTTTTGGATTCGGTTTTGAAACTTGAAGGGGAAAGTCTGGATTTGGGTTCCGGATGATGGTTCCGGATGCTAGCTTACGAAATCATTATTACGAATTCGGAGATGGATTTCCTAGAGTTTTCACTGTTGATTGAAAAATGGTTTTGGGTTTAAAGACCCGGAAAAAGAAAAAAAACCGTTGGATCTGGTTTTAAGTTTAAATACTCGGATGATTGACGGGGGGGAGGGCCCTGGATGGATATGTTTTGAGTTTAATGACGGATTTGATTCGGATTTTCAATAATGATTTCATTGGTCGTTTTAATATAAAATGATTTCATAACATATACTTTATATGCATACATTGGTTTTTTCGTGGAAGGTAAAACCTATTTTTCTGCTAAATTGTTTTGTGAAATTATTATTTATTTTTGTCCACTCACAGTCTTTTCATGTTTTTGATACCCTCCAGGTTGTTGCGGTGCGGGCTGTTGGTCGAGAGAGATAGAGACATCACATACGTGATCCACAGTAGAGTCTGCGCGCTCTGGGAAGTCCTGAAGTTTTGAGTGGTTCTGTCAATAATCCCTTGTCTGACTTACGTGCCACACGGAGGTTGGACGTCAGTTTAGCCTTCGTGTCACTCGTAAATTAGACGGGAGCATGACTTAACCCTTAATCCCGGGGGATTGAGGGTGGGTCGTGTCATGTACGGATTGGAATTTAATGGACAAAGACTCTATGAATTATGGATTGTATGAATTATAGATTATGGATTATATGAATTATGAATTGTATGAATTATGGATTATATGAATTATGAATTATATGACTTATGGACTGTATGAACTATGGAATATGGATTGTATGTGTAACGACCCGTCCCAAATATCAGGATTAAATATTAATTAATTATGGATTTAGTATGACTAATCAGGGATTAGTTGAGAGAATTCGGACGAACGGTGTAAAATGACCGTTTTGCCCCTAGAATTGGGCAAAATGTTGACTTTTAACTCGGGGAGTCAAACGTACAAGGACCGATGACAGTGACATAGATCGGGACGTCACAAGTCCATAGACAGGCGTCACGTCGAAATCGGACGTTGAACAGGGAAGTTATGGTCACGGGATTGAAATCGGGTTATTTAACATCTCGGGATTTGAATTAAATATTAATTCAAACTAATTGGGTGATTAATTAATGTGGGGCCCTTGGATGAGTGACACTCATCCCATGGTTTGAGACCCCTAAATTGTGGATCTTGTTTCCCATTGGTCCATTTTTAATTATTTTAAACCAGTCATTCATCTCTCTCAGCCCTCTCATCTTCACCCTTCATCTCCATCATCTTGATCATTTTCATCATCTCACTGCCACCCTAACCCGTGAAGAACAAAACCCCCCATTTCACACAAACACCCTAACCATCACCACTATCTGTCATTGGCCAACTGAGGGAGCTGTGAGTCTATGACTGTGAGGTTGAGACGGTGAGGCAAGGACGAGAAGACAGGGAGGAGCTCAAAGCCGTTCACGGCGAAGGTAAGTCGGAAAACCCGAAACCACCATTTCTCTCATTTTTGAAACTTGCAATTTCAACGTGTATGGATCGATTCTAATAACTGGGAATGGTTTCTGGTGATCATATGAGCCGAGAGGGATTGGAATCATGGCTGGAGGTGGTCTGTGGTGGCCTGAAACAGGGGAGGAATTCTGGGTTCCCTGTTTGAAGATCAAGTAGGTAAAAATGGTTAGTTTTTCTAGGTTTTTAGATCATAGAGATGTCATTGGAGATTAGACGATGACATAGGAAGAAATGGGAGTCGAAATGGCTGAGAAACAAGGGAAAATCGGCAGGGCCAGTTTGCTAGTTCGGTCAAACCGGAAAACCAGGCGAATCGGGTTCGACGCGAGGTTGAAGATGACCGTCCCTAGCGCGTGGGTTTCACGTGCAGTCTCTTGCGACAGCGCATGGGGGCAGAGTTGGGGGTCATGTTCAACATGTAATTTTATCCTTTAGATGTAACGAACATTTTGGGACAAGTTTCGAATCGATCGGATACTGTTTCCGAGTAGTTTTGAATGTCCGAAGGTTTAGGGTCAATTTTAAATACGTTCAAAAATCATGAAAAATTGGGGGATACAATGTTAGCCTATTTGAGGTAGTTAGTGACCTTTGGGTTTGATTTGTACAGGTCCGGAAGTTCCAGAGATGGTGATTTAGCCAGGGAGGCTTATGGCACGGGTATCGAGGCTGCAGTTAGGACGGCCCGTGAGTGTACTTTGTTTTCTAAATTGTGATGCATGCATAAGTGTTTTATATGTTTTACATATATGATTTCTATGATGATGATTGTGATATTGGTGATTTATATATTTGCACGTATTTCGAGGTGATTTCCGTATTTGCATGTATTTCGAGGTTTACTGCTTTACACTGTAATTCTACGTGATAGTGGTTTTAATAAGGGTTCATTATGATTTTGGATTTGGAAATATGGAATCGGGCTTGAGACCCATTTGATTTATGAACTATCGGACTTGGATTCCATTTGATTTAATATGATATCGGGCATGAGTCCCAATTATGGTTTATAAATGTGATTTCGGGTTCAAAGACCCTAAGCGGATTTGGATTTGAGAAATCGGTTTTCTGGATTTACGATGGTTTTATGGAAATCTCACGCATAAGCCTATTTGGAAGGTTTTGAAAGGATTTATGAAATGTTTTCCATATATCATCCTTATGATCTGATATCGTCCCTCCAGGGAGGGTCAGGGACCTGGGTGACCCTGGGGGAGACTCGGCTGAGACCGAAGGGCACGCGTAGCTCTATACATGACATCTGGGATGTCAGGCATTGCATGCGAGGGGTTATTCTACAGAGCGACCGGACCGTAGAGAAACTCAGAAGCATGATTGCTATTATTGGACGTCTGGGACGTCAGGCGTCTAGGACGTCAGGCATCTGGGATGCCGAGAATTGGTATGTAACGGTGGTTGATTGGAATTGTGATCTATGGATTTATTGGACATTTTATTTGGATTTTTGTGTTATGGATTTGGGTAGTGACCCACATGGCTTGGATTTACTGTTTTGGGCTAAGTTCCCACATACTTGGATTTATGGTTTTGGGCTAAGGCCCTAATGATTTAACTAAAGTAAATGGTTTGATTATTGGCTTTCGAATGCATGCATGCTTTTTAGTGAAGGGCATAAATGTCTTCTTATGAAATGTGTTTTTATTAAACTATTGATTTTTCATCCACTCAAAGCTTTTAATGATTTTAATGCCCTTCAGGTTGATCACGGATGTGGGCTGTAGCAGCGACCGAGATATCGTACTCTTCCGCCGATCTTGGCACGCTCTGAGAGTCCCGAACGGGCTAAGGTTTGAGTTATCCCTTGTTTGACACTTCGTGTCAGACAGGAGTATGTCACATCTCGCGTTAATCTCGGCGGGATTTGGGATGAGTCGTGTCAGTATGAATTATGAATTATAGGAATTATGAATTATATGACTTATGGACTGTATGCTATGGATTGTATGAATTATGAATTATATGAATTATGGACTGTATGATCTATGGACTATGGATTGTATGAATTAGTTTTGAATTAGTACAAATTTAAACTCCAAATAGTCAATTCCAAATGAGGAGATTATACATATGGGCAGATTATACATATGAGTAGTATAAAATACTTTCCTATGAACAGATAATTTAGATTTTTTGTAGAAAATTTGGCTCAATTTTATGTTAAGCAATTTTGACTCAAAATGAAAAACATACCGAAACCATATCAAAAAATTGGTACGATACAATCCAACATTAATTTCACATTGTGAAATACCAAACTATAATAAACCAATTAAAATGAATTGATATGGTTCCAATATCACAACCATACCGAACAACGTCTAGGGCTAGAAGATATCACTAGGAAGAATATTGATGGTGCCATAGGTAGTGGTGACACCCTAGTCAATAATGTAGATAAAGATTCTTAGGATGGTAGGCTCATGCAGGGTGTCTGCTAGAGCACGTTCCTTACTAGGCTAGGGAGGATGGTAGCATTGACTCGATGTTGAGAATTTCGAAGAGGCAACCGGAGTACTACTTATCCATCTCGAAGACTGTAGGGGTAAATGAGAAGGAGGTCTATAAGGTGAACCAAGAGCTAGAAGGTGCCGAGATGACAACAACTGATATGCAGAAGGGTTAACAGTGCCCTAGTGGTTCCCATGGAAGGCAGTCAGGGTATCTAGGACCATGTAGCTCTGTGCTGGAGGAAGTGTTGGGTAGTACCCAGGAGACACATCTAGTGGATGATACTGGTGAGAAGGCTGATGGGGCCTAATGCCAAGCAGGTAGGCTGATCAACATTTTCTTGGCATGGTACTACTAGTCTGATACAAAAGGCCAAGTTTAGGAAACTGTCCACATTGAAGGAAAGCCTAGATAGGCAAGGCACTGAGGTACCATGCGAGAAGAGTACACTTTAGGTTAACTGCGATCAGGGCCGTTGTATTACACTCCATGCTTGTCTTCATGCTTGTCATGGAGGTCATTGATAAAGAGCAGGCGTTCCCATCAACATGTGCTAAATGGAGAGCTAGTCATCCACGAAGGGGTGAGCACCAGTGGAGTTGAAGTACAAAAGGAGGAGTTGTCTGATAACCTGAAAAATAGCAGGCAACCCTAAAGTAACAGCTTGAACTGGGTATTCCCCTCGTTAACTACAGGTACCTACCTTGGACTTTTAGCCATATTCTTAAAGAAGATGAATATGAAAAAATAGTGGGTCTGGCTAATGTGCAGATTGAGTTAGTGCTTAGTACTACTTTGCATTTTTACGTTGTAGTATGCCTTTTTAAGGACTTTCAACTTAAATTTAGGAATGTATCTTAGTTATGGATTTGATATCTTTCACACATGTTTTATTCCTCAGTTTAGAAAATGGGCTTATTGTTGTTTTTCCCTTTTTAAGTACTAGTGTGGATGGTTGGTGAGACATGCATAGGTGATTTTTAGATGTTTGATTTTGTGAGACTCGTACGTAAGTTACAAATAAGGTAGTTAGTGTGTGTACGTGTGTGTGCTTAGTCAACCAGACGTTAATGGAAAATGATAAAGCAAGTAATAATTAAGAAGTGACAAGTTGCGTATACTGCATTGGAGAAAAAGCAAGTGTTAGGATACAAAAAATATGGTAGACAGTTATGCCTCTATTAATCGAGATGGTGACCGTCAGGTACTCAAGAGGTAGATGGGGCATCTTTCCTTGCTTAGGCAGATGTGCATATGCAGTGCGCTGCAACAATGTACAATTAAGGTGAAATTTGAGTACCTACTAACATTCCTGCCATGGAAGTTGCCTTGCTAACACATAGTGCATTCACAAATTTGATCATCTTGCAACGTAAGTGAGGGGAAAGTTTGGCTTCCTTTTTCAAATATGAAAGGTGGAGAGCTAATCATACAATCGAAGTACGAGGCTTGGGGAGCGTATCACCCATTCAATAGAGGGTAGTTGCTCAACTAGTCATCCATTCAGTAGGGATCATGTCCTCCATCAGGTGGGGATCGTTTCACCCATCTAGTGGTGAATGTTCATCCAGAAATTGGGGAATGTGCATCCAGCATGTGGAGTGTGAGAGAAAAACAAGTGAAAAAAAAAATAGAAAAAAAGAACAAAGGAAAAAAAAAGAAATAAAAAAACAAATAGAAAAAAAAAAGTTTTGAATCTCTCGAATGGTAAATAAGTTTTGATTTTGAGTTAAATCCTTTATACTTATGAATTTGGAAACATTGAAGATTTCGGACTTTGTCCTAATTACAATGCTCACGCGCGTTTCAAGTATTTGCTAGGGACTAGCAAAATCTAAGTGTGAGGGGTATTTTATTTGAAGCACTTATGCCTATGTGATGGAGCCTTTGGTGAGTCCTGGAACAAATTTAACACCACTATCAAAAAAAATTCCTTGCCTCTACACCTAGCCCCATTACAACCTTAAATTAAGACCTTATGATTCTTGAGATGAGTAAATTTTGCTTAGTTGAGTCTATCACTTGGGTAAGCTTATGGTTTTGGTTCATTTGTGCAAGCATGTTCATATTCTTATGGTTTATGTTTGAAATTTTTATGAAGTAACTTACTTTCTATTATGTGAGCAAGATGCTCACATATCTTGAGTGCAAACACAAACCCTATACACATTGAGTCAAATTATGAGTGCATATCCATGTGAGTTGATTCATACTTATTTTATTCATGTTGAGATACATTTCACCAAGTTTACTCATTTTCTTACATGTCAAAACATTTTGTTATGTTGTATTAACTTTTGAATTCCTTATGCTATATAGCTCTTTAGTGTAAATCTTTGATGTCATTCTTATGTTGATACAATTTGAGACAAATGGTTAAGGGCTTAGTAGTTTTTGTTTTTAAGAAAAAGTAAAATAAAAAAAAGAGTTTCAAAGCTCTAGTTTGTTTTGGTATTTGCTAGGGACCAGCAAAGTTTAAGTATGGGGGAATTTGACAAACACATATTTCATCACCTTTTATCTCAATTTCCTTTTCATCTTACTTTGTTATATCTTTAATCCTACAATTTCTAACTTGTTTTAATATTTTTAGGTAGCAACCCAAGAATGTGGAATAAAGAGGTTAAATTAAAGTAAACCCGCATAAGCTATCAAGAATGGGCCTAGACTTATAAAGATTGGATCAAGATTCATCAAGATGGATTAACACTATGATCATGTGTGCAAGAAAGTTCAAGATTGTGCCAAGATTCGTTCTTGGAGAAGCCCTAAAGAAGAAGTGGATTAAAAGTTACAAAGCAGAAATCTGTCTGTGCAGATTAGCTCACTTCCATGGACTATTGTGAATGCCTCAGATAAAATCAGAATGTGAGTAACGTATGGCTGGAAAGCTCTAGAAGTTTAGTTTCCAATGGTTCAAGAATTACTCAAATCGGAGTCCTACATCCACGAGAATTCCTGTTTTGGTGAGGCATAGTTAGTCTGCGCAGGAATGATTACTTGTTTTACTAGGAATTGAAGCTATGCACGTTTTCCAACTGTTCCATCTTCTAAAATTCCAGAAAGCAACCCAAATTCCAAGTAAATTAAGAAGAATTTCCCCTTTTTAATTAGGATTTGTTTTCCCTTTTTAAATTAGGAGTTTTTATTACCTTGTTAATTAAGTTTTGTATTTATTCTTTCATTAGGATTTATAATACCTTTTACCTTTAGGACTTTAATTTAATTAGTTTAATCCTTTTTCTTTTAGAATTAAATTGTGAACTCCTATTTATTTGGGGATTAATTTTCTCCTGATAGGCTTAGGTTATTTGTAAAGGTCGCCCATTTTTGTACTAAAACTATGCTTAACAAATTTTCCCTTTTCAATAAATTCAAGATTTCTCGTGCAAAGTTAATTATACCATACTTCATCCTCTACACCTTCATCTGTGGCATAGTCAGGCTGTCCCTGAGTGTCTCACCAAAGAGTGCCCAATCACTTCGTATCCATAGGGTGTCCCAAAGAGAAAAAGTGCAACACGACATCTTTACCTTATAATTATCTTTTGTGCTTGAATACCTTGGTTTATGAACTGATTTCTAATATTATTCTTGGTTTTATGATTTGTATTGCTTCAATATTCTATGTGTTTTATGATTCTAATTTTAGTTATGATTGTATGTTTGTGCTTAATGCTTGATTAGATAAGTCGGGCTGTCCCCGAGTCTAATTCATTGAAAGTGTATGTCGGGCTGTCCCCGAGCACGTACCTAAGAAAATATGCAATTAACTCGTAAGGCTAGAATTAGAGGATTTCATAGGTTGAAATTAATCCATCTTGATGATATGTATGTCTTCTTTTGAGCCTTAGTAGTTTTTGTTTTTAAGAAAAAGTAAAATAAAAAAGAAAGTTTCAAAGCTATAGTTTGTTGTGGTATTTGCTAGGAACTAGCAAAGTTTAAGTATGGGGGAATTTGATAAACACATATTTCATCACCTTTTTATCTCAATTCCCTTTTCATCTTACTTTGTTATATCCTTAATCCTACAATTTCTAACTTGTTTTAATAATTTTAGGTAGCAACCCAAGAATGTGGAGTAAAAAGGTTAAATTGAAGCAAACCCGCATAAGCTATCAAGAATGGGCCAAGACTTATAAAGATTGGATCAAGATTCATCAAGATGGATTAACACTATGACCATGTGTGCAAGAAGGTTCAAGATTATGCCAAGATTCGTTCTTGGAGAAGCCCGAAAGAAGACATACATATTATCTTAAGTACGTGCTCAGGGATAGCCCGACATACACTTTCAATGAATTAGACTCGGGGACAGCCCGACATATCTAATCAAGCATTAAGCACAAATATACAATCATAACTAAAACTAGAGTCATAAAACACATAGAATATTGAAGCAATACAAATCATAAAACTAAGAATAATATTAGAAATCAGTTCATAAACCAAGACATTCAAGCACAAAAGATAATTATAAGATAAAGAGGTTGTGTTACACTTTTTCTCTTTGGGACACCCTATGGATACGAAGTGATTGGGCACTCTTTGGTGAGACACTCAGGGACAACCTGACTATGCCACAGATGACGGTGTAGAGGATGAAGTATGGTAAAATTAACCTTGCACAAGAAATCTTGAATTTATTGAAAAGGAAAATTTGGTTAAGCAGAGCTTTAGTACAAAAATGGGAGACTCTTACAAATAACCTAAGTCTCTCTATTTATAGGATAAAATTAATCCGCAAATAAATAGGAGTTCACAATTTAATTCTAAAAGGAAAAGAATTAAACTAATTAAATTAAAGTTCTAAAGGTAAAAGGTATTTTAAATCCTAATGAAAGAATAAATACAAAACTTAATTAACAAGGTAATAAAAACTCATAATTTAAAAAGGGAAAACAAATCCTAATTAAAAAGGGGAAATTCTTCTCCTTACAAATAACCTAAGTCTCTCTATTTATAGGATAAAATTAATCCGCAAATAAATAGGAGTTCACAATTTAATTCTAAAAGGAAAAGAATTAAACTAATTAAATTAAAGTTCTAAAGGTAAAATGTATTTTAAATCCTAATGAAAGAATAAATACAAAACTTAATTAACAAGGTAATAAAAACTCATAATTTAAAAAGGGAAAACAAATCCTAATTAAAAAGGGGAAATTCTTCTCCTTAATTTACTTGGAATTTGGGTTGCTTGCTGGAATTTTAGAAGATGGAACAGCTGGAAAACGTGCAACGCTTCAATTCCTAGTAAAACAAGTAATCATTCCCACGTAGACTGACTATGCCTCACCAAAACAGGAATTCCCGTGGTTGTAGGTCTCCGATTTAAGTAATTCTTGAACCATTGGAAACTAGACTTTTAGAGCTTTCCAACCATATGTTACTCACATTCTGATTCTATCTGAGGCGTTCACAATGGTATGTGGAAGTGGGCAAATCTGCACAGACAGATTTCTATTTTGTAACTTTTAATCCACTTCTTCTTTCGGGCTTCTCCAAGAACAAATCTTGGCATAATCTTGAACCTTCTTACGCACATGGTCATAGTGTTAATCCATCTTGATGAATCTTGATCCAATCTTTATAAGTCTTGACCCATTCTTGATAGTTTATGTGGGTTTGCTTCAATTTAACCTCTTTACTCCACATTCTTGGGTTGCTACCTAAAAATATTAAAACAAGTTAGAAATTGTAGGATTAAGGATATAACAAAGTAAGATGAAAAGGAAATTGAAATAAAAAGGTGATGAAATATGTGTTTATCACATCCAGCATGTGGAGTGTGGTTCGTCTAGCATGTGGGGAGTGATTCATCCAGAATATGGGGAATGGTTCATCCATCATGTGGGGAGTGGTACATATAGCATGTTGAGAGTGGTTCATCTAGCATGAGAGGAATGTTTCATCTGGCATATGTTGAGTAGTTCATCCAGCATGTAGGGAGTGGTTCATCCGGCATGGGGGCAATGGTCCATTCGGTATATGGGGATTGGTTCAACTAGCATGTGAGGAGTGGTTCATCCAGCATATGAGGAATAGCTTATCCAACATGTGGGGACTAGTTCACCCATCATGTGGGGAATAGTTTATCCAACATGTGGGGAGTAGTTCATTCAGCATGTGGGGAGTCATTCATGCAGCATGTGGGCAATGGTTCATCCAGCATATGGGGAATAGTTCATCTGACATATGGAAAGTGGTTCATCCAACATGTGAGGAATGGTGTATCCAGCATGTTAGGAGTAGTTCACCCATCATGTGCGCAGTGGTTCATCAGTCAAGTAGGGAATGGTTCATCCAACATGTAGTGAGTGGTTCATCCAATATGTGAAGAATGGTTCATCTAGCATGTGGAGACAATGACTGATACCCAGGTCTACCATTGTCCTGCTACAGGTACCACACTACTCTGCGATTAGTACCACTATCCTGCTACTGGTACCACTACTCGGACAAAGGAGATAGCATTTCTTTGCAACATTATTTTCCTAACTTCAAGTAGGCAAACAAACTATGCGAAAACACTTTCTCTCACTAGAAACACATATTCTTTACCTTCTCTTTAAAAACATATGATATTGGAGATCAAGTGGCCGGAGCCACATCAGCCTCCTAAGCTTAATATTCCTTTTCATTTCATCTTGTTTGTCTTATTTCCTCTTAAATACTTCTATATAGGGGTGAAGAAAGATACACTCACACCGAAGGACTCCAAGGCTTGCTATCCAAGCCATCCACCGTCGTGGTTGTAGGATATCCGACCACCTCATTTATTGAACCTAGGAGTTGTCCCAACTTCCGAGGGACCCTGGAGTTTTCGGGTTTGACCCATTCATCAACAGAAGTGTTCTTATGCGTAAATATGTAATAGTACGTGCCTATAATACCCTATTATGTAGTTCTCTTTTTAAAAAATTCAATTTAAATTCTTTCTCTTGGTATTTAAATTAACTTAAAGTAGAAAATATCCAAATATATATATATCATTTTAAAATTAACATAATGTTTGTTGAATTCTTCACTCATCCACGACAATCGAGGAGAAATGTCATTACAACAAGGCATATGTCATGAATTAAATCCAGTATTCTTTGCCAACTACATTCCTTCAAATAACAGAAGGCAGGATTCATTTGATTCAGTTTGGAATTCCAACAGCAAGCTTTGCTCTCAAATCCTTCCGTAAGATTTTGCCAGATGGTGACTTGGGAATGGCTTCGATAAAAAATACTCGATTTAATCTCTTATAAAATACAACCTGCATACATCCACGAAAATTAGTGGCATTCAATTTGTTTTCTTTTCCCCAAATGGACAACAACATAGAGAAGCAAGATTAAAAATATATAAAAGCCTACTAGTTTTAATTTTAATTTTTTTAATTCGAGGATTCTCAACATGCATTAGTGTAGATTAATTATATATTTTTAATGAAATAAGGGACAAAATTTAGGAGACAACTTAACATTTGAAATCCACAAAATGGTATTTAAAATTAAATAATCATAAACGCAAATACCAGAATCGAACTTTAATTGGGAGATTCCCGTCAAGACACGTGTGGTACTTATGAGCAACTACAATATGTGCCCTTAGCATATCCAATAAAATTATGTGGAGGTAGGGCATTCAAATTATGTGGAGGTTGACATTCAATAAAATTGAAACGACACAAAAAGATTAGCTTGTTTATTTACCAACTTGGGCATAAAATTAAAAATTTGTCCAAAACAATAGTGGAGACTTGTTTGGCAATTTGGACATTTTCATAACAAACAAGGACTTAGGGAGATTGTGATTTGTTTTCACTTCCTAAATTGCTAAATTGCTAAAAATGAAGAGCGTAATGCAATTAAAGGCAGAAATAACAGTTTCCTAACCGGTAGAAATATTTGGAGTACCTGTTTTGAGATAAATTGCTTGACTTCATCCTCGGTGATCTGAGAATTATTTGACCTTGCTACAAATGCTACCGGAACTTCTCCCGCTGCTTCGTCTTTCATTCTGAAATCACATATTTTACATAAAAATCAGAAAATTTACTCAATTTATGCACATGCGCTGGATAGTTTCACTATTATATATATATATGTGATATTATTCGAGAAAAGTTATATATATAGCCAAAATAATTTTTTATCGGATTTGATGACTTGATGACTTACGGGACAACGGCGGCATCGGAAACACTAGGATGGGTAACGAGCAAGGCTTCAAGTTCAGCCGGGGCGACTTGGAAGCCTTTGTATTTGATGAGTTCCTTCAAGCGATCAACAATGAAGAGCTCTTCATCATCGTCAATGAAGCCAATGTCACCTGTGTGTAGCCACCCATCTTTGTCTATGGTTGTTCTTGTGGACTCCTGATCATTAAGATAACCTGAAAATTAATTTTTCAAACCAAAATCAAATTGAGAATTAGTTATATAATACATAACAATTAATCACTTCAACAATTTTGAGTAACGATGCTACATGCAAGAAATATATAAATACATTAATAATATTGGAAATGAGAGATTACATTATAGATATTTAGTTTTGGCTTTGATAATTACAAGACTCGTATTCAAAACTTCCTACATAGTAGAATTAAGTGACCTTTTTCAAAAGAATGCAAAAAGAGATAAAGGGATCGAGAATTTGAGCAAATTTTAAACCTAACGATTCTAATTTTGTCCCTCAAAAATAAAAATACAAAAATATTAACAGATAATAATAATAATAATAATAATAATAATAATAATAATATATTTCTGTCTCGTTGTCCAGCCGCCTGACTTATAATTGGTCGCCTAACTAGTTTGCCACCAAGGCAGTGCGGTACTTAGACCGATTGGTCCAAATTAAAGGTCATAAGGAGGCGACCCTAAAATGCTTTGACAATTATACAAAAAAATTAGAATTTTAAATTTTATATTTACCAATTCTTTTTTTCATGTATAAATATAAGAATTTAAATTCGGAGAAAATAAAAAATTTGGACATCGAATATTACATAATCTTGAGTTTAAATTTCATATAAAAATATATTATTTTAATTTTTTTATCTTTTTAATTATTATTTATATATAAATAATAAATTTTATTTTAAAATTTTATTTTTACTTTAATTTATTCACACATTATAAAAAAAATTAATCATTAATTTAAATTTAATTATTTGATAAAATTTTGTAATCATATAACTTTCCATCCAAACAAACCTAATGAATTAAATTACCTTTCATTATTTGGTCGCCTCTAATGCAAATCTCTCCAGGCTGGTTGCGAGGCAACGAAGCTCCGGTGTCAGGGTCAACGATCTTGAGCTCTGCATTCCTCACGACGGTGCCACATCCTCCTGGTTTGACTTCGAAGGCTTGCTTGGCAAATGCCAACGACATGGTCAACACTGGACCCGCCTCCGTCATTCCATATCCCTGTATCCAAACAGATATTAAAATAAATTAATCACACCAAATATAAAACATTATGCTCCATACTCACATTTTTTTTTTAAAGGGAACATGCCAATGACTAATTTTTTGGCCAATGACATGTAATTATGTCTTTTTAAGTACGTATTATCCATATTACAAGAAAATCATATGAAAACCAAGGGTTAGGTATACCAAATAATGAAGTACTCCACATGTCTTGCTTCGTTTGTGAAAGAGGAAAATGGTTGTTACCATTTTTAAATTTTAAATTAATTTTAACAATCGTTCATAAATTTTATTATTAGCAATATGCGTCCTTTAATTACGACTAAATATATAAGGATTGTTTTTCTTTTACAATTTTCAAATATATATGTTTAAAAAACACACCTAATAGGATAATTTTATCCTTATTTAATAGAAATCATTTAAAATTTTAAAGGAAGAACAATCCTTGCCTATTTAAACCTAGTTCAAAAATATATGTTACTAATAATAAAATTCAATAATTATAAGTAAAATTAATATAAAATTTTTTTTAAACAAAAAATTAGTGTAAAGATCAAATATATAAGTTATCCCAAAAAAAATTGAAAAGTAAATTATTTGGTTACCCGTTTTTGGTCGAGTTGCCAACCAAACATTATGGCCGGTCTCTTTTTAGGTCTTGATTGAGACATTTATCTTAAATTATTCAAACATTTATCCCAAATTTTTTTTCTTTTTTATATTCGCTAATATCCTCCTACAAAAATTTACCATAATTTTTAATTTAAAATATTCTATATGTAAGTGGAGATAAACAAATAAAGCACATTTATTTTCGAATATGACGCAATTATGATAACGGTCCTATAAAGAGGACGTCATTTCGACCCAAAAAAAAAAGAGAGAACGTGATAGGACAGTAACGAAAATACAATTCGGTTTCTATTAAAAAAATTAAAAAATTAAAAAATAAATGTGTTTTCATACCTGGCCAAGTGTGACATTTGGAAATTTTGCTCTAACGGTATCTTCGAGCTCCTTCCCCAGTGGCGCACCTCCACACTTGAGGACCCGAATCGACGACAAGTCGTACTTATCAAGATCGGGGAATTTAGCGATGGCCAACACGATCGGAGGGACAATTGGAGCAATGCTGACCTTGTGCTTCTCAATCAGCCCCAACAGTGAAACGATCTCAAACTTGTTCATCATCAAAATGGCAGCTCCAGCTCTCAGCCCACAGAGCAACACAGAGTTCAAAGAATAAATATGGAAAAGAGGCAGAACGCATAAAACGACGTCGTCAGAGCTATAGTAAAGGTTCGGGTTTTCCCCGTCGACCTGCTGCGACACGCTGGTGACGAGCCCTTTGTGCGTCAGCATGACGCCTTTTGGAAGCCCGGTCGTGCCGGAGGAATAGGGTAATGCGACGACGTCGTCCGGGCTGATGTCAACCGACGGCATGTCGTTTTCTTCGGCGAGTAGAAGGTCGGAGAAATGTAAACAGCTATGATCAGGTGGAGCGTCGATGCACATGAGCTTAACGTGGGGATCATGCGACGATGAAGATAAGTCCTTGACCTTGTCGTAATAAGATGCGAGTGTGATAATGAGCTTGGCTTTGGAGCCCTTGGCCTGCTTTAAGATCTCCGCCGGAGTGAAGAAGGGGTTGGCGGCGGTGGTCATGGCGCCGCGGAAGGAGGCGCCGAGGAAGGCGAAGACGAACTCGGGGGAGTTGGGGAGCAAGAGCATAATGACGTCGCCCTGTCGGATTCCGAGCTTGTGGAGGCCGGAGGCGACGCGGCGGGCGTTGAGCTCGACATCGGCATAAGTGTAGGTGGTGCCGGTGGCGCCGTTGATGATGCAGGGCTTGGAGCTCAGGTGGTCGTTGTTTTTGTTTTCGAAGACAAAAGAGTGGAGAGGGAGGTGTTTTGGGATGGGGATGTCAGGGAGTTTGGAGCGGTAAACGATGTCGTTTTGGGGTGTTTCTAATTGTATTGCCATTATTGGGATTACTATGCAAAATGGGGGGGCTCTTGGTGTTGAGCTTAAAAATTGGCGGACTGTGGAGAGAAGAGGACAGTAGGGGGATGTTGATATACATGAAAGGTGGTGTGGTTGGTGGAGGAGTGGGGTGGTAATTGTGGATTTCATTGGGGTTAAAATGGGAATAGGAGGAAGTTGAAGAATAGACTGGGGTTGGTGATTGGAGGTGGGATAGGGTTGGGTTGGTGAGACCGTGAGAGTGGGTTTGGATGGTGATGGTGGGGCCAACCCAATTTGGTTGAGATGCTTTTTTTTTAAAAGGATTATTTTTCACCAACCCCTGGCTGGCAGAGGACGAGGAACTTGATGCCCCATGGCAGCATGGACAAAGACCACCACTGCCCTTTTACCTACTGCTATTTCCACAACTCTGTCATTACCGTGAGTCAAAATTAAAGATTTAAATATTGATATCGACGGATATATATTAGTTAAATTTATGGATATCTCGTCTCAAATATCGATATCGATATCGTTTACGATCAACAAAAATGACGGAAATTCGATCTAAAAGTTAAAAATTTATAATGAAACTTTGGAAAAAACTTAAGTACCCAATGATGGTTATATAAAACTAATAAAAATTATAAAATGACTTTGATATAATAAATATATGATGAATAATAGGATACAATAGGGTTCTGCCGATAACTAGTAATATAAAAATATAAATATAAACCTAAATTGAAGTGAATTACTATAATTGAATGTTTATATAATTAAAAACATAACAATAAGCATAAAAAAATTTGAATAGAAGGAAAATTATAAAATGAGTAAATATATTTAAAATTGAAAAAAATGATAAAAAAAAATAGAGTCCATCTTTGTTCAAAAATTGGAAAGGATTGATATATTTAAAATTGGAAAGGATTGATATATTTAAAATTGAAAAAAATGATAAATATAATTCAAAATAAGGAATAAATGAAAAATATAGTTCAATTTAAGGAATAAATGAACAATATAGTACAATATAAGGAATAAATGAAAAAAAAAAAGAAAGGTTCAAATGAAAAAAAAAAGGAAAGGAATAAATGAAAAAAAAAAGGAATAAGTGAAAAAAAGGGAAAGGAATAAATGAAAAAAAAAAACAAAAGAAAAAGGAAAGGAATAAATGAAAAAAGAAGAAAAAAAGAAGCAGTTGCACGCAAGGGACACAGGCGCAGGGGTTTGATGAAGAGAAGCCAAACCAACTCAACTGATAAGCCCAATTGGAAATTCAAGTAAACGCATAATATATAAAGCATACGTACTAACATAAAAATTGTCTTCTTCCTCCTCGCGCGGGCCTGCTGCAATTCGAGTTTTTTGACCCGCGCGGCATGACCCGACTGTAACTCAGTCATTTTACGTCCGATTTTCATGAAATTTGTTTCTATCTCGATCGTTTTAATGAAATAAAGAGATCGATGAACTTAAAATAAGAAAAAATTTCGATATTTCGCTTAATTTCTTTTCCCCTCTCTTACCTGCTGCCGGTCAAAATTTCCGACATATCAATCAATATATTGACGATATTGTCGATATTTTCATCACTGGTAAAAACCAATGTATTGTGTACCAACAGCATCAATAATTCGTTGACTACATAGGCCAGCCTATATTCTGCACTTTGGCCTTGGGCTGCTTTTCTTTTTCACCTCTTTTTTTTTTTTTTTTTTTATCAAGTCACCTTTTTTTTCTATGTATACATACAAAAATTACTTATAATGATTGAGTACAGTTTCCCTACATAAAACTGCGTGATTGTCGACCCGAAACTACTGGAAATTGGGCTGAACAAACTTTTGCTAATAAAAACCCAAATCGAGTTTGTATCAAACAAAAGAGGATCTAGAAAAGATGATAAAAGAAAGCGGTGTCAGGTGCCGCCATAACTACACTGAAAAATGAACTTCATAGAGTGGCGGAAGAATTAGCCGCGGGACGAAGGCAAACCACTTGTGGGAAGAGTCTTTCAGAATGCACCCATCAATCAATACAAAAAGACTTTTCTAAACAAAAACACTTGTTTGAAAGAAAACTTTCAAATGGACATATTTTCCTAGTTTGTGTTTGTAATTTTGTATACTCAGAGTAAGAGTCAGACAACGTCCTGAAGTTATTCTAGTCTTTTGAATCTTAAATTTATTAGACACTGCCAGATATGTCCAACTGACGTCCATCCTAATTGAATATTTCTGATAAATCATTTTCCAATTTTGTTTGGCTTTAAGAAGATATCTTAACAATATTATGAGATTCTATGCAATTTTCATTAATTACAATCATATTCAATTAATAATTCTCCAGAGGATAAATAATACGGGAGAATCATCCACATTCATTGCCACACCCATCTCCAGTCTCCACCACTATCACCATCCAGGCCCGGCCCAAGTCTAAGGTCCTTGGGTCACACCCTTAAAAAATGTCTCAACTCAACAATCCATTTAGAACATCCCAAACGTTATGTTAAAAAAAAAAAAAGGTTATATAGGAAAACAGGCAATATCTATTAACCACAAAGTACAGCATGCCACATGTTCTCACATCCGAGATGGAGTGGACTAGGGAGAGGCCTGCGCTGCACAGATTCTTAATAGTTATAGCTTGAAGTGCACCTACAGCAGCTCACATTTTATTACCGGTATTTCAAGTAAAACATAAGACACAAAGAAAAATACATTTTGATGGGAATGTGAATTAAAATAATGAAACAATATTATCAGTTAAAGAATTATTTAGAAGTGATTACTTTATATGCATGATAGATCAAGTTATTTCTTTTATTGAAAATAGGTTTGAACAATTTCAATTATTTGATAATATTTATGGTTTTATGTATGATTTGAATAAATTAAAGACATTGGGGGATGATGATTTGAAAAGTAAATGTCTTAATCTTAAAGAGTTTTTAAAACATGATATTAATTCTAACATTGATAGATTAGATTTACTTTTAAGGTTGAAAATTTTAAGAGAAATATTGCCAATAGAAATTTAAAAACCAATTGAAATATTAAATTCCATAGCCAAATTTGATTTTTTTTTTCAAATGTTTGGGTTGCTTATAGAATCTTATGGACAACAACAGTATTTGTAGCTTCTGTTGAAAGAAATTCTTCAAAATTGAAGCTTATAAAAAAAAATTTCGTTCTAGTAGGTTACAAGAAAGATTAAATAGATTAGCCATATTATCTATTGAAAAAAGTATGCTAAAAAAACTTGAATATGAAAACTTAATCAATATATTTGCATTTAAAAAAGCAAGAAGATTGATTTTTCAATAAATTTGATTTATCTACTATAAGTTACTATTTTTTTTATCTCACTTCTGCATTTGGTTTGTTTTTGTGAAATTTGAGAATGTCTTCTTGTATGATGTCTCATGGAATTTGTAGAAAAAAAATCTAATGGAATTTCATATATGATGTCTACATAAGTACTGAGGTTGTTGATTTGGTTACACAAGAGCTTGGAGGAAAGTTACTGTATTTGCACCATTTCAAGTTCAAAAAAATAACAAATTTATATTTTTCTCTGAGACTTAGACCTTGGATGTAAAAAAAAAATATATTTATACCAAATTTAAAAAATTGTATTTAAATATAAAATGAAGAAGGCATCTATTGAAAAATATGCCTTAGACCTTCTATGGCATTGGGACGACCTTACACCATCTCCTAAACTACCACCACCACTTTTTTTGACAGGATCCGCCCCGATCCCTCGGGGACCACAAAAGGACGTGCCCTGCTCCCGTCTGACACCCGAACCAACATTCCAAATTTAACCTTAAAAAGTTCAAATGCATAAATATCCGAAATAAAGTTATACATACAATCTGAATTCAAAAGATGTCAGACAAGGGATAAAATCTAAAATACAAATTCCGAGCACGACTCTAAGTTATCCTGTGGGTTAACCTACCCAACAGGGGTTCAGGTGCACAATGTAGATCTATGCCTCAATCTCAGGATCCTCTTCTACCTCAGTAGCACGGCATGGAGGGGTCACCAAAACATTAAGGGTGAGTCGGCCGAAACTCAAAGTTTATAAAATAGTTTAATAATTAAAACATATACTTTTACCCCTCTGTTTTCCAAACATGCATTCATTAGTATTTAAAACCATAAAATCATATAAGATACCACACGTCATATAATAAAACCATAAATATAACCACGGTCACTGCACTATACACTCCAATCCTGATATCCCAGATGCCCGACGTCCCTGACGTCCAATAAGGTCACAGTCCCAAGGCTACGCGTGCCACTCGAGGTCTCAATCCCGAGTCGAATCCTCGAACCCAGTCCGGATACGGCATCCCAGATGCCTAGCGTCCCAGACGCACGACGTCCCAGACGTCCAATCATAGCAATCCTGCTCCTGAGTCATCCTATGGTCCGGTCCCTCCGTAGAATGACCCCTCGCAGGCAATGCGCCGTGACCACTCCGGGGTACCACATCTGGAGGAGACAGTATCACATGGGTGGATCTATACAGTGCAGTACCAAAGATAGTTATCGATATCCACATGCATATATATGTATATATAAAATCCAAAACAATACTTAAATTCCACCAGACGGGTCTCAAGCCCAAACATCGTAAATCGTGCCACAACCATAATTTCAAGATAATCAAAACCATTACTTGATTCCAGCATGTATATATATATATAAGTGAAAACAATTATACATGCAAGGGTTTAAGGAAATCGGGCCCACTCACGGTACAATCCCGCTGCAAAACTGCGCGTAAAACCTTGTCCCGGAACTACCGTACGATTCCTGTCAGTCCAAAATCACACGTAAGGTCACCACAAGTTCTTAACAGTAAACCAAGAATTCCTAAACTGAAACCGGCCCGGAAAAACTGTCCGAACACGTTTCCCGAGACAACCGACCATATTCTAACTAACATAACGATCCCCGATTGACTTGATTATTAAACCCAAAATGTTCAAAACACTGAAAGGATGAAAACTCTAGTTGACCGTGATCGGAGATGAGGCTTCACACGCCCAAAGTGGCTGCGTGTGAAAGCCACGCGCCTAACACTATAGCTACAGTGTCATCTCCTTCACCTGTTCATCTGTCAAACGGGTCTGCTACCCGCAGCTTGACCCGACCAATTTCCCCTCAATTCTCACTCAAAACCTTCCCTTCTTCCACTGAATCATTCCTTATCATTTTAATTTAGGATCCCATTCTTTAATCATCTTCGATTTGCCCTATATCGATCAGTTCATACTTGAACAGTCGAACGGGTCGACGTCTGCAACTGACCCAACTTAGCCCCATTTTCAAATTAACCTAGACAGAAGCTTTAAGGGACCTAAACGAACACTCTAACACAATCAATTGAACAAACACTCACCTGGAATGTCAGGACCCGTCCCAAATATGGTCTCGATACCCGGGACGAACCCTGCTCCCGTTTGACAATCACACTTACAGTATCAACAAAACAAACAAGCGTCATACAACTATAAGCATAACTATCAGACGAAGGAGTAAAATATACACAACAGTCAGTCAGAGCATAGTTCAACAAAATGGGCACAAAAGTCCTACAAAGCTAGTCCCGCAACGGAAGAACGTCGGAAGCTCTATGCCTCGATATCTGCCTCAACGTTCACCCCAGCGCTATCACCACGACCTGGAGGGAAAATTTAAAAAAAAAAACCAAAAGTGTGAGTGGACTAGAATAACCAAAAGTTTTAAAATCAGTTTATCACTAATTCAAGGTTAAGGAAAAAATAAGGATCAGTGTTCCCTCCGTTTTTAAAACAGGCATGCCCAACGAAGTACTAGAAAATCATAATATGAAACATCATAAGAAACAGAAACACTATAAAATATCATAAGAAACAGATACACTATAAAATACCATAAGAAACAGAAACACTATAAAGGGTTATAGAAATCATAGCATCAGCATCAACTCATCATTTCCGATCAAACCTGCTGGACCTATCCGAGTCTTTAAACTCAACCAGGCCTGAAATGAAATCCGAGTCTTTAAACACCCGAGTCTTTAAACTCAAAGGCCTATGGGGGTAATATCATAAATGTCCGAGTCTTTAAACTCAATCCGGGCCCGTCCCCCGTCAATATCAATCCGGGTCTTTAAACCCAATATCTAGATCCAGCAAATCCAATCCATATCCATCGCAGTCTATCGCCAAACTCAAATTCGAAATCCCCGGTTCGAAGCCCGTCCGGCGTTCCGAACCGACATTCAGAACCCAAATCCGAAAATCCATTCTTATACCCAGAAATCACACATAATCATAAATCATATTTCATAACCAATTTATCATCATCAGAAAACATTTATAGGTTGGAATCGTCATTATGGGATCCAAATCCGAAAACTAGCTTTTCTCGAAAAACATGCAAAATCTCGGAAATGTCTCGAAAAACGTGCAAACTCATCAATCATATATAAACATCATTATGCTTCCAAATCCGAAAACTAGCTTTTCTCGAAAAACGTGCAAAATCTCGGAAATATCTCGAAAAACATGCAACTCATCATTCATATATAAACATCATTAAGAAGCATAAAACCACATTAATATCATAAAATATCCACAAAAACAGTTAGGCATGCTCGAAAGAAAGAAAAGTCCACTCACAAATCAGAACAAATCAGTCGCGCTCCGTGCGCTCCTCGACCGTCTCGGGTGCCTCCCATCCTGTCAAAATGCACCAAATAGGGTCACAAATACATCAAGGATTCTAATCCTAATTTCCCCAATTTTTCGGGAATTAAATAATATTTTAATCCTAAACCCTCAACCGTCTGGATTCCCGAACAACTCCGTAACATCGTCCGATTCACCCGAAAACCACACCAATAAACTCATTAGGACAATTAGAACCAAACTCATGTTGGAAGCTTGGCCGGATTCTTCTCCACGCGCCTCCACGCGCCGCCCAAAGTGGCTGCTTGTGGGCCTCACGCGCCTGCTACAGTGCTTCTCCTTCTTCGAGTGAACCCGGTTCACACCAGGCTGCAACCCGGACCGGCGAGAGCCATTCTCTGCCGTCCAGCCACCATTTCACTCCTCTCCTTTCCTGCAGCTTCGTCCAGACACCAGGAATCCATCCCCTTCACTCTCCTGGTTCGATTGACCCCTCAGCTTCACGACTGAAGCTCGAAAGAAAACACAGACGACCCCTGTTTTCCTTCCCGGCCGTCCTATGCTTCCCCCCTCACGGTGGCGATTCTAAACTTCTCATCCTACCCTCACGACTTTTGAATTGAAAAATCACGGGAAAAACAGAGGAAGAGCACTTACCCTTCGATTCCGTCTCCGCCGCAAGTACTGTCGCGTACCACGGTGCTTGTTGGTCTCCCTACATCCTTCTGAACTTCCCACGGTCGTGGTTTGAGTCACCACACGGCGTAGCCACCACCAAACTCTCACGGTCTCTCTGTTTCCCCCAAAAATTCAACCGTCCACCGTCGAGCCTCCGTGCACGGTTGCAGCTCTAAACCGTGATCAATAACTCACCCTCGTCTCTCTTCCACTTCCACTACTCACTCTTCACTCGCTCACCCCTGGAATCGATCACTGTCTCCCAAAATCTCACCCTCTGTTTTTCTGTGTTTCAAACCAAAACACGGTTTGATTTTGTGTAAGGTGTGGCTGTGCACGCTTGAGAACGGCCTCGAACCATCCAGCCACTCCCACGTGTCCATCATCCATAGGCCAGCACAAAAAATATCTGCCACTTGCCCTTATCTGATTGGGCTGAGGGAAATGACCAAAATACCCCTCTTGCACAAATTACCATTTTACCCTCATACTTTTCAGACCCGTAACTATTTCATCCGACGTCCGATGACAGCGTGCCGCCTGTCATTGTACTCAGGACGTCGAGATCTATCCAACTGTCCTCGGTCTATGTGAAAATCACAAGTCTTCCAAAAAGTCAACATTTTCCTCACTTCGTCAAATTTACGGTAACGCCCCCAATCTTCCGAACGTCATAACTTTTCCTCTAGTTGTCCGAATCGAACCTGCCACCTGTCTACGGACTCGTGACGTCCTAAACTACGTCACGGTCAAGGGTTAACACTCATCCAATCGGTAATTCAAAAAGTCAACTTTTTGTCTACTATTCACAAGGGCAAAATCGTCCTTTATATACCAAACTTTATACAATTACATTTTTACCCTTCCCGAAGGTACGGGTTGTTACAATCTACCCCCCAAAAAAAGAATTTCGTCCCCGAAATTCAGTGAAACAAATAAGGGTACTGGTCACGCATCAATGCCTCAGGTTCCCACGTAGCTTCTTCCACTTGATGATTTCTCCATAACACCTTAACGAAGGGAACCGTTTTCCTTCGTAAAACTTTATCCTTCCGATCCAAAATCGCTACAGGCTTCTCTTCGAAACTCAAGTCTTCCCTCAGTTCAACTGGTTGTGCTTCCAGAATATGCGAATCGTCTCGAATACACTTCCGAAGCATAGAGACATGAAAGACATTATGTACCTTTTCCAAGTCTGCTGGTAAAGCCAATCGATATGCAACAGGACCAATCCGTTCTATGATCTCATAAGGTCCAATGTAACGAGGACTCAACTTCCCTCGTCTGCCAAACCGCACAATTCCTTTCCAAGGGGACAACTTCAGGAAAACCCAGTCTCCTACGACAAATTCCAAATCCCTGATCCTACGGTCGGCGTAACTCTTCTGTCGGTCCTGAGCTGCCTTCAATCGATCCCTGATCAGTGCCACTTTTTCCTGAATAAGCTCCACCAATTCAGAAGTAGTCAACCTCCTCTCACCAACCTCAGTCCAACACAATGGAGTCCGACACTGTCGCCCATACAAAGCCTCGTAAGGAGCCATCCCAATGCTCTCCTGATAACTGTTATTGTAGGCGAACTCCATCAAAGGTAAATGAGACTCCCACGTACCCTGGAACTGTAAGACACAAGCTCGCATCATATCCTCGAGAATCTGAATAGTCCGCTCCGACTGTCCATCGGTCTGAGGATGAAATGCAGTACTGAAATGCAATTTAGTCCCAAAAGCTTCCTATAAGCTCTGCCAAAATCGGGAAGTGAATCTCGGATCTCTGTCAGATACTATCGACTCTGGAGTCCCATGCAGCCGGATAATCTCATCTATAAACAACTGTGCAAACTGTGCCAACCTGAAGTTCTCCCGTACTGGCAAGAAATGAGCAGACTTCGTAAGTCTATCTACAATCACCCACACACCATCGTGTCCCTTTGGTGTTCTGGGCAACTTGAATACAAAATCCATAGTCAGGTGATCCCATTTCCACTCGGGGATCGGCAAGGGTTGCATTGCTTCATAAGGTCTCTGCCGCTCGGCTTTTACCTGCTGACAAATCAAACATCTACTGACGTATTCTGCAATCTCACGTTTCATTCCCGACCACCAGTAATGCTCTCGAAGTGTACGATACATCTTGGTCCCACCAGGATGCATCACATAAGCTGAACAGTGAGCCTCATCCAGTATCACCTTCTTCAAAACTTCATTCTCGGGTACGCACAACCGTCCACCTTTAACCAAGGCTCCATCCTCACGAATCTCAAAGTCCCGTCTCTCTCCAGTCTCGACCTCAATCCGAATGATGCCCAGAATAGGGTCCTCAAACTGAGCATCAATAACCTGATCAATCAAAACAGGTCGCACATGAAAACTCGCTAGGAGTGCTCCATGATCATCCACAGTCAACTCTACTCCCAACCTGCGGAGCTCAACCAGCAACGGTAACCGTACTGTCCTCAAATGTGACGAAGAACTAGCTGACTTCCTACTCAGAGCATCGGCTACCACATTAGCCTTCCCTGGGTGATACTCAATCGTGCAGTCATAGTCCTTAAGCAACTCCAACCATCGGTGCTGTCTCAGATTCAATTCCTTTTGAGTGAACAAATACTTCAAGCTCTTGTGGTCCGTGAAGATCTTGCACCTCTCGCCATACAAGTAATGTCGCCAAATCTTCATTGCATGAACCACCGGTGCCAGTTCCAAGTCATGTGTAGGGTAGTTCATCTCATGGGGTTTCAATTGCCGGGAAGCATAAGCAATCACTCTCCCATGCTGCATCAAGACACAACCCAAGCCTTGCAAAGAAGCGTCACTGTACACCTCAAACTCTCCACTATCGTCTGGAAGGGCTAACACAGGAGCAGATGTCAACCGTCTTTTAAGCTCCTGGAAACTCTGTTCACAGTTCTCATCCCACTCAAATCGAATTCCCTTCCGAGTCAACCTCGTCAACGGTGCTGCTAGAATAGAAAAGCCCTCAATAAAGCGCCGGTAGTAACCTGCCAAACCCAGAAAACTCCTGATCTCCGTCACCGTCTTGGGCTGTTCCCACTTCGCTACCGCCTCAACCTTCTGAGGATCCACGCTGATACCCTCGGCCGAAATCACATGGCCAAGAAATCCAACACTGGTCAACCAAAACTGACACTTACTCAGTTTCGCATACAACTGATGCCTCCTCAATGTCTCAAGCACGAGTCTCAGATGTTTCTCATGTGCCTTCGCACTCTTCGAATACACCAAAATGTCATCAATGAAGACAATCACAAAACGATCCAAGTATGGCCGGAACACTCGGTTCATAAGATCCATAAAAGCTGCTGGGGCATTAGTCAAACCAAAAGGCATCACAACAAACTCATAATGACCGTACCTGGTCCGGAAAGCTGTCTTCGGTATATCCTCCTCTTTAACCCTTAACTGGTGATAACCGGAGCGAAGATCAATCTTCGAAAAATACTGGGCTCCCTTCAATTGGTCGAACAAATCGTCAATCTGGGGTAGAGGATACTTATTCCGAATAGTTACCTTATTCAGTTGTCTGTAATCCACACACAATCGCAATCCTCCGTCCTTTTTCTTGACAAACAATACAGGTGCTCCCCAAGGTGACATACTCGGTCGAATGAATCCCATATCGACCAACTCTTGCAACTGAGCCTTAAGTTCCCTCAATTCTGCAGGTGCCATACGGTAAGGAGTCTGTGAAATAGGCTGTGTACCTGGAAGAAGATCAATCGTAAACTCGAGATCTCAGTGTGGGGGTAGTCCTGGCAACTCCTCGGGAAAAACATCGGGAAACTCCCGCACCACTGGTATGTCCTCCGCCTTCACTGGCGTAGCACGTGTATCCACCACATGAGCTATGTAACCTTGGCATCCCTTACGCAACAACTTGCTAGCCTCAAGTGCCGAAATAACTCCAGTAGGAAGTGCACGCTGATCCCCCTGAAACGTAGTCTCTGATAACCCGGGACTCCGAAAATTCACTCTCCTATCGAAACATTCGATAGAAGCATGATGTCTCGTTAACCAGTCCATACCCAAGATAACATCAAAGTCCCGCAGATCCAAGAGTAACAAATCTGCTAGTAACTCAACCTCACCTACCATCACCGGACACTCTCTCAATACCTGAGTCACTACCAACACCTCTCCAGTAGGTGTACTTACTCCTAAAGCACAATCCAAAGTAGACACTTCCCTCTCCGTCACCAAACTACAACTCCGAGCTATAAATGAATGGGTAGCCTCGGGATCTATTAAAGCAAAAACAGTGTGACCAAGTATGGTGATTGTACCTGTCACCACTCCCGGTGCTGACCTAGCCTCCTGCTGAGTCATAGCAAAAACTCGCGCCTGAGGTCCCGATGACCTACCGCGCCCCCTGGAACTGCTCGTGGCACCACCGCCACCCCTAGGGCCTACTGCCCCTGACACTGAAGCAGTATTCCGCCCGGGTTCCGCTGCACCTCTGCCTGCTCCACCCTCCGAAGCTAACAATGGGCACTCCCTCCGGAAGTGTCCTCGCTCTCCGCAATAGAAGCAAGTATCCCTACCGGGTCCACCGGTATGCCTCCCCGTAGAAGCCACTGAAGTCGCACTCGCCTGAGGAGTCGGCTGTGCCCTAGCTCCTCGAAATCCTGAGCCCTGAAAACTCCCTGGTCGGCCATACCGGGCTCCACCAGCCGATGACGATCCACCAAAATTACCCCGTTTCAGGGGCCTCTGACTCGATGCTCCTGGAAATGAATGCTCTCGGCGTCGAACACTGCCCGAATACTGTGGTCTAGCAGGTAAAATGGCCTCAACCCTGACAGCAGCATCAGATAACTCCCGAAATGTAGCAAAAGAGCCAGCTGTCACTATGGCCCTGATCTCTCCCCGAAGGCCCAACTCAAACCGGCGGCACTTCTCCGCCTCGGTCGCCACAAATGCAGGAGCGAAACGAGATAGCATCTGGAATCTCTGCTCATACTCAGCAACTGTCAAGTTCCCTTGCTTTAACTGAAGAAATTCTGCCTCCTTCGCATCCCGGAAAGAACGGGGATAGTACTGATCGAGAAACCGCTCCCGGAAAGTCTCCCATGTCACGGTATGTGCATCCCAGCCGGACAGTTCCAACGTGTACCACCACTCATATGCAGCTCCATCCAACAGAAAAGTAGCTAACAAGACCCGATCCTCTGGAGGACAGTGCATCACCCCAAAAATACGCTCAAGCCGGGTGATCCACCGGTGAGCTTCCTTTGGATCGGCCCCACCGCTGAACGTAGTAGCCCCAAGCCTCTGGGCTCTCTCGATCGAAGCGCTCTCAGTCCCTCTCGCCACTTCATCTTCAGGTCGTGGAGGGGGTTCACGTCTTGGAGGCATGATTGATCGTACGCTGAAAGAGGCATAGATTTAGTAAAACAATCCTAGACCCAACACAAACCGACAAACCTATGCTCTGATACCAATTGTCAGGACCCGTCCCAAATATGGCCTCGATACCCGGGACGAACCCTGCTCCCGTCTGACAATCACACTTACAGTATCAACAAAACAAACAAGTGTCATACAACTATAAGCATAACTATCAGACGAAGGAGTAAAATATACACAACAGTCAGTCAGAGCATAGTTCTACAAAATGGGCACAAAAGTCCTACAAAGCTAGTCCCGCAACGGAAGAACGTCGGAAGCTCTATGCCTCGATATCTGCCTCAACGTTCACCCCAGCGCTATCACCACGACCTGAAGGGAAAATTTAAAAAAAAACCAAAAGTGTGAGTGGACTAGAATAACCAAAAGTTTTAAAATCAGTTTATCACTAATTCAAGGTTAAGGAAAAAATAAGGATCAGTGTTCCCTCCGTTTTAAAAACAGGCATGCCCAACGAAGTACTAGAAAATCATAATATGAAACATCATAAGAAACAGAAACACTATAAAATCTCATAAGAAACAGATACACTATAAAATACCATAAGAAACAGAAACACTATAAAGGGTTATAGAAATCATAGCATCAGCATCAACTCATCATTTCCGATCAAACCTGCTGGACCTATCCGAGTCTTTAAACTCAACCAGGCCTGAAATGAAATCCGAGTCTTTAAACACCCGAGTCTTTAAACTCAAAGGCCTATGGGGGTAATATCATAAATGTCTGAGTCTTTAAACTCAATCCGGGCCCGTCCCCCGTCAATATCAATCTGGGTCTTTAAACCCAATATCTAGATCCAGCAAATCCAATCCATATCCATCGCAGTCTATCGCCAAACTCAAATTCGAAATCCCCGGTTCGAAGCCCGTCCGGCTTTCCGAACCGACATTCAGAACCCAAATCCGGAAATCCATTCTTATACCCAGAAATCACACATAATCATAAATCATATTTCATAACCAATTTATCATCATCAGAAAACATTTATAGGTTGGAATCGTCATTATGGCATCCAAATCCGAAAACTAGCTTTTCTCGAAAAACGTGCAAAATCTCAGAAATGTCTCGAAAAACGTGCAAACTCATCAATCATATATAAACATCATTATGCTTCCAAATCCGAAAACTAGCTTTTCTCGAAAAACGTGCAAAATCTCGGAAATGTCTCGAAAAACGTGCAACTCATCAATCATATATAAACATCATTAAGAAGCATAAAACCACATTAATATCATAAAATATCCACAAAAACAGTTAGGCATGCTCGAAAGAATGAAAAATCCACTCACAAATCAGAATAAGTCAGTCGCGCTCCGTGCGCTCCTCGACCGTCTCGGGTGCCTCCCGTCCTGTCAAAATGCACCAAATAGGGTCACAAATACATCAAGGATTCTAATACTAATTTCCCCAATTTTTTGGGAATTAAATAATATTTTAATCCTAAACCCTCAACCGTCTGGATTCCCGAACAACTCCGTAACATCGTCCGATTCACCCGAAAACCACACCAATAAACTCCTTAGGACAATTAGAACCAAACTCATGTTGGAAGCTTGGCCGGATTCTTCTCCACGCGCCTCCACGCGCCGCCCAAAGTGGCTGCTTGTGGGCCTCACGCGCCTGCTACAGTGCTTCTCCTTCCTCGAGTGAACCCGGTTCACACCAGGCTGCAACCCGGACCAGCGAGAGCTATTCTCTGCCGTCCGGCCACCATTTCACTCCTCTCCTCTCCTACAGCTTCGTCCAGACACCAGGAATCCATCCCCCTCACTCTCCTGGTTCGATTCACCCCTCAGCTTCACGACTGAAGCTCGAAAGAAAACACAGACGGCCCCTGTTTTCCTTCCCGGCCGTCCTATGCTTCTCCCCTCACGGTGGCGATTCTAAACTCCTCCCACAACTTCACTGAGTCACCCACAACTGACAGAAATCCTCGACTCACTCTCTAAACCCACGATTTCCCGTTTGAAATTCACGGCCAAACAGAGTACAGAGTACTCACTGTCGACTGAGCTCCGCCGTGTACGCCCCCGTCACGGCGACCGTCCTACACCACTCCTAGAACCTCCCTGAACATTACTGCACTCACCAATCCCCTCGATTCTCATTCTACCCTCCCGACTTTTGAATTGAAAAATCACGGGAAAAACAGAGGAAGAGCACTTACCCTTCGATTCCGTCTCCGCCGCAAGCGCCGCCGCGTACCACGGTGCTTGTTGGTCTCCCTACATCCTTCTGAACTTCCCACGGTCGTGGTTTGAGTCACCACACGGCGTAGCCACCACCAAACTCTCACGGTCTCTCTGTTTCCCCCAAAAATTCAACCGTCCACCGTCGAGCCTCCGTGCACGGTTGCAGCTCCAAACCGTGATCAATAACTCACCCTCGTCTCTCTTCCACTTCCACTACTCACTCTTCACTCGCTCACCCCTGGAATCGATCACTGTCTCCCAAAATCTCACCCTCTGTTTTTCTGTGTTTCAAACCAAAACACGGTTTGATTTTGTGCAAGGTGTGGCCGTGCACACTTGAGAACGGCCTGGAACCATCCAGCCACTCCCACGTGTCCATCATCCATAGGCCAGTACAAAAAATATCTGCCACTTGCCCTTATCTGATTGGGCTGAGGGAAATGACCAAAATACCCCTCTTGCACAAATTACCATTTTACCCTCTTACTTTTCAGACCCGTAACTATTTCATCCGACGTCCGATGACAGCATGCCGCCTGTCGTTGTACTCAGGACGTCGAGATTTATCCAACTGTCCTCGGTCTATGTGAAAATTACAAGTCCTCCAAAAAGTCAACATTTTCCTCACTTCGTCAAATTTACGGTAACGCCCCCAATCTTCCGAACGTCATAACTTTTCCTCCGGTTGTCCGAATCGAACCTGCCACCTGTCTACGGACTCGTGACGTCCTAAACTACGTCACGGTCAAGGGTTAACACTCATCCAATCGGTAATTCAAAAAGTCAACTTTTCGTCTACTATTCACAAGGGCAAAATCGTCCTTTATATACCAAACTTTATACAATTACATTTTTACCCTTCCCGAAGGTACGGGTTGTTACATGGAAGTAGCCGTCCTCAAGCTCGAAAATTCTCAGAACCAGGGGCTTCAGTTCTTGGCCAATCTGTGATCGATTTCCTTCGCAATCGATGTGGTTGAGTTCCTATTGATCCCAGAAGACTAACACGATCCTTGTTTCTGTCCAACACGTCTCACAAATTGAAAATCAATTTTCCCTCCAATTTCTGGTTTTTCTTCCCCGTTAGTTTTCTCTCAAACTCTCAGCTCTCTCTCTGGTTCAAAATGACCCCTAGCAACTCCTGAGTCTCTGATAATCGAACTATACAACAAACAACCCGTGGGAATCCATCTGATCCCACTGAAACCTGCTTCCCGCAATGGCCCCAAAACCATGTTTTAAAATTCACCCGTGGCCTGTTCTTCGTTTCATTCCATATCTGTGCTTCCCACTGCCTCAAAACAAATAAACAACTCACTATGCCCAGCCACTAACAGGTTAAACAAATGCCTGATCAGAGCACTCACGGCATGGTCGTGCAGTCTCTGTTTTCAGGGTGTTCAAACAGTAACCCCTGCACAGAATTACAATTTTGCCCTTCTGATCAACAATTACCAAAATGCCCCTCCCCTTCCGTGACCCGTAACTTGGTCATTCGATGTCCGTTTGACGCGTGCCGCCTATCATTGTACTCGGGGCATCGAGACCTACCTAACGGTCCTCGATTCGTGTGGAAATCAGTTGTCAAACAAAAAGTCAACATTTTCCCCCCTTTTCGTCCAAATTACGAAAATGTCCTTGAACTCCCGAACGTCATAACTTTTTCTCTGATAGCCGGAATTGGACGTGCCATTTGTCTATGGACTCGTGATGTCCCGAACTACGTCACGATCATGGGTCAACATCCGTTTGACCCACCAATCAAAAAGTCAACAAACTGACCATACTATTCACAGGGGTAAAAATGTCATTTCATTCATTATTTTACAATTTTACATTTCTCGAATTTCTGGGGCGTTACATTTTTACCTCTGCCTTCATTGCCACTATAGTCAGCGCCATAACTAGCTTCACCATAGCCAAAATCACCACATTTATATGTTAATGCAGAAATTGCCCAGGTAGAAATTGTCCTTTCAATCTCTACCAACACAAAAAACACCCGAGGTTATGGTTGAATCCCAACATAGGGGAGTTCAACCAAGAACGTCTGATGTTTAAGTCAGCTTATTCGAGGAAGTAAATTGAAAAGCGACAATTATGAGAATAATTATTGTGTACCTGAGTTATGAGAGGAGGCTCTCTATTTATAATGGAGACGTAAATGTCTTTGAAGTCTCTGATTGGTTGAAAGAGTTTGCAATTAATAAGTATTCCTACTAAGGTAATACTTGTAATTGGTTTTCAAAGAGGAGTTCTAATTAATTAAGTACTCATTTGAGGAAATGAATTTTACGTATTAATTGAATCATGGTTGAATAAGGATTTTAAGGAGATGTCTTATTTTGGTGATATAATTACTTATTAATTAATATATGCAATTGGTAAATATATTTAATTAATGTGTAATAATTATACCCAATAATGATTCCACCATGGGCAGAATAGTCATTATTTAAATTATGGGCCACGTGGTAGCTCCATAATTCTTGGACGAACATTTGTTCCAAAAATGCCCCAATGTCCCTTGAGAATTTATGGAATCCTAAGAGAAGTAGGTTTTGGAGTTTCAAAGTTTCATCCTTTTATTAGAATAGGATTTCTTAAAACTTGTTACTCCTCTCCAAGTTAGGAAATAAATAATAAAGCCTTAGCTTTTTTCTATAAAATGGGATGGTCATCTCATAGTTGCTTACACAAACATTTCTACTCATTTGACTTTCCAAATTTACTTAAAACAACTTGAGTGAGTACTTGGTGAAAAGAATAAAAAACTCGAAGTGTTGGTGGACGTCTCACAGAAGAGAAGACCCTTGATTCCATTTTTTTTCTTCCTTTTTTGTTGTTGAAGATTGTAGGTAGGGACTACTTGGGGCGGCTGCACTCCGATATGGCGCATCGTACATGGGTGCAGTGCACCCTAGCTTGGCTTGATTGAGTTGTTTCTTTCCTTTCCTTATGTAATGGCTTGCGGCTTGCATGACTTGGCTCCTTTTTTCCTTTTTTTTTCTTTTTTTCTGACGCATTTTGTCGTAAAAATGTCTTGTTTCAGTTCTACGTTTTTTGATATATTAGGAGCTACGGGAGTCCGATTTCAGTGATCCAAATTGTGTTGTGTTGTTTTTTCGAAGCGATTCTAACAATGGGTGTGAAGACATGGTTTCTTCAAGTTTTGAGGATCATCCCAAATGGAAACAAATGGATTCTCTTGATGAAACTTCATTCCGAGGGGAGCCTTGTGAGTTTGATGATGAGGTTGAATTTTAAACATGGTTGTCAACGTATAAAGATGCGCTGCCCAAGGATGTTTGTGTGGTGCTTGTGACCAAACATCTTCTCACAAAATTTGCACGACTCAAATTCTAGAGAAACATCGGTGGATGAAGTTTCAACCATTGATAATTAACTGGGGTTTTAAATTTCCCATATCAACACTTTGTTCCAAGATCTTGTTGAAGATTGGATGTTGTCCTTCGTGATTGAATCTCACTCAATGAATATCTCCATATAATGTGTTTTGAATGACTTAGCCAATTTTTTTACCTTTATTTATCTGAGAATGAATTCTGGCATTGTTAGTCGGTGGATTTTGTTCGTCAACCTCTCGAGCCCAGCTATGGTCTTATTCCGAAGGTAGAACTTTTCTTGAGATCTCACTTTGAGGATGACACACACAAAACTACTTGTCCTGCAATTGGGAGGAATTTAGATTGCTATTCTACCAGTGCCCCTAGAATTTTGTTGAGCTATCGTTGGGGTGAAGATCTGAATACAAGTGTCGACTTCGAAGTTGATCTCAAAAAGATTGAGAAAGTATTGGCACTTCCGAATGAGTTTCATGAGGTGAGTTGGTTGGTTAGTCTCTTTAGAGATTCTCTTGATGGGATTCCAAGTCAAAGTGCCCTTGAGCGGTGGAGATCCGCGACTATGAAGCGCGGTAAGCATAAGGCTGTTAACACTTCACCTGATGAATCTTCCAAGAAATTCAAGACTACACCAGTGTCAGCGAAGGGAAGATTCCAGTATTTCTTGGACTTAAGGCAGATAGTCCAAAGATTGTTGGGAAAAAAGTGTGGCCTCGGAAGGCCGTGCCTCCCAAAAACGGCGGCAAGACTGTTGTTTCGCAGACATGGGGAGACCGCAAGTCTCCCATACTGACACTAAAGGTGGTGCAACCCGAAGCCCCCAGTTGTAATCCACATGCTTCTGAGACTGCTTCTCATTTTCAATTTAATAATCTTCGAGCTTACTATGATCAATTGGTGAAAGATTATAAATCCATTCGGAGAATCCCGTATTGACATCTAAAAGAATGTTTTTTTTTGTCGCGAAGGCTTCACTCGTGCCGTGGGGAGTTAGATTCTATTCGGAAAGAGAATCTTATGTTCAAAAGTGAATTATGCTAATTAAAAATCTGATTCCTCATTAAAGAGTTAAATATCTCAAATATGCACTTGGTTGGCTTGGTGGCACATGCCAAAAATTGGAATTGGAGGATAAGATCAAAATTTTATAGCATGACCCTTATTTTCCAAGGAGATGGCCCCCATACAATTTGCGGGTAGCCGACGTGGAGGCCTGTCATGCTAACACCGTTATTTCCAATCTTCAAGAATCCAACGAAGAGTTGTAGCAAAGATTGTTAGTTGCTGAATATTGCGTGTATCTTCATTCACAAAGTGATCTTGGCTTGAAACATTTATTTTATCCTAAGGATCTTGCAGCAGCCTTTGATGTAGCGAGGGCCATGACAGAAGTGGCACTTAGGAGCCAAATTGACTACATGGTGCATCCCGATCTAAAGCAGTTTCATCATTCCAACTATAAGTTTAGTCCATAGGAATGCTTTAGTTTTAATTTTTTTAAGCTTATTTTTTTTCTTAGAAGTAGGTTTTTTTTTAGCAAAAAATTGAGTTTTCAACTTGTGAATTTCCAACTTAATTTTTTGAACCCTTAACAAAAGAACTCTTTAAGTTGCATGTTGATTCACAATTCCCGCAGCTTTTGACTACTTTGAACACCTATGGTTTTTTGACCATTTTGTACTCAGTTTAAGTTGGAATTGAGTCATTCCTAGGGCTAGAAAGCTGACTTCCATACATTTTCAAATTCATTGGCCTTTCTCAAATGGTTGTGAATTGAATTTTTGAAGGTTTTTTTAAGATGGGTCATATGCCCAGCTTTGTGGCCCTGACTCCTGCTCAATGATTTGTCAATTAATAATTATTGGTAGTTGCAAGTTGGTTGATTTTTGAAGAGTCAAAATTCAACACCCATATTTTTCCCACGCTATCATATTTTATGATAAATGTTGAGAATTGAATTTAAGGTGAATTTTGGAATGGGGTAGTACGTGCATGGGGCATTAATTTTTTTACCTATTTCACGATTTTGCACACACCTAATTCATTCATTCTCCAAATTTTTTGCTCTTTACATCGTTGCGAAGCTAACATCCATATATTTCTAATGCCAGGTAGCTTGTTTGGAAAGGTTATGAACTGAATTATCAAATCAACTTGCAATGCATGTCATTGGACATAATTACGTGTTTGACCTTGCCTTAGTATAATTCTACATTTGTCACAGGTCGGATTAGGATGAGGTGGTTGGTGTCAGAAAACTAAAAGATCTGTATCTTTCGAATGCCACCTGGACCATCCAGTGCATATGAGTAATGAATTTTAAATTTTTCCTTACAAGTGACATTTTTTGCACAAGAAGACTGTGGCTTGGATGTTTGTCTCAACTTAGGTATCATTTGGATTTTTTCTAAGTGTTTGGACTTAAAGCTTTTGACTTCCTTATTGAAGGCTTTTATACTTTTCAAGTGCAAAGGTTTTGATGCTTATTTTGTAAGAAAATCTTTGATGCTTTATTATAAGAAGGCTTGGTTGCTTCTAAGGTGAAGGCTCAATCTCTTCATATAAAGTAGGCTTCGTTTGGCTTCTCCGGGAGAATTCTTGATTGCTTCGTCAGGAGGCTTTGATTTGCTTTATAGAATGAAGGTTTTGGTTTCTTATGCAAAGAAAGCTTAGTTGCTTCGCAAGGCAAAGGCTTTGATTTGCTTTTATGAGAGAAGGCTTAGTTTCTTTGCGAGGCGAATGTTTTAGCTGCTTCTCAAGGAGAAAGCTTAGTTGCTTCGCAAGAAAAAAGTTTTGATTTCTTCTCATGGAGAAGACTTAATTGCTTCGCAAGGTGAAGGATTTGGTTGCTTCTGTGAGGGAAGGCTTAGTTTCTTTGCAAGGCGAAAGCTTTCATTGCTTATCAAGAAGAAGGCTTTGTTGCTCCTAAGGCAAAGACTTTGGTTGTTTCTGCGAGAGAAGGCTTAGTTGTCTCGCAAGGAAAAGGCTTTGATTGTTTCTCAAGGAGAAGGCTTAGTTTCTTCACAAGGCAAAGGCTTTGATTACTTCTCAAGAAGAAGGTGTAGTTGTTTCGCAAGACAAATGCTTTGATTTCTTCTCAAAGAGAGGCGTACTTTTTCAAGCTAACGGTATCCGAACTAAATAATATATTGAATGAATAATTTAAATTTCATAAAGCTCGAAACGAAAGTTAGCTCGGCGCCATGTCTTTCTAACATGGCGCCATTCTCGGTGGCCTAGGCTTGGCCTTAGCTCACACTTAATATTTCCTCAAGTGATGAGCATTCATGGAACCGCTCACCAATTTTCCATCCATAGTCTCTAAAATATAGCTTCCTTTTTAGCCTACTTGGTAGATGTAGTAAGGCCTTCCCATTGGAATGTTAGCTTTTGGGACCCAAATTGATTTAGTGTTGTGAACCTTTTCTTGACGGTAAAATCGTCTGGAAGGAAGTTTCGTATCTTGGCTTTCTTGTTGTAAAAATTTCAAACTTGTTGATAATTCGATATGTGTTTGATGACTTGTTCCAGAAGTTCCTCGCTTAAGTCTCGAGATGTTTTGAGGCTTACAGAATTGATGACAAGGTCATCGAGTTTGATAAATGGTGCAAGTACGACTACATGTAAGGGAATGACAACATTGATTCGTAAGGGTAGTGTGAATGGTGATTCGTTGGCTACAGGAGGCAGGGTTTTGCGATAAGCCAATAAAGTGTCGTCCACATGTTCCTCCCATAGTTCCTTTTTGTCATCAAGTCACTTTTTGATGCAATCCAAAATTATCTTCATGGATGCCTTACATTGACCATTCCCTTGGGGAAAGTATGTCGTGGAAGTAAAGTGTTTTATCTTCCATGACTAAAAAAACTCCTTAGTTGTAGCGGCTATGAACTGGGTTCCGTTATCCGTTACAATGATTTTAGGAAGTTTGAATCAGCATATGATTTGACTTCAGAGAGAATTTTTATATGTCATCTTGGGTGATAGAGTCTTAGCCTCCACCCATTTGGTGAAATAGTCAATGACGATGATTTAGTACTTCTGATTTGGCACTGAGATGTTGGCCAAGGGCCCTATGATTTCTATGTCCATGGTATAAATGACCATGAACTCATTTACGCATGAAGCTCTTCAGGTAGCAACAAGTGGCTTGGCTTGAACATTTGGATTCTTTCGCATAATTAAGTTCACTTCAGTGCATCTTGGTGTAAGGTCGGCTAATAGAATCCACCGCTAAGTTTCCTTTGCGCTAGTGACCTTCCTCCTGAATACTTGACGCATTGTCCTTCATGAATTTATATCAAAACTTGAAGTTTCTTTGGATGTTTTAAGCATTGTAAGTTTTCTCAAATAAACCTTTGACGAAAAAGTTACCCATGGTCAAGGTAGTATCGCGAGACCTTCATTAGAACTTTTTCGGGATTCAATTCAATTGTCAAGTAGCATCCGTTTTCTAGGTAGTTAATAAATGGATCTTACCAACTAGGAGATGGCTCCACTTGCCTTACTTCAAATTTTTTAATGACAATGTTGCATTGTTCAAGATGCTCAATGGAGATTGAGCGTTTGAATTGGTAATCAAGTGATGAGGCTAGGTTTACTAGTGCATCAGCTTGCACATTTTCAGTTCTCAGAAGATGATGGAAAGTGAAAACTTTGAAACTTGCGAGTAACTCCTAAACTTTTTTTTTATATATTGGAGTATTCTTGTAACGCCCGGTGTATGAATTTGAGTTAAAACTCACCAACATATGTCCAAACATCATAAACAAGGAAACACTAAGTTCACGGAGCCCTTAAAAACTTCGTTACCTTGGCTCCCTTATCCCTCGGTCAAAATCTGCCACAAACAAGGTAAATGAATCTAGACAAGCCCAAAAAAGAGGTCTAAACGGATCCAAAAGGCCCCGAAATCATCAAAAATAGTTTCGGGAGGTAAAAAACATAGGGTTACCCAAAAGGGGGCTCTAAATTGACCCAAAAGTCCGACCGGCCATCCCATGCGCCCCCATGCGCCGGGTATAGTGCCCACATTTCGCCATGCGCGTTGATGTGGTGTAGACACATCTTAACATGGATGCCACGTGGCGACCACGAGTCGTTGATGTCTCTACCTCGTCATCATGATGACTAGTTTTGGCTGCTGGAGAAAATGACCAGCCCCACCATGTGCCGCTGCGTGTTGTTGCCTAATTGGCTAGTTCGACGTCAAAAATGCAATTGATGTCCGAAACTTGAAGCTTTTCCAGATTTCTCAAATCTCATCCAAAAATCATAATCTACATATCAATATTTATCTACTCAACGAAATGAATCCAAATCCAGCCTTAGATTTACGAAATTATACCTAGTTTAGTCGTAAATCCGTTGAAATGGTTTAAGTCTAAAACTTCCCTCGATCTACCATCCCTGGTGATTCTCTAGCCTCAATCATTAAACCAAAACACTTTTTAGGCCACGAGGATTCCATTTTCGACCTTAGCTTAACCTAACTCTACCTGAAAATATGGTTTGGGTACAACAGTCACATCGCAAGGGGAGAGAGAAAGATGAGAGAGAAATTGAAAATATCTAGCTCGTCCCTCCATGAGAGAGAGTGTGCACTCAAAAATACCTTGAACTTTTTCAAAATTACCTTTATACCTTTATGAAAGGTGACTAGAGGGAGTTGACGATTGGTCGGTTGTGATTATGGATATATGTGTTAAGTTTTCCAAATGGCTTTAAACAGGGGTATTTCAAGGAAATGTGGGCCAAAGGTATTTTATATGTATTTTATGCTTCCACATTGATTAGTCCATGGTTTTTTAATTTGATTAATGTATTTTGAGAACCCCACATTAGGCACTTGATTTTGGTTGTTTTTCTTATATGCATGTATGTTTTAGAAACTAGAGGGTGAATATTATTTTTCTCGGTAAATATGTTATAAATATTTATTCTTGTCTACTTACACTTTCATAGTTTTACATACCCTCTAGATCATGACGTCGGAGTGGGGGCATACCTTGGGTAAAGGCTTACTTCCGATTTATTATGCACTCTTGATCCTCATAGTAGGATCCTTGTATTTATTTATCGTACTCATTTTCTATTCCTAGTGGTTGTGTTACTATGTGGAACTTCTAAGACATTTTTTTTTACATCAAATTGAACTGTTGGACTTTGAGTGAAAAATCCTTTGTCTGACACACGCTAAGGGTACTTTTGGGTTTCTGAATGGTTTTCCAAATAGAAGGAGGATCTTTCACTGTTTTTTAAAGGGATTTTAACTTTGGGTCTCTTCAAGCTCTCCAGCATGATGGTTTGGGAGATAACTACTCCCGACATCAACTAGAACCTCTAGATGGATCTCGACCCTGGAAACTCCGCTAAAAAATGGTGGCAAGATTCGACAAGTCTCTAAGAGAAACGTATGACCTGGCTGCCACTAAAACTCTGACATCATATCTAAGATCCAACTCGACGCCTCGACAATTGTCAATACCACATGCCACCAATGTCGGTGTAAACTAGGAAAAAACCAGGAAGCTTGGCTAATACTGAGCAACTGTCTTGTCCCCCTGCGAAAATGGCAGAACCAAACCTTACTAGTGTTCCAGTAGGAACGAGGATAAAACTACCTCAAAAGATGCCCTCGGAAAGCCTCCTTGAATTGTAGGGATGTCCCCACCTAACTACCTTAGTCCAGGCCACTAACGATACACAATCTACCGAACCAGAACATGGCTAAGCATACCAAAACCTCTGGAGGCATCAACAGCACATCGAATACTCGCTCCAGCTAAGGAATCCACCCAATCGCCTCGTTCGGGATCCATTTCCGGTAAAAATCATCGCTCCGAGCCTCTGACGTTAGTCAAAATCTAAACCTTTAGAAATCCTCCTCCTCTGGAGAGCAACATCTAGTGTTCGACCTAAACAATCCAAGGCCTTTCACGTGTCCAAATCCAATTCGATTTAACATGTATCCTTAATAAACTACTTCACTCCCATTGCAAAACGACTTGGAGGTACAATATCAATGGACAAAACCCATTATAAAATAGGGCATGCATAATTGAATCATAAGTAACTAGATTTCATAATAAAATTATCATATTCCATAAGACCCACGAAAAACCATGTAATGCATATAAAATACTCGTGGCCCATATTCCCTGAAATCCCTAGTTTAAAAACCATATGGGAAGGAAAAACCTAGATGCCAATGTCATAAATGAAATTCACACTAATCCGGGAGTTCCCTAAGTCGTAGCCCATAATTCAAGCTAACCGATTGGAATCCATCATCCAAACTGTGGCTCGTAGCAAAAGCTAACTGGATGGGAATCTTTGTACTATGCATAGTCAGCCCCCAAGTTTTGGTAGAGATGCACTTCATGATACCAGTATGGAAAAGTAAAATATCCCTCTACTACCTAGACAACCCCCAGAAGCCAATGAAGACACACTCCATAGTGCCAGTTTGCAAAAATACCGCCCTTAGGAGCTGGCGGAGACACACTCTGTAATGCCAGCGTAGGAAAATACTGCTCACAGGAGCTAGCAAAGACACACTCCGTAATGCCAATCCAGGAAAATAATGCCCCCAGGAGCTGTCGGAGATGCACTCCATAACACCAGTGCGAAAAAAATAATATGGTCCTTTGAGGATGATAAACCATGGAAAACAGTTCATAAAAAATAAGCAAAACTTGGCTTACATATATCTGTGACCCAAAACCATGTCAAAACATTTAAAGAGGGACCTGAGAGCAAAACACTGTTTCCACAAATTCCATAAAAGTCCATGTCTAGTAAAACCTTTTCTTGAAAAATTATTCCAAATTTCAATATTCGTCGCATAAAAATAATCATTCAAAATAATTTTTAAAATCAAAACGATTCACAAAAAATTATAGAACAACCAGATTATTTTTATGCATGCAAAATTCGTAAGAAAACACTGTCCACTCATCCTACATCCAACAGTCATACTCCGAGATGTACCAACTAGTGGAATTCCCGGAACAACGTCACTCAGTTTGCTCTGATACTAAATTGACAGGACCCGCTCTAAAAAAACACCCTATAAAAAGTACCTAGTCCTACTCATGTTTGAAAACTAAGCGATGTTCCAAAAGTACCCTAGAAATTGGCTCCTAACATCAAAATCGTCAGAAAAGGGATAAAACCACCAATAATTGCTCTCTAGGGGTCACCCCTCCCCCCACCAAACCCCTAACCTTGGAGGCAAGGTAAACTCGGCTCAACAACCATGACCTCTGTGATAATCCATGGCTGTAACAACAACTCTCCGCCAGAAATTACCATGGAATATAGCCATGACTTTCTGGTAACCTGTCAGCTTCATTGTCTCCACTCGAGTCCCCAACTGATATTCCGACTCACATTAGTGTCCCAATTCAGTACCCCAACTCGCCTACAGATCCAATCTGAAAACCCGACTTTTCTAGGATCCTAATTCGATATCTTAACTTATCTAGAGTATCGTCCCTTAAGAAATTTGAACCTGGTGGTAGTTTATGCTCATTTTGAAGTATGAGTGTGAGTCAAAAATCATCAACACATGTCCAAAGATCCTAATCAAGGAAACATTAAGTTCACGAAACCCTTTAAATACACCATTACCTAGGCTCCCTCCATCCTAGATCAAAATTTGCCCCGAACAAGATAAATGAATATGGAAATGCCTAAAAATAAGCTCTAAATGGACCCAAAAAGCCTCGAAACCATAAAAGATAGCTTCGAGAGGTCGAAAATATTAGGGCACATGCCGTCGTGGGCCATGGTGTCAGGACTCGTCCCAAATCCCCCGAGATTAACGTGGGACGAGCCTAATCCCGTCTGACACGAAGTGTCAGACCAGGGAAAATTTCGTCTCTAGCCCTTACCGGGCTTCTAGAGTACGCCAGGATCGTAGGAGGAGGAGTGTGATGTCTCAATCTTTGCTACAGGCCGCATCCGCTATCAACCTGAAGGGCATTAAAACCACGAAAACTGTGAGTGGTCAAAACAAATATTTTAATAAAACATTTCACAATAAGACATTTATGCCCTTCACTAAAAGCATATGCATGCATTCAAAAACCATTTATCAAACGTTCATAAAACCATTTGAAAACATTCTCAAACCTTACAAGGGTTCATGCCCGGTCCCCATAAACCGTCATGAACCATAAATCCATTTATGGGTCCCTGACCCGAAATCACAAAAACACGTAAATCCATACATGTGGAAACTCAGCCCAAATCAACATACGTGGGTCTCAGCCCAAAACCATTCTTAGTGAAATACTAAAACATACAATACGGGGTCTCCGCCCCAAACCATTTCCAAAATATCAAATACGGGGTCTCCGCCCCAAATCACTTTCATAAAACATGGAACACGGGGTCTTCGCCCCCAAATCACTTTCCATAAACATCATAAGTATGCATACGTATAACCCATCCGCGGCACTTCCGAGAAGATACCAACTCGGGACACACAACCCCTAGGGAACACATCCCCGATATATGTCACGATTTCATCTCTATATAAGTGTGCATACCACTCGGGGTCTCACTTCGAGTCTTACTCCAGGAATTCTCCATCTGGTAGGCTCTATCTCTAGATCTAGTCCGAGCTCTATCTCCGGATTTAGTCCGCACATCTCTCCAGAATCTAGCCCAGGACCACATCATAACTTCCACTCTTGGAACAGGATCCTTATGGGGATACCCATTCTAGTCTATGGATCGTGACTCTCTAGGTTGACATCTGGAGGAGACCATATAAATCATATAGAGGGTATAATTCATTTTCCAAAATACTTTCTTTCTCAAAACATTTCTCAACTGGGTCGCATACCCAATTCATCTCAACAGGATTCCTCGAATCCGATTCAAATCAATTTAACAGGCATCGACCTAAATCCTCAGTTCAACAGGGACTCATGCCCGAATTCTCATTTCATAAACCGAGCTGGGACTTAAGCCCGATGTTACAATCAACTGGGCCTCTAGCCCGATATCACGACTAACTGGACCCTAAGCCCGAAACCATAAAGCAACGGGGCCTCCAACCCAATTTCACAACCAAAGAGGCCCTAAGCCTGATGTTATAACCAACTAGGACCCAGGCCTGATACCATAGTTCAAATGGGCCTCAAGCCCGAATAGTAAACCAACGGGGCCCTCGGTCCGATTCCTCGTCAAATCAAATGGCCTCCAAGTTTGAGAGTTCGTAAATCAAATGGGTCTCGTGCTTGAGTTCATATTTCCAAATCCAATACCAATTCATTAAACTCACATTGAAAACCTAGCACGTATAAGCATCGTATAAAACAAGAAATCTCGAAATACGTGCAAATACGTAAATTGACAGGACCCATCCCAATCCCCCCGAGATTAGTGCGGGATGACCATGCTCCCGTCTGACACGAAGTGTCAGACAAGGGATATTTCCGACCTTTGCCCTCCCGGGCTATCAAAGTACGCCAGGATCCGGAGGAGGTATGTGATATCTCGATCTCTGCTACAGTCCACATCCGATGTCAACCTGAAGGGCAGTCAAAACATTAAAAGCTGTGAGTGGACAAAACAAGAGTTTATAAAACATTTCATAAGGAAGACATTTGTACCCTTCACTAAAAAGCATGCATGCATTCGAAAACCATTTATCCAAAACAAACCATATGTGGGACTAAGCCCAAAGCAGATATAAACCAAGGTCGAAAGGACCACAATGAAAACGACCATACGGGCCACTGCCCAAATCCATACGGGACTCGGCCCCAAACCATAAAGAAACCAAGTACACGAGCCACTGCTCAAATCCTGTGCACACCTGTGCACACCACATATCATATATCATATATACACCACATACATATATATAAGTCACACAACCAATCCTGTCACGGTATCCAAAGCTACACGCGTGCTACCTGGGTCTCAATCCGAGTCATCTCAAAGTCAAGGTCAATGTCCGCAGACCACTGATCCTACTCGAGGTAATAGTAACCATAGCCTTCCTGAGAGTAAGGAACCCAACTGGGGGGTGACTCCACTCAGTCGGTGCTCCGTGACTACTCCGGGGTCCACCTAGGCCAACGACCCTCCCCGGAGGAGATAATAGAAGTAAAGGAAGGTAGATGAACATATATATACATAACATAATATCCATGCCCGGTTCCCCTGAACCGTCATGATCCATAATATTCATAACCAAGGTAACATGCTGGTTCCCATAAACCGTCATGTACCATAATGACCAACAAGGGTTCATGCCGGTTCCCAAAAACCGTCATGAACCATGATACCATAACAAGGGTTCATGCCGGTTCCCATAAACCGTCATGAACCTGGGAATCCATTTAAGGTTCCCTGACCTGAAATCAAACCGTAAAGTGACTGGGTCTCGTGCCCGAACATAGGACATCAGCTGGGCACCGTGCCCGATATCTGAGGTCATATGCCTGAGAAAAAACCAAATGGGTTTCATACCCGAGTTTATCCTTTTAGAAATCCAAAACCATTTCATTAAAACTAAATAAGAAATACAGACTCGTATAAGCACCGTATAAGGCCGAAACCTCGAAATACGTGCTTATACGTAACCACATACAAATGCACCCATGGCATCACCAAACAAGTAATAAAACATATAATAAACATTTATGCATGCACCAATTTAGAAAACAAGGTCCACTCACAGACCGTCCGAGCTGCCGCCTCGATTTACGTGCCATACGGCTCCCCGAGCCGATCACCGTCACCGGGACTCCCAAACCTATCCAAATCGTAATAGAAGGTTACTAACTACTTAATTAACCTCCTACCAAAGCCCCGTAATTTTCCCGTATTTTTAACTATTTTTAATCCCGAACCTAAACCTTCCGATGCCCCGAAACATATCGAGACGGTGTCCGATCGACACGAAACCAGTCCCAAAATGTTCGTTACATCGAATAGATGATTTCGTATGTTGGAACCTTCCCCAGATTCCCTGCCACGCACCCTCACGCGCCGCCTGAAGTGGCTGCGCGTGGGCTTCACGCGCCGCTACAGTACATGCTGACGTCATCGCTGACGTCAGCATGACGTCATCGCTGACGTCAGCATGACGTCATCTGACAGCTGTTAGGTCTGACATGTCAGACTCTGACAGGTGCCACGTGTCATGCTCCCATTGGTCCACGTCACTGTGCTGTCAGTGCCACATGGCAGTCTGACATGTGCCGCGTGTCATCACGGCACTGGTCCACGTCTGTGCCACGTGTCAGCCCCTGATTGGGCCACGTCACTGACATGTCAGTGCTGACTGTGCACTGACATGTGACACGTGTCGCACTCCTATTGGCCCATTTTTTTACATGTCAGCTGACATTGTCAGATCTGACAATGCTGACGTCATCCCTGACATGATGACGTCACCTGTCATCTCCTACTTCGGTCAGACCGGTCCGAACCGGTCCGGTCCGGTTTTTCCGGCAACTTGGACCGGCGTAACCGGTCCAGGTCTCCTTCTCCCTCATTTTCGGTCCGTTTGCTTCCATTCCAACTCCTAAATTCCTATTTCTTCATTTCCTATCAATCCTAATTAACTAAACAACCTAAAACCTACGAAATCCGACCGGTCCAATTTGAACCTCACGGTTCGATTTTTCCCGATCAGCCCACACGACTGCTCGGCCGTCAACCACCACCAAAAAACCCTTAAAACCTTCCTAGCATCCTAATAATCATTCCCTAATCATTTAAAACCAACCATAATGCTCACATCGAAAAATAAAGAAAAATGGGCTTACCGGGTACCCGATCGGGTTTCTCCTCCTCTCGCCGCCGTGGGCGGCGGTTCAGGCCTCCAGGCCGGCCACCTCAGCTCCCTCGATCTCCCTGGTCCTCTGCCTGGTCATGGGTGATGGTTGGCTGGGTTTGGGTTGCACGGGAATGAGAGAAAATGGTGAGATCGGGTGGGTTGTGTTTGAACGAAGAAAATGAAAATGCACGGTGAAGTGCATGTATGTAATGTGTTGTCCAGTGGATGAGTGACACTTGTCACTCATCCATTGGTTGCTAAAAAGCAACTGGGCCCACTAAAGACAAACTGCACTTTTTGTCTCGTAAAACGTGCCATCGTGAATAGTAACTGGGAATTTCCGTGAACCGTAACTTCGCCGTCAAACATCCAAATTCGACGTGCCGCCTGTCTACGGATTCGTATCGTCCTCACTTACGCAACGGTCTTCGGCCCTCGGCCATCGGACCTCCCGGTCAAAAAGTCAACTTTTGACCTCCTATTCACCCAAATTACCAAAATGCCCCTAAACTTCCGAACGTCATAACTTCCTCCTCGAATGTCGGAATTGAACGTGCCACCTGTCTATGAACTCGTGACGTCACGAACTACGTCACGGTCATCGGTCAACGTTTTGCCACCACCAGGGGCAAAACGGTCATTTCGCATCGTTCGTCCGATTTCGCCCAACTAATCACGGATTAGCCTCACTAATCGTGATTAGTCACTAATCTAATCCTGGAATTTGGGACGGGTCGTTACATAAATCCTAGGCTACCACAAAGAAATGCACTCATGGCATCCCAAAACATGTTCTAAAACAAATTTAAAACATTTATGCATGCATCAATTTCGAAAGAAAGGTCCACTCACAGACCGTCTGAAACTGCGCCTCGATACGCGTGTCATAAGCTTCTCCCGGACCAATCGTGGCTTCCGGGATTCTCGAACCTGTCCAAATTAATTTAGAGGGTTACTAACTAATTAAATAACCCTTCACTAAAGTCCCGTAATTTTCTGGAATTTCTAACAATTTTTAACGCGAACCTAAAACTTCAGACGTCCCTAACTATATCGAAACGATGTCCGATTGACTCGAAACCAGTCCCAAAATGTTTGTTACAACGAATAGATGAAATTACATGTTGGAAGTTTCCCCAAAATCCCTGCCACGTGCCGTCACGCACAGCCCAAAGAGGCTGCGCGTCTGGCACATGCGCCCTGCTACTATGTCACCAGCAACCTTGGTCAGACCGGTTCGAACCGACCGGTCTGGTTCACCCCTGCAACTGGACCGGCGTTCCTGGTTTTTCTTATTCCGACCACCAATTCAACCCTGTTTTCTTCCAATTTCATCCCTACATCTTCCTCTACCCATTACCCATCATCCTAAGTCCATAAAAACAAGAAAAACGGCCAAAGTCCATACCTTTCGATCTAGAAACCGTCGCCCATGTTTCCAGCCGACTGCCTGGTTTGTTCAGCCGGTCTTAGCCCATGCTTCCAATCTTCCTGACCTTATCTGACCCCTAGAAACAAAACTAAATTAAAAAGAACGTCCCATAATCACTCAAATTTGAATTCCAAATTTGAATCCAACCTGTATGTCAGGATAGGTCCCAAATCCCCCAGGATCCGGGATTAACGTGGGACCCGCCTGATCCCATCTGACACGAAGTGTCAGACCAGGGAAAATTCCATCTCTAGCCCTCGCCGGGGCTATCAGAGTACATCAGGATCGTAGGAGGAGGGGAGTGATGTCTCGTCTCTGTTACAGCCCGCATCCGCAATCAACCTGAAGGACATTAAAACACGAAAACTGTGAGTGGACAAAATAAACTTTCCATTAAAAACATTTTCTCTTAAAGACATTTATGTCCTTCATAAAAAGCATATGTATGCATTCAAAACCATTTATCAATTATTCATAAAAACTATTTATCAAACATATCAAAACCTTTCAAGGGTTCATGCCCGGCCCCATAAACCGTCATGACCCATAAATCCATTTGGGTCCCTGACCCGAAATCACAACTCAAAAACCTTTAAACCACGACATGTGGGAACTTAGCCCAAATCCGTTCTAAGTGAAATACCAAAACATCAAGTATGGGGTCTCCACCCCTAAATCACGTTCTAAATCATAAAACACGGGGTCTCCGCCCCCAAATCACTTTCTGTAAAACCTCATACGTATCAACATACGTATAACCCATCCTAGGAACTTCCGGAGAAGATGCCAACTCAGGGCACACAGCCCCTAGGGATCACATCCCCGATATAGCCACGATGACATCATATCTATCTAGTGTGCACACTAATCGGGGTCTCACTCCGAGTCTTCTCCCAAGAATCTCCATCTGGGAGGCTCAATCACTGGATCTAGTCTGAGCTCTCTCTGGATCTAGTCCACACATCTCTCCGGAATCTGGGCTGGGACCACATCATATCTCGTAACCTCCACTCCTAGAACGGGATCCCTATGGGGATACCCATTTTGGTCTGTGGATCGTGACTCTCCAGGTCGACGCTGGAGGAGACTATATAATCAATATGGAGGGTTCATTCATTTCATTTCTTTTCTTTCTTTCTCAAATCAATTTTCAACTGGGTCTCATACACGATTCATCTCAACAGGATTCCTTGAATCCGATTCAAATCAGTTTCACAGGCCTCGGCCTACATCCACAGTTCAACTGGGTCTCATGCCCGAATTCTCAATTTATAAAACTGAACTGGGACTCAAGCCTGATATCACAACCAATTGGGCCCTCAGCCCGAAACCATAACCCAACATGACCTCACGTCCGATTTCACAACCAACAGGGCCTTAAGCTCGATATCTCAACCAAATGGGTCTCAGGCCCGATATCATAAATCAACGGGGCATCAAGCCCGATAGTACCACTAACTGGGCCTCAAACCGAATCGTAAACCAACTGGACCCTCGGTCCGATCGTATGGCTCAAATGGACCCTAGGTCTGATTCCTCGTCAAATCAAATGGACTCCAAGTCCTAGAGTTTCTAAATCACTTGGGTCTCATGCCCGATTTCATATTTCTAAATCCAAAGTTCGTTCATTAAATCGTTGTTGAAAACCTAGAAAGTATAAGCATCGTATAAAACCGTAAATCTCGAAATACGCGCAAATACGTAAATCCTAGGCTACCACAAACAAATGAACTCATGGCATCACAAAATATATTCTAAAACAATTATAAAACATGTATGCATGCATCGAATTAATAAAACAAGTCCACTCACAGACCGTCCGAAGCCGCGTCTCGATACGCGTGCCATAATTGACAGGACCCGCCCCGATCCTCTCTGGAACCATATGGGGACGTGCCCTGCTCCCGTCTGACACCCAATAATTCATACCAATTTTGACCTCAAAACCTCAAATGCATAAATAATCAAATTAAAGTCATACAACAAATCCGAATTAAACAGATGTCAGACAAGGGATGAAATCCAAAATTACAAGTTTGCGAGCACGACTCTAAAGTAAACCTGCGGGTACACCACCCAACAGGGGTTCAGGTACGCAGAAGCAGATCTATGCCTCAGCCTCAGGTTCCTCCTCTACCTCAGTATCACGACCTGGAGGGGTTACCAAAAACATTAAGGGTGAGTGGACCGAAACTCAAGTTTATAAAATCGTTTGATAAGTAAAACATATAATTTACCCCTCCTTTTTCCAAACATGCATGCGGCATCATTTAAAATCATAAATAATATAATATGAATCATAAGGCATGTAATAAAACCATAACCATAATTTTAGCCACTGCACTATACACTCCAATCCGACATCCCTGATGTCTGACGTCCCTGACGTCCAATAAGGTCACAATCACAAGGCTACGCGTGCCACTCGGGTCTCAATTCCGAGTTCAATCCCCGAACCCTGTTCGGTTACAGCATCCCCGATGCTTAGCGTCGTAGACGCTGGACGTTCTAGACGTCCGTGACCTCTCCGGGGTACCTCATCCGAAGGAGACAATATAATATGGAAGGATCTATACAGTGCAGTACCAAATACATTTTATTGATATCCACATCCAAACATATATGTATACATAGGTAAAATCTGAACCGATCGTTACGTTTCATCAAACGGGTCTCATGCCCAAATACCGTGAAACGTGCCATAACCGAAATCTCAATATCATCAAAACCATTTATAGATTCCAGCATGTGAACATATAAGTAAATCAGAAAACATTTAAGCATGCAAGGGTTTAATGAAAACGGGCCCACTCACTGTACGATTCCGCTGCGAATCTGCGCGTACGGACCTGTACCGAGATTATCGTACAATTCCTGTCAGTTCAATTCACACGTAAGGGTCACTACAAGTCCTTAATATTTATTCAAAAGAAAGTTCGAAACAGAAGCCGGTTCGGGGAAACCGTCAACACGTTTCCCGAGGCAACCGACCCTAACCTGACCCTTCAAACTATCTCAGATCAACATGGTTAATTCACCACAAATGTTCAGAATGATGAGAGGAATAAAAGTCATGTTGATCGTGATCGGAGATAAGCCCCAACGCGCCCTCACGCACCTCCCAAAGTGGCTGCGCGTGAAAGTCACGCGCCTGACACTGTAGCTACAGTGTCAGCACCTTCACCCGTTTGTCTGTAATTAGGGCCTGCCACCCGCGGCTTGACCCGGCTAATTACCCGTCATTTCCTACTTGATTTCAATCCAATTTGATCCTAACATGTTATTTAAACATCTAATTTAAGTTCTGAGCTATTAATTATCCAAAACCAATCCTTAAACGGCCCCTCGACCCGTGATCATCCAAACGGGTCAATCACCAGAACTCACTGGTTTCTAAACCGAAATCAAATTAACCTTACATGAAGCATCATAGTATCACAACGAACTGGAAAACACACTCAATTCAATCAACACTCACCTGGAAGTAGCCGTCCAAACCTCTGAAATTCCTCTGAACACGGCAGTCACCGTCCCAGCTCACCCGTGGCTGGTTGCCTTCGATTTTGATATGGTTGTGTTCCAAATGCTCCCAGAAAGCTTACTCTACGATTAGATTGGCTCAACACACCGTAGAAATCAAAAACCCGATTTCCCTCCAAAAATTCCCGAAATGGTTTCTCTCTGGTTCCACCCTTATTTTCAGTCCTTTCAATACCAGAGTGAAGCTCACACACTATATAATCAGTTTTTATTAATTTCAAGCCGTCCCAGAAGCTCGTGGGTGTCCAATTGTCCACTGAAAAATGTCCCCCGAACCTGGAAGTGAAACGCGGATCACGATCGGACACAATCGATTCCGGCGTACCATGCAATCGTATGATTTCCTTCACAAACAACTGAGCCAGTCGATTAGGTTTATAGGTCTCCTGAACTGGCAGAAAATGGGCTGATTTGGTTAACCGATCCACAATCACCCATACTCCGTCCACTTCACTCTGAGTTCTCGGTAACTTAAAGACGAAGTCCATGGTGATGTGATCCCACTTCCACTCGGGAATCGGAAGTGGCTGCATAGCCCCATAAGGTCTCTGCCGTTCCGCCTTAACCTGCTGACAGGTTAAGCATTTGCTCACGAACTCAGCAATATCCTTCTTCATTCCTGGCCACCAATAATGGTTCTGGAGGGTACGGTACATCTTTGTACCTCCCGGATGCATAGCATAGGCCGAACTATGGGCCTCCTCAAGAATCTCGGCCCGTAACTCTGCCACTGCAGGTACACACAAACGGCCCAATCTCACAAGTGCCCCATCGTCCCGGATGGTGAAATCCTGTCTCCCATCCGTATCGACCTCAATTCTGTATATACAGAGTATCGGATCCTGAAGTTGTGCTTCGATAATCCGATCAATCAGTATAGGTCGTACATGAAAGCTGGCCAACAAAGCTCCACGTTCATCCGTACCCAAGATAACTCCCGCCTTCCGGAGTTCCACTAGCAAAGGAAGATACACCATCCCTAGGTGTGCAACGGATCCTGCTGACTTCCTGCTGAGTGCATCAGCCACCACGTTGGCCTTACCCGGATGGTACTCGATCGTACAGTCATAGTCCTTCAGCAGCTCTAACCATCTCCGTTGTCTCATGTTAAGCTCCTTCTGACTGAATAAGTATTTAAGACTCTGGTGGTCGGTGTATATCCGACATGTTGCGCCGAACAGATAATGCCTCCAGATTTTTAGGGCATGAACCACCGCTGCCAACTCCAAATCATGGGTAGGGTAGTTCAACTCATGAGTCTTCATCTGCCGGGATGCGTAGGCGATAACCTTGCCAGTCTGCATCAACACGCAGCCCAAACCTTGCAGTGAAGCGTCACTAAAGACCACGAATTCTCCACTGTCATCTGGCAATGCAAGGACAGGTGCAGTGGTCAATCGATCCTTCAACTCTTGAAAACTTCGATCGCACTGCTCGTCCCAGATAAACTTCACTCCTTTCCGAGTCAAACGAGTCAATTGTGCAGAAATTTTGGAGAAACCCTCCACGAATCTCCGGTAGTAACCTGCTAATCCGACGAAACTCCGCACCTCGGTCACCGTTGTCGGTCTAGCCCAGTTGGTCACCGCTTCTGTTTTCTGGGGATCCACGCAAATCCCATCCGTCAATATCACGTGTCCCAGAAAACCAATACTGCTCAGCCAAAACTGACACTTGCTCAGCTTGGCATACAATTGTTCTTGTCTCAGCCTCTCCAAGACCAACCGTAGATGTTCCTCATGTGCACGGGCACTCCTCGAGTATAACAAAATATCATCAATGAACACAATCACGAACTTATCCAGGTAGGGTCGGAAGAACCGGTTCATCAGATCCATGAATGTTGCTGGAGCATTCGTCAAACCAAATGGCATAACAAGGAACTCGTAGTGTCCTTAACGGGTTCGAAAAGCAGTTTTCGGAATATCCTCCTCCGAAATCCTCAGTTGGTGATACCCAGACCGCAAATCAATTTTCAAGAAGCACTGAGCTCCCCGCAACTGGTCAAAAAGGTCATCGATCCTGGGTAGAGGATACTGGTTCCTTAGCGTCACCTTGTTGAGTTGTCGATAATCAATACACAAACGGAGACTTCCCTCCTTCTTCTTTACGAACAACACCGGTGCTCCCCACGGTGAAGTACTCGGTCGGACATATCCCAAATCCACCAACTCCTGCAATTGAGTCTTGAGTTCTCGCAACTCGGCCGGCGCCATCCGGTATGGTGCCTGGGATATAGGTCGGGTACCCGGGAGTAGTTCAATTGTAAACTCGATCTCCCGCGATGGTGGCAATCCAGGTAAGTCTTCCGGGAACACATCCGGAAACTCACGCACCACCGGTATCTCGTCGATACCCGGAGTATCAACCCGATCCGACACGACATGCGCCAGGAAACCCTGGCATCCCTTCCGTAGAAGTTTGGTAGCAGTAAGTGACGAAATCACTTCAGGAGGCGAACCGTCTCGTTCCCCCTGAAAGATAACCTCCGGTAAACCCGGGCTCCGCAGAATCACTTGCTTGCTACCGCAGTCGATGAGCGATCCGTGCTCCGACAGCCAATCCATCCCTAGGATTATATCGAAGTCGTGGATATCCAGAATAATTAAGTCTGCTGGTAAATCCACACCCTCAATTCTTACCGGGCACCTCCGAATCACCTGATTCACAAGGTACACGATGCCAATCGGGGTGCCAACACCCATTTCGCAATCCAAAGCTGATACCACACAATCAAGCATACCAGCACAACTCTTCGAAATAAAAGAATGTGTAGCCCCCGCATCCATCAATACACGTACAAGTAGGTTTAAGATATGTAGTGTACCTGTGACCACGCCTGGGGCAGTCCTCGCCTGCTACTGGGTCCTTGCAAACACTTGGGCCCTCGGCCCTCCGTTCCGTCCGCGCCCGCGCGCGCCACGCCCAGCACCACGGTCACCTCCCTGACCGCGACCTCCATTAGTGTGGGAAGCCGTGCTCTGCACCACACTAGAGCCCCCCAGCGTCGTTGTTCTTGGACAACTGCGGGCAATCACTGGCATAGTGGCCCTCCTCTCCGCAAGCAAAACAAGTTACTGGCCTCGGCCTGTCCGAATGCCCGCCAGAAGCACCGCTCCAAGATGAGTGCTGCCCGTAGTTGTATCCAGATCCTCTGCCCTGAGAGCCTCCACGTCGACCTGACCTGACGTCGCCCCTCGCCTGAAGGTTGTCGTGTCTGGTGTGCCGCCAGACTGGCCTCGACACGCACCGTAGCGTCGACCAAATCTCTCAGTGAAGCATGAGTAGCAGCAGTCACACTTGCTCGGATCTCCCCTCGGAGTCCAAGCTCGAACCTTTGGCATTTGTCCTCCTCCGTGCTCACGAATGATGCAGCGAACCGGGAAAGTTTCACGAAAGTTTGCTCGTAGTCCGCAACGGACATATCACCCTGCTCCAGCTGCAGGAACTCAGCCTCCCTTGCCGCGCGGAACGATCGCGGATAGTACTGGTCCAGAAATCTGGAACGGAAAGCTTCCCAAGTAGTGGTATGGACAGACCACCCAGACATTTCGAGTCCGTGCCACCACTGGTAGGCTCCTCCTTCCAGCAAGAAGGCCGCCAAGGTCACTCGTTCGCCTGGAGGGCAGTGCATCACCGAGAAGATCCTCTCCCACTTGGTGATCCAATCATGAGCATCCTCGGGGTTTGATCCCCCGCAGAAAGGAGTGGCTCCCAAACGTTGAACCCTTTCAATGCTCGCGCATTCCATCTCCCTTTCCAGATCCTAACATGTTATTTAAACATCTAATTTAAGTTCTGAGCTATTAATTATCCAAAACCAATCCTTAAACGGCCCCTCGACCCGTGATCATCCAAACGGGTCAATCACCAGAACTCACTGGTTTCTAAACCGAAATCAAATTAACCTTACATGAAGCATCATAGTATCACAACGAACTGGAAAACACACTCAATTCAATCAACACTCACCTGGAAGTAGCCGTCCAAACCTCTGAAATTCCTCTGAACACGGCAGTCACCGTCCCAGCTCACCCGTGGCTGGTTGCCTTCGATTTTGATATGGTTGTGTTCCAAATGCTCCCAGAAAGCTTACTCTACGATTAGATTGGCTCAACACACCGTAGAAATCAAAAACCCGATTTCCCTCCAAAAATTCCCGAAATGGTTTCTCTCTGGTTCCACCCTTATTTTCAGTCCTTTCAATACCAGAGTGAAGCTCACACACTATATAATCAGTTTTAATTAATTTCAAGTCGTCCCAGAAGCTCATGGGTGTCCAATTTTCCACTGAAAAATGTCCCCTGAAAAGCTTCGAACTTGAATAATTAATAGGGTCGTGCACGGTGGATGCAACAGACCACGGTCTAAAGCATCAGACACTCCCCACTTTCCAGCACACAATCGCACAACCAATTGCACGTTTGAACCACCACACATGGTGGTGCCGCCCTTGTCCCCCGCGGCCTGCTACAGTAACCAGGGCAAAAAGACCAAAATGCCCCTAGTTCAATAATTACCAAAATACCCCTCACTTCCTAGACCCGTAACTCAGCCATACAAAGTCCGATTTTGGAGTGCCGCCTGTCTATGGACTCAGGACGTCGAGACCTACCTATCGGTCCTTGAGTCGCGTGAAAATTATTTTTCAAACGAAAAGTCAACATTTTCGCCCGTGAAGTCCAACTTACGGTAATGCCCCTGAACTTCTGATAGTCATAACTTTTTCCCTGATCGTCCGAAATGGACGTGCCACCTGTCTATGAACTCGTGACGTCCCGAACTACGTCACGGTCATAGGTCAAAGTCCATTTGATTCACCAATCAAAAGTCAATAATTTGGCCATACCAATCACAAGGGTAAAAGCGTCAATTCACACCTTAAATTACAATATTAAAATCCTTGAATTTCCGGGGTGTTACAATAATCGTCTCCCGGGTCAAACGTCATCTCTGGGATTCCCGAACCTGTCCAAATTAATTTAGAGGGTTACTAACGACCTATATAACCCCTCACTAAAGCCCCATAATTTTTCGAATTTTATAACTATTTTTAAACTCGAACCTAAACCTTCTGACGTCCCGAACTATATCGAAATGATTTCCGATTGACACGAAACCAGTCCCAAAATGTTCGTTACATCGAATAGATTAAATTACATGTTGGGACCACCCCCAAATGAGTGACCACGTACCCGTAAACGCCCCTAGAAGAGACTGCACGTGGGCCTCACGCGCCACTGTGCAGCCATCTTCTTTCTTGCATCAGACCGGTCTGGCCGGTTCGATTGTGCAGTCCGGTCCAGTTGGACCAGCGTGATTGGTCCGGCCCTCTAGACCCCTCATTTTTCATCCAATCTTCTCCTTTTCAATCCAAAACTTCCTATTTTCAAGTTTTCTATCCAAACCAATCCTTAAAACTAATCAACAACACCTAAAACCCAAGGTTCCAAATTAAACTCCACGGTTCAAGTTTTTCCCAGCCGTTCCCACTGCCTCCGCCGCCGTGAACCACACTCCAAAACACCTTAGAACTCTCCTACTAACCCAATAACTCCATCCTAGTCATCCAAAACAATCTAAAACGTTGAAATCAAATTAAAATGGAAATTTGGGAAAACTGAGTACCTCTCGGTTTTCATGGCCGCCGTGCACGGTGGCGTTGCTCCCTGGCCGGTAACCACCTTCCAAACGTCCTCCCTCACTCTTTGGCCTCTCAGTCATGATCACAAGGTTGGAGGGTTGGATTTGGGGAGAATGGGTTGATCGGTTTGTTTGGGGACAAGGAAAATGATCGATGAAAATGCGAGGGTTGAAATGCATGAATGTGGAATGGTGGCCAGTGGATGAGTGACACTTGTCACTCATCCATTGGTCCCTGAAAAGTAACTGAGCCCACAAAAGACAAAACTTCACTTTTTGTCTCGTAAAATGTGTCGCAGTAAATAGGTCCACGGAACTTCCGTGAACCGTAACTTCTCTGTCGAACGTCCGAGTTCGACGTGCCGCCTATCTACAGATTTGTATCATCCCGATCTACGTAACGGTCCTCGGCCCTAGCCCCATCGGACATCCTGGGTCAAAAGTCAACTTTTGGCCCAAATTACCAAAATGCCCTTGAACTTCCGAACGTCATAACTTTTTCCTCGAATGTCGGAATCGAGCGTGCCACCTGTCTATGAACTCGTGACGTCACCAACTACACCAAAGTCAACGGCCAAAGTCCATTTGACCGCCTGAACGAAAAGTCAACAATTTGCCCATTTTAGGGGCAAAATCGTCATTTCGCCCGAACGTCCGCTAATCCTCGTCTAATTGGGCATGGTTACGCCCCGGACTTCTAATTGCCACCTGAGGTTGTAACGCCCGGGAAATTCGAAACATGAAAATTTGGGAAAAAAAAAATTGAAGAAAAGACGATTTTGCCCCCGGAATTGGGCAAAAAGTTGACTTTTAATTTGAGCGGTCAAACAGACTTTGACCGATGACCGTGACGTAGTACGGGACGTCACGAGTTCATAGACAGGTGGCACGTCCAATTTCGACATTCGAGGAGAATGTTATGACGTGCGGAAGTTGGTAAAAGGGGCCGAAAGTTGACTTTTTGATCGGGACCATGTTTGGACTTTCCGGGAGTACCGTTGGATAGGTCTCGGGACGCTGAATCCGTAGAAAGGCGGCATGCGTCAATCGGAGCCCGAACGAGAAACTTATGGGTTTAGAACAATGAGGGGTATTTTGGTAATTTGTGAGAACAAGGGTAAAATGGTAAATTGAAGCAGTAGGATTAATTAAAAGAGGACTTTGGCTGATTCAGCCTAAGTGGGATGAGGATAACTACCTAAATGACACCTGGCCAATTCAAATGGAGATTAGTGGCACTTAGTGCCTTTGTTATTAATTAAATAATTAAATGAAACGGTGACATTATTAATTAGCATATAGTGTTCATGTTTAAAAAGAAGAAAAACAGAGAACACACCATTTCTTCTATAATTGATCGATCATGATTCAAAAACCCAACTGATACCAGTGTGAAAAAGAGAAAAACATAGAGATTTATGTGAGGGAATTGAGTGAAAATCGAGAGGAAATGAACCTAGAACCCTACTGAGAATACCCGAAAAAAAAACTCAATCAAGAACAAATGTCGAATTTGATTGTTTGGATGCTTTTGATTGAAATTGATTGAACAATTAGTCTTCTGGGAGCTCAACGAAGTGAACCGAATCAATTGGGTGGTCAATTGACGGTGAATCGATAGAGAACAGCCCCTGCGACTGTGTCGAAGTTGGGTGCTTGGGTTCGATTACTTGGAGGTAAGGATTTCTGAAATTGATTGCACCTTTATGCTTAGAATGGACGTAGAATGCTTCCTGTATGATCAATTTAATGATATGACATGAACTGGGGTGAAACCCGAGTTAGGACCCGTTGGGTGTTCGTGTTGAGTCGTGAACTTTGGGGCATGGTTTCACGAAATATGAATTCATAGATCTTTAATCCATATTGGTTTAATGCTAATGAGTGAAATAACGGAAAGAATTAGGGTTGAATTGGCTAGGAATGAATCGGGTTGCATCGCGGGTCATAAGCTCCGTTTACCAGGTAAACGGGTAACAGGGACAACTGTAGCTGGTACTGTAGCACGGCGCGTGAGGGCGCGTGGCACGTTTTCTGAGGAAAGTTCCAACAGGTGTTTTACTCCCTATAATGTAACAGACATTTTAAAATTGGTTTCGTGTCAATCGGACACCGGCACGATAATGTTTCGAGGGTCCGATGGTTTAAATTATATTTTAAAATAATATTTAAATCACAGAAAATTATGGGAAAATTATATGATGTAACTTGACTTGTTAGTAACCTTGAATAATAATTGTGAACAGGATTCGGGATTCCTGGCACGTATCGGAAATTACGGAAACGTGTGCAGCGCGAGAAACGAGCAATTGGACGGTGTGTGAGTGGACTTTTGTTTTCTACCCTGAATGCATGCATATATGTGTTAAATGCTATATAATATGATTTAAAATGATTTGGTATGATTGATGTTCTGATATGGTGAATTCCGAATTTTGGAGAATATTATATTATTTTAATCGGTGTTTTGGCACGTTTTTCGAGAAAATGTGCAAATGGTATTTTGGGCTCGGCCCAGAGTTAAAAAGGTTTCCAAAAGAGTATTTCGACTTAATTGGTGAGTCAAGGATGATTTTTGGATTATTTTACTGTGTTTAATGTGATTTCACGGATTTGCGTGATATTGATGTTTTGGGCTTGAGTCCCGGTTGGTAACGATTTTGACTTGGTTGGAAGTCAAGGATTTGATTGAGATATTTTGGGATATAATCCCGGATGATTTTCATTATGATTGTGAATACCCAGACGGTCGAAGCTAGGGGTGTTCCCAGACGACCGGAGCTCGGGGATATGATTGTGATTGTTCCCAGGCAGCCGAGGCTATGGGCGTTCCCAGACGGCTGTTGCTCGGGGAGATATGTGTTCCCAGGTAGCCGAAGCTCGGGATGTTCCCAGACGGCTAACACTCGGGGTGATGCGTGCCGGGACAGTCGGAACTCGGGGTGACTTCCCAGACGACTGAGGAACGGGTTATGGTCTACGCGTAGTGCAGATGTGATCGTATGATGGTTTGTGCACTTGTGAATAGTGCGAATTGATTGATTGATTGATTGATTGAGTAATTGATTGTGACCTTGTGTATAGTACTGTTTGATGTTGCGTACTGGTATTGAGTACGAGTTTTGGTCCGTGTGGCCAGGTGACTATGTTTTCATGTGTTTGGCCTGAGAGCCAGGGTTTTGACTTATTATATGGTTTGGCTGGAAGGCCAGTGTTGGTGTTTCATATGTTTTTCCCTATGCATGCAGGTTTGATAAACTGGAGGGTAAACAATGACATGTTTTGATAAATGTGTTTTAACGAATATATTTTTGTCCACTCACACTTTTCTGTTTTGATGACCTTCCAGGCCGTGGCACAATGTTCGGGGCTGATCTCGAGGCGGAGGCATGAGCTGCAGTTATCCCTTGTTTGATAGGTGTTGAAGGCTAGTTTCGGGACTTCAGTTGACTTGTCAGACGGGAGCAGTACCGGGCACGGTTATCGAGGTCCAGTTGGGACGGGTCCGGTCAAATTGGTATCAGAGCATTTGGTTACGGATCTGTTATGCCTCCGAGACGTGAGCCCTATGCACGACCTGGCGATGAGTTAGGGAGTCCAGATGTTGAGAGAGCCCAACGTCTGGGAGCCACTAGATTTATGGGCCAGACTGACCCAGAAGAGGCCTATGAATGGCTTATTCAATTTGAACGGATTTTCGAGATTATGAGATGTTCACCGGGGGATATGGTTTTATTAGCTACCTTTATGTTGAGTGGCAACGCCTACCGGTGGTGGCGTGGGTTGCAGATGACTGGTTTGAATGCCCACACTTTGACTTGGGAGGATTTTCGGGAACGTTTCTTGGATCAGTTTTACCCCCGCTCATTTCGTAATGCGAAGGAGGTCGAGTTCTTGGAACTGCGGCAGGGGACTCTGTCAGTGGCGGAATATGAGCAGAAATTCTTGAATCTATCAAATTTTGCTCCTCTATATGTGACTAATGAAGAGGATAAGTGTCGCCGATTTGAGTACGGACTGAAGAATGAGATTCGGTCCGCTGTGACGGTTGGATATTATGCCACACTTCGAGAGTTATCAGATGCTGCTACTCGTGTAGAAGCGACTTTGCCTCCCCGAGAACGTTCTGGACAACGCCGAGAGCGTCAGGAGACTGGGGTGATGTCTCAGGGACCACCAAAAAGAAGTAGTGGTAACCTTGATCCTTCTAGGGGATCTTGGGGATCTCGCTTAAGTTCTCATGATGATGAAAATGAGCAAAGGAATAATCAGAATGTTTCAGATCAACAAGATAGGGGCGGTCGACCTGGACGACTAAGCACAGAGGGTTGTTATTTCTGTGGGAAAGCTGGGCACATTAAGCGATTTTGTCCTTATCGTCCCACGGGTGGCACTATAGAACCGGGCTCAGAGACGGCCTGTAACGACCCGTCCCGAATTCCGGGATTAGTTTAGTGACTAATCTTGATTAGTGAGGTTGAACGGTGGTTAGTAGGGCGGAATCGGACAAATTGTGCAAAATGACCATTTTGCCCCTGGTCGTGGGCAAAATGTTGACTTTTTGATCGGGCGGTCAAACGGACTTTGACCGATGACCGTGACGTAGTTCGGGACGTCACGAGTTCATAGACAGGTGGCACGTTCGATTCCGACATTCGTAGAGAAAGTTATGGTGTTCAGAAGTTGAGGGGCATTTTGGTAATTTGGCATATTAGGGGCCAAATGTTGACTTTCTGACCGGGAGGTCCGATGGGCGAGGGCCAAGGACCGTTACGTAGGTATCGTCGATACGAATCCAATGACAGGCGGCATGCCGAAATCGGAGATCCGACGACGACGTTATGGTCAAGGAAACGAACTAACGAACCGAGGCCGGGATTAAAATAATAATATAATAATGAATAGTGACCGTTGACTCAGCACACCTGGATGAGTGACAAGTGTCACTCATCCCTTGAAACCAGAATCCTTGTCTTAGGGGAAACATCATTATGATGTTTTATTATTAATTAAATTAATTAATATTTATTTTCTCCATTAATCTCCTTTGTTCTTCAAACCGTGCAAAATGGGGGAATCAAATTGGAGAGAGTTTGCTGCCTTCTCTAACTGGGTTTGAGGGCAAAATTGAGTACTTGTTGAGACTAACTCAACTGGGTAAACACGGGAGATTGAGGAAGGCTGAGGAACTGAAATTCGAAAATTTGGATTTTGGGGGGGGAATTCGGATTTTGAACTTGAGGCCGTGAGGATCGAAATTGAGCTCACCTTCAGCTTTCTGGGATCAACACGAATCGATCTGCAACAAGAACGAAGGTAATTGGGGTCGAATTGAGGAAGAACAGAAGGATGGAGGTCTCTGAAATTTCGAAGCTGAGTCGTGGAATTGGAGGCTTCGTTGGATGCAATTGTTGTGGGGAAATGACTCCTCATGATCCCACGATGCTTCTGGGTTCATCAATTGAAGGAAACCGATCGAGATCGATGGACCTCCATTGATGAACAGTGACGGTGCTCGAGTTTGTGTCGTGACGATTGAACACTGGATTGAAGCAATTGTGTTGGGGGAAATGATCTACAGAGTCCATGGAAGCTTCTGGTTGAATCAATTTCAGGATATCGATCGAAATGGATGGGGTTCGAAGGATGAACAATGGACGGGTGTTCTTGGTGTTCATCATCGAATCGTGGAATTGTAGGTAATGAATTGTGTAATCAATGTTACAGAACTTAAATTAAGCTTAAAACGAAGCTAATGGAATGATCAATTGTTGTAATTAAGGCTGAATTGACAGGATGGGAACCGGGTTGTGTCGCGGGTGAATTGGACCCGTTTACCAGACAAACGGGTTGGGCTGGTGACACTGTAGCAGGCGCGTGAGTTTCACGCGCAGCCACTCACGGCGGCGCGTGACGGCGCGTGGGCGCGAATCTCGAGGTGAGGTCAACATGACTTCTGTCCTATTTAATGTAACGGACATTTTGGAATTGGTTTCGTGTCGATCGGACACCGTCTCGATATTGTTCGGGATGTCCGAAGGTTTTAAATTAAGTTTAAAAATAAGTAAAAATTCGGGAAAATTACGGGACTTTGATAGGATGTTAATGTTGAGGTTAGTGACCCTCTAATGTGACTTGGACAGGATTGGGAGTCCCGGTGATAGTTGTGTGGCCCGGGAGGGCCGGTGGCACGCATATCGAGGCACACGGTTAAAACGGTCTGTGAGTGGACTTTGGTTTTATAAATCCTATGCATGCTTAAATGTGTTATATGGTTTATATACATGATTTCTATGATGGTATTTGTGAGCATTGATTTTGGATATGTTGCACGTATTTCGAGGTGTTTTCCGTATTTCACGTATATCGGGATTAACGGTTTATTTGCGGTTTTGTGTGCTTGTGGTTAAATAAATAATATGATGAAATGGTTTTGAAATTGGAAATATGAACTCGGGCTTGAGGCCCACTTGTTTTGGAAATTTCGGACTTGGAGTCCATTTGAGAATCGGGCCGGGGGCCCAGTTGGTTAATGAAATCGGGCCAGGGGCCCAGTTGGTATGAAATCGGGCTGAGACCCATTTGAGTTATATTATCGGGCCAGGGGCCCAGTTGATTTACGAATTCGGGCCGTGGGCCCAGTGGGTTTATAAGTCGGGCTGCGGGCCCAGTTGGTTTACAAATCGGGCCGTGGGCCCAGTGGTTTATAAAATCGGGCATGAGGCCCAGTTGGATAATAAATGTGATTTCGGGTCAGGGACCCTATATTTTATAATGGTGATTTTGGGTCAAGGACCCTAAATGGAATTATGTGGTTTTATGGAAATTTCGGGCAGGGCCCAATGGTAATGATGTGATAAAAGGATTTAATAAAACTGTTTTCCATATACCATCTGGATACAAGGATATATGATGGTCTCCTCCAGATGTCTGGGACACTGGGGAAGTCACGGTGCATTGCCTGCGAGGGGTCATTATACGGAGCAGCCAGACCGTATGATGACTCAGGAGCAGGATTGCTATGATTGACGTCAGGGACGTCAGACATCAGGGATGTCAGATATATGGATCCGGAGAGACCCCGGGCAGCTCGCGTAGCTTATGAAACCGTGAGACATGACGTCAGGGACGTCTAGCATCAGGGATGCTGGTGATGGTAATGGTAAAATACGAATTAATGAAATGGCTTTCCGGGTGGATTTATGATTGTGTGATTTTAATGAATTAATGTTCATTTATGGTAGTGGGTGGTGACCCACATGGTCGTATATGCATGGTGGTGGTATTCCACGGTTTTGGGCTGAGTTCCCACACTTGGTTTTTGGTTAACGGTTTTTGGGCTAAGGCCCTAATGGCTCGGTTGAGCAAACGTTTTGGTTACTGGTTTTGGTGGCATGCATACGTTTTTATTGGAGGGCATAAATGTCTTATAAATGTATTTGATGAACTTATTGGTTTTGTCCACTCACAACTTTTGGTTTTAATGCCCTTCAGGTTGATCACGGATGCGGTTTGCAGCAGGGACTGGGACATTGCACACCTCCTCCATCGATCCTTGCGCACTCTGGATGCCCCGTTTGGGCAGTGACTCTTGGTTATCCCTGGTCCGACACCCCTTGTTGGACGGGAGCAGGGCACATTCCACGGTAATCCCGGTGGGATTGGGATGGGTCCTGTCAACTTGGTATCAGAGCACGGTTGCTCTATTTGTGCGCGCAGGTCGAGGGTGTGATGTCTCATTGGGCTGCAATTCGTTATCAACCTGATAGATAGTGTTTGGGTTTGGATAGTGGATGGAGTGCAATTGGCCCGATACGCCGTGCGTTAATGTGATTCGACCCAAGTGGGGTTGATTGTGGTGAACTGGTATAGTGGGACCGTCGGTTCGGTCATGTGATATTGGATTGTTGTGCTGCTAGGTGCAGCTAGGTTCGGGGAACCTCATGTGAGTAATGGTCTAAAATGTGAACCCTTGTGGTGGTTTCTAGTGTGAGGGATGTTGGTTCATCGGAGTTGGCCGATGACCTAGCGGTGGAACCCACGTTGATGGGATGGTAGGATTGGATCTGACGTCTATTCGATGTCTAGACCGCGGGGTCGGTCAGGTTGTGGATTTTATATTACGGAAAGCTGTTTGGTTCGGTTGAACCATAGGGTGTGATCGTGGAACCCTAATACTAAAAAGCTAAACCTTAATTGTGACTAGTGGATGAGAACTTGTGCTGCGACGAGCGGTTGAGGTCATGGATGACCATGTGGATAACTCTAGTGAGTCTTGTCAGAATTATGAGATCCGATCTACGGATACGGTTCTGAGATAAATTATGGAATCCCGTGTTGGATCGGGTATTAGTGTGAGGTATGGATGCGGATCTCGATCGCAAGGACAGTTAGTCGGAAGTTATATGGAGATGACTGGCTATCGAGGGTAATCAGTGTGGTCATAATACTTGGGGATCAGGGGACGTTCAGGGAACGTTCATCTTCTTGATGTGGAGTGTCAGAATAGTGGTACCCATAGTCGTGAGGTACGGGATCGTCGTTCCGTATGAACGGAGATCCAGGGTTGTCGTTTTTGCACACGGTGTGCAGTATGGATGTTTGCGGGGTTGGTACTTTTGGGCTGATGCTAGTATGGATGCCTGTGTGCTGATACTAGTGTTGTTGATAGAGTGTTGGCGCTGGTACTAGCGCTGGTGCTAGTGTCGGTAATGGTGTTGACGATGAGCCACAAATTGGGGTGTGACTCCGTCATGCTGAACATATATTCGGTCTTTGAGATTCGGTAGTGGTTGAGTGATGGACTGGATGGGATCCAGTTAAGATTGCGCTGTGTTGGGATAAGTCCCAATAGTGGTGAGATAATCAGTAAGGAGTGGATTAAAAAGGGTATAATTGAGACTTGAGTAATCTTGGGATGACGTCCCCTATGTCATGTTAATTGGTGGATTTGGGGGAGTTGTTGGCAACTCCAAAATTTGTGCGATTCTATGTTTTTAAATATCCCTAAAATGTACATGGAAATGATTAAAACTGGAAAAGACGAGGAAAACCATTAGTGGTATAAAGGTAGGAATTTGTAATTGAGAACTTGGAAAATCGAGTGTTGAACCTGTAAAGGTCGGGATGTGCGAACGGAACAATAACGGATTGATTGTGGACACAGGGTTGTCCAAGTGAATTGAGGAGGTAGGAAGTCTAGTGGTTAGACTTGACGTCTTGTTGGGAGCATGTCTGTTTCCAACATGATTGGAACCTTAGTGTCGAGGAGAGTTGTGATTAGGGAACGAGAGTGGTGCTTGTTTTTGGTAATAGGTATTCTGAAGTCCTTGGGGTTGACTTCTTGCTTTCTGCCCTGGCAGACTTTGACTGTAGTTACCAGTACGTTGAGCGTGTATTGGTTGGTGAGCCCATGTGTGTTGTGAGGTCACTAGGAGGAGCTACGTGTTCGAAATTAGGTAAACAAGATTTCTCATTTTCTGCTTGGTGGCAGACGATGTTGGGGTACATGGCGTGGTGAGTGCAGTGAGTTTTGTTGCATCCACGTAGGATGAGTTTTGGCGTCATTGTGTTGGATCATCCTTGGTTTCTCCTAGGTGGAATGACAAGGATCGATACGAACTTGGGTATGCGAGTCGTAAACGGCGGGGTTGAACTTCTTTTCGAAGTGGGGCCCGTATGGTATTCTACTCGGGTGAGTAGGTTTTCAAGGTAGTTGAATTTTGTCAACCTTAGACGTGTGGAGGTTGGATTGGCTTCCCTATGAAGTCAATCAAGTGTATTGAGCAGGTAACCGATAGGTTCGGTTTTGGTGTGTCTTGGTAATTGTGAATGAGATTTCGGGATTTGGAATCGAATTTCTGGGTGACGATTCAGGATTCGATTTTGGAACTTGAAAGTATATTTCTGGGTTTGGGTACGGAATGATTATTCCAAATGCTAGCTTACGGAATAATGATTTCGGATTCGGATTTGGATATGAATTATAATGGGATATCTGGGTTTGGATCCGGGATTTCTTATGAAGTTGCGGATTCAGATTCGGAAGTGGAACTAGATGTTGGGTGGAGTTTCGATTTGTCTCATGCTTGATTGGGCAAACGTACTCCATTATTGGAACGCGTTCGGCTATGACCTAGGTGGTTGTAGTCTGGTCATTAGATAGATGTGTGTACTTCGTACATGGTTCGAGGTACAATACTTGTAGACTTGTGATGTCTAGTTACGGTATACGGGATATACCCGAGGTGTGTTGGTGAGCGTGTTGGTAGTCGGATTGGTTCCGATACCATGGGATTGGTTGTGGACCGGACATTATTATGCAATGGGTCATGGTAATTCCGATGTGTTTAATTACACACAGGTCGTGTGAAATGTCGGTAAGGGTATTGGCGAGTCGAGTACGTTGGTGGCAAGTGTAGCCACGAGTGAGTCTAGTGTCAGTTTTCGACTGACAACAACTGTGTGGTGACAGTTTGTCAGGATGTGTCAACATAGATTGTTGAGTGGGGTCAGCTGACTCCTAGTGGGAGTGGGAAAGGAACCGTCGAGTTGTTGCGTCAACGAGAGGGTTGATTTGACAAGTGGGGTCAAATTCGAAACAAGTAGTTTCAGTCATTCGACGGGGTCGAATGTAGTCGTTGCGTTTTGAGTATTAGTGGTACGTAGAGTGCAGACAAGTTTTGCCTGGTTAGTTGGTGTACGGGTGTACATGTGTTGTGTGGTCGATTCCACTTTCCACGGCGTGTTTGTGGAATCAGGGTAATCGAGTTTCGAGAGCGAAACTTTTTAAGGAGGGAAGTACGTTGAGATTAGATCGATTGGAATTTCGAGGACGAAATTTATTAAGGAGGGAAGGTTGTAACGACCCGTCCCGAATTCCGGGATTAGTTTAGTGACTAATCTTGATTAGTGAGGTTGAATGGTGGTTAGTAGGGCGGAATCGGACAAATTGTGCAAAATGACCATTTTGCCCCTGGTCGTGGGCAAAATGTTGACTTTTTGATCGGGCGGTCAAACGGACTTTGACCGATGACCGTGACGTAGTTCGGGACGTCACGAGTTCATAGACAGGTGGCACGTTCGATTCCGACATTCGTAGAGAAAGTTATGGTGTTCAGAAGTTGAGGGGCATTTTGGTAGTTTGGCATATTAGGGGCCAAATGTTGACTTTCTGACCGGGAGGTCCGATGGGCGAGGGCCAAGGACCGTTACGTAGGTATCGTCGATACGAATCCAATGACAGGCGGCATGCCGAAATCGGAGATCCGACGACGACGTTATGGTCAAGGAAACGAACTAACGAACCGAGGCCGGGATTAAAATAATAATATAATAATGAATAGTGACCGTTGACTCAGCACACCTGGATGAGTGACAAGTGTCACTCATCCCTTGAAACCAGAATCCTTGTCTTAGGGGAAACATCATTATGATGTTTTATTATTAATTAAATTAATTAATATTTATTTTCTCCATTAATCTCCTTTGTTCTTCAAACCGTGCAAAATGGGGGAATCAAATTGGAGAGAGTTTGCTGCCTTCTCTAACTGGGTTTGAGGGCAAAATTGAGTACTTGTTGAGACTAACTCAACTGGGTAAACACGGGAGATTGAGGAAGGCTGAGGAACTGAAATTCGAAAATTTGGATTTTGGGGGGGGGGGAATTCGGATTTTGAACTTGAGGCCGTGAGGATCGAAATTGAGCTCACCTTCAGCTTTCTGGGATCAACACGAATCGATCTGCAACAAGAACGAAGGTAATTGGGGTCGAATTGAGGAAGAACAGAAGGATGGAGGTCTCTGAAATTTCGAAGCTGAGTCGTGGAATTGGAGGCTTCGTTGGATGCAATTGTTGTGGGGAAATGACTCCTCATGATCCCACGATGCTTCTGGGTTCATCAATTGAAGGAAACCGACCGAGATCGATGGACCTCCATTGATGAACAGTGACGGTGCTCGAGTTTGTGTCGTGACGATTGAACACTGGATTGAAGCAATTGTGTTGGGGGAAATGATCTACAGAGTCCATGGAAGCTTCTGGTTGAATCAATTTCAGGATATCGATCGAAATGGATGGGGTTCGAAGGATGAACAATGGACGGGTGTTCTTGGTGTTCATCATCGAATCGTGGAATTGTAGGTAATGAATTGTGTAATCAATGTTACAGAACTTAAATTAAGCTTAAAACGAAGCTAATGGAATGATCAATTGTTGTAATTAAGGCTGAATTGACAGGATGGGAACCGGGTTGTGTCGCGGGTGAATTGGACCCGTTTACCAGACAAACGGGTTGGGCTGGTGACACTGTAGCAGGCGCGTGAGTTTCACGCGCAGCCACTCACGGCGGCGCGTGACGGCGCGTGGGCGCGAATCTCGAGGTGAGGTCAACATGACTTCTGTCCTATTTAATGTAACGGACATTTTGGAATTGGTTTCGTGTCGATCGGACACCGTCTCGATATTGTTCGGGATGTCCGAAGGTTTTAAATTAAGTTTAAAAATAAGTAAAAATTCGGGAAAATTACGGGACTTTGATAGGATGTTAATGTTGAGGTTAGTGACCCTCTAATGTGACTTGGACAGGATTGGGAGTCCCGGTGATAGTTGTGTGGCCCGGGAGGGCCGGTGGCACGCATATCGAGGCACACGGTTAAAACGGTCTGTGAGTGGACTTTGGTTTTATAAATCCTATGCATGCTTAAATGTGTTATATGGTTTATATACATGATTTCTATGATGGTATTTGTGAGCATTGATTTTGGATATGTTGCACGTATTTCGAGGTGTTTTCCGTATTTCACGTATATCGGGATTAACGGTTTATTTGCGGTTTTGTGTGCTTGTGGTTAAATAAATAATATGATGAAATGGTTTTGAAATTGGAAATATGAACTCGGGCTTGAGGCCCACTTGTTTTGGAAATTTCGGACTTGGAGTCCATTTGAGAATCGGGCCGGGGGCCCAGTTGGTTAATGAAATCGGGCCAGGGGCCCAGTTGGTATGAAATCGGGCTGAGACCCATTTGAGTTATATTATCGGGCCAGGGGCCCAGTTGATTTACGAATTCGGGCCGTGGGCCCAGTGGGTTTATAAGTCGGGCTGCGGGCCCAGTTGGTTTACAAATCGGGCCGTGGGCCCAGTGGTTTATAAAATCGGGCATGAGGCCCAGTTGGATAATAAATGTGATTTCGGGTCAGGGACCCTATATTTTATAATGGTGATTTTGGGTCAAGGACCCTAAATGGAATTATGTGGTTTTATGGAAATTTCGGGCAGGGCCCAATGGTAATGATGTGATAAAAGGATTTAATAAAACTGTTTTCCATATACCATCTGGATACAAGGATATATGATGGTCTCCTCCAGATGTCTGGGACACTGGGGAAGTCACGGTGCATTGCCTGCGAGGGGTCATTATACGGAGCAGCCGGACCGTATGATGACTCAGGAGCAGGATTGCTATGATTGACGTCAGGGACGTCAGACATCAGGGATGTCAGATATATGGACCCGGAGAGACCCCGGGCAGCTCACGTAGCTTATGAAACCGTGAGACATGACGTCAGGGACGTCTAGCATCAGGGATGCTGGTGATGGTAATGGTAAAATACGAATTAATGAAATGGCTTTCCGGGTGGATTTATGATTGTGTGATTTTAATGAATTAATGTTCATTTATGGTAGTGGGTGGTGACCCACATGGTCGTATATGCATGGTGGTGGTATTCCACGGTTTTGGGCTGAGTTCCCACACTTGGTTTTTGGTTAACGGTTTTTGGGCTAAGGCCCTAATGGCTCGGTTGAGCAAACGTTTTGGTTACTGGTTTTGGTGGCATGCATACGTTTTTATTGGAGGGCATAAATGTCTTATAAATGTATTTGATGAACTTATTGGTTTTGTCCACTCACAACTTTTGGTTTTAATGCCCTTCAGGTTGATCACGGATGCGGTTGCAGCAGGGACTGGGACATTGCACACCTCCTCCATCGATCCTTGCGCACTCTGGATGCCCCGTTTGGGCAGTGACTCTTGGTTATCCCTGGTCCGACACCCCTTGTTGGACGGGAGCAGGGCACATTCCACGGTAATCCCGGTGGGATTGGGATGGGTCCTGTCACGGCCTCCACTGCTCGATCCGCAGGTGGACGAGGAGCTGCTAGCACTAGGGGTGCACCACGAGGACGTGGTCGACCTTCTGGCCCACTTGCTAATGCACCACCCGGGGGGAGTTAATGGTGATACCTCGTGACTTAACGTTTGTATCTTTGTATGATATGTACGTAGTACTGTCTAGTTGAACTGTTGTATGTCGTGGTTGTGATGTAAAGTTATGTACTCTCGTACTGTTATATGAGTGTTGTGGCTTGGGTTGTTGTACTGTTGTGTGTTTATTGTGTATGTTGTACTGTTGTGTTTGTGACTGAATTTCGAGGACGAAATTCTTTAAGGGGGGGAAGGTTGTAACGCCCCGGAAATTCGAAACATGAAAATTTGGGAAAAAAAAAATTGAAGAAAAGGACGATTTTGCCCCCGGAATTGGGCAAAAAGTTGCCTTTTAATTTGAGCGGTCAAACAGACTTTGACCGATGGCCGTGACGTAGTACGGGACGTCACGAGTTCATAGACAGGTGGCACGTCCAATTTCGACATTCGAGGAGAAAGTTATGACGTGCGGAAGTTGGTAAAAGGGGCCGAAAGTTGACTTTTTGATCGGGACCATGTTTGGACTTTCCGGGAGTACCGTTGGATAGGTCTCGGGACGCTGAATCCGTAGAAAGGAGGCATGCGTCAATCGGAGCCCGAACGAGAAACTTATGGGTTTAGAACAATGAGGGGTATTTTGGTAATTTGAGAGAACAAGGGTAAAATGGTAAATTGAAGCAGTAGGATTAATTAAAAGAGGACTTTGGCTGATTCAGCCTAAGTGGTATGAGGATAACTACCTAAATGACACCTGGCCAATTCAAATGGAAATTAGTGGCACTTAGTGCCTTTGTTATTAATTAAATAATTAAATGAAACAGTGACATTATTAATTAGCATATAGTGTTCATGTTTAAAAAAAAAGAAAAACAGAGAACACACCATTTCTTCTATAATTGATCGATCATGATTCAAAAACCCAACTGATACCAGTGTGAAAAAGAGAAAAACAGAGAGATTTATGTAAGGGAATTGAGTGAAAATCGAGAGGAAATGAACCTAGAACCCTACTGAGAATACCCGAAAAAAAAAACTCAATCAAGAAAAAATGTCGAATTTGATTGTTTGGATGCTTTTGATTGAAATTGATTGAACAATTAGTCTTCTGGGAGCTCAACGAAGTGAACCGAATCAATTGGGTGGTCAATTGATGGTGAATCGATAGAGAACAGCCCCTGCGACTGTGTCGAAGTTGGGTGCTTGGGTTCGATTACTTGGAGGTAAGGATTTCTGAAATTGATTGCACCTTTATGCTTAGAATGGACGTAGAATGCTTCTCGTATGATCAATTTAATGATATGACATGAACTGGGGTGAAACCCGAGTTAGGACTCGTCGGGTGTTCGTGTTGAGTCGTGAACTTTGGGGCATGGTTTCACGAAATTGAATTCATAGATCTTTAATCCATATTGGTTTAATGCTAATGAGTGAAAGAACGGAAAGAATTAGGGTTGAATTGGCTAGGAATGAATCGGGTTGCATCGCGGGTCATAAGCTCCGTTTACCAGGTAAACGGGTAACAGGGACAACTGTAGCTGGTACTGTAGCACGACGCGTGGACTCACCCGCAGCCGCTTGCGGCGGCGCGTGAGGGCGCGTGGCACGTTTTCTGAGGAAAGTTCCAACAGGTGTTTTACTCCCTGTAATGTAACGGACATTTTAAAATTGGTTTCGTGTCAATCGGACACCAGCACGATAATGTTTCGAGGGTCCGATGGTTTAAATTATATTTTAAAATAATATTTAAATCCCGGAAAATTATGGGAAAATTATATGATGTAACTTGACTTGTTAGTAACCTTGAATAATAATTGTGAATAGGATTCGGGATTCCTGGCACGTATCGGAAATTACGGAAACGCGTGCAGTGCGGGAAACGAGCAATTGGACGGTGTGTGAGTGGACTTTTGTTTTCTACCCTGAATGCATGCATATATGTGTTAAATGCTTTATAATATGATTTAAAATGATTTGGTATGATTGATGTTCTAATATGGTGAATTCCGGATTTTGGAGAATATTATATTATTTTAATCGGTGTTTTGGCACGTTTTTCGAGAAAATGTGCAAATGGTATTTTGGGCTAGGCCCAGAGTTAAAAAGGTTTCCAAAAGAGTATTTCGACTTAATTGGTGAGTCAAGGATGATTTTTGGATTATTTTACTGTGTTTAATGTGATTTCACGGATTTGCGTGATATTGATGTTTTGGGCTTGAGTCCCGGTTGGTAACGATTTTGACTTGGTTGGAAGTCAAGGATTTGATTGAGATATTTTGGGATATAATCCCGGATGATTTTCATTATGATTGTGAATACCCAGACGGTCGAAGCTAGGGGTGTTCCCAGACGACCGGAGCTCGGGGATATGATTGTGATTGTTCCCAGGCAGCCGAGGCAATGGGCGTTCCCAGACGGCTGTTACTCGGGGAGATATGTGTTCCCAGGTAGCCGAAGCTCGGGGTGTTCCCAGACGGCTAACACTCGGGGTGATGCGTGCCGGGACAGTCGGAGCTCGGGTTGACTTCCCAGACGACTGAGGCACGGGTTATGGTCTACGCGTAGTGCAGATGTGACCGTATGATGGTTTGTGCACTTGTGAATAGTGCGAATTGATTGATTGAGTAATTGATTGTGACCTTGTGTATAGTACTGTTTGATGTTGCGTACTGGTATTGAGTACGAGTTTTGGTCCGTGTGGCCAGGTGACTATGTTTTCATGTGTTTGGCCTGAGAGCCAGGGTTTTGACTTATTATATGGTTTGGCTGGAAGGCCTGTGTTGGTGTTTCATATGTTTTTCCCTATGCATGCAGGTTTGATAAACTGGAGGGTAAACAATGTGTTTTGATAAATGTGTTTTAACGAATATATTTTTGTCCACTCACACTTTTCTGTTTTGATGACCCTCCAGGCCGTGGCACAACGTTCGGGGCTAATCTCGAGGCGGAGGCATGAGCGGCAGTTATCCCTTGTTTGATAGGTGCTGAAGGCTAGTTTCGGGACTTCAGTTGACTTGTCAGACGGGAGCAGGACCGGGCACGATTATCGAGGTCCAGTTGGGACGTGTCCTGTCAGAGGTGGTATGTTTGGGCATGGGTTTCAGGTTTGGATGGGATGAAACAGAGAAGATGATGTTCATGAATGTGGGAAAAGAGGGAATGGATGAGTGACATGTCCTCTAGGGTCTGGGAAGGACCTGGGCCCACATAAGAGAAAACAGAAGTCAACTGCCTCGTAAAACGTGTCATTTTGTATAGTTCCCGAAATCTTCCGTGAACCGTAACTTTTCCATCGAACGTCCGAATTTGACATGCCGCTTGTCTATCGATTCGTATTGCTTTGATCTACGTAACGGTTCTCGACCCTTAGCCATCGGACCTCCTGGGTCAAAAGTAAACTATTTGCTCCTATTTAACCAAATTACCAAAATGCCCCCGAACTTTCGAAAATCATAACTTCTTCCTCGAACGTCGGAATCGGGCGTACCACCTGTCTATGTATTAGTGACGTCGCGAACTACGACACAGTTATCGGCCAAAGTCCATTCAACCACCTGAACGAAGAGTCAACGATTCACCCATTCTAGGGGTTTATCGTCATTTCGCCCTGCTCGTCTGTTAATTCTTGTCTAATCCCCGATTAGTCTGTCATTAAGTATTAAGCAATCCCGTTAATTCGGGATGGGTCGTTGCATGTGGAATGGCCCCATGTGCTGGCACGCGCATCAGAAGTCCAGTCGACCATCCCACACGCACGCATGCATCGGGTGCCCATGCGCCACCATATGCTAACTCAGCGTTGACGTAATGTTGACACATCCTTATATGGCTACTAGGTGGGACGCACGTGTCACTAACGTGGCTGCCATGTGTCGCTGACACAGTTTCCACATTAGGGCTATTAATTGGTTCAAAAAAATCAATCGAAAAAATTGGATTGAGCCGAAAATGGTTCAAAAAATACCTAATCGAAGAAAAATCAATACCAATTAGTGAAAATAAAACCAAACTGGACCAAAATCGATTCGATTTTTAGAGGCCCAAGAACTAGACCAAATCAGAACAGTTCAAAGACTGAATTGTTTGGAAAAATGGCATCGTTTTACCCCAAACCCTAGAATATAGCTTTAGCCTTCAACGTTCTTCTTCTTCATCATACATTTGCAATTTTGCACCTAAATCCTAACCCAGATGACTTAGCCTCGATCTCTCCCTCTCCCACAGGTCTATGCCTCAATCCCTCGCTTTCCCTCATGCTTTTGACTCGATCTCTCCCTCTCCCTTGATCTCTCTATATCTCTCGACCTCTCCGTCTCAGTCGAAGCCCACCATGTAGCCCTCATCGCTCATGACCTCATGCCTCTGTCTCAGTTGCTCTTTCTCTCTCATGCTTCTGCCTTGATCTTTCTCTCCCTAGATCACTCGATCTCCCATGACCTCTTTATCTGAGTCGAAATCCAGCCCTAATCGTTCACCTCACAAACTATCAATAGACGGGCTAGCTCACGACCTTCACGCCTCAACTTCGGTTTCTCATTCTCCATCTTCCTCGATCTCTCCCTCTTCCTCGTTATCTTCATCTTAGTAAAAAAAAAACCAGTTAAATTAGTCCAAAATGAGTTCAAAATGAACCAAACTGGTTCATCTAACTTTTAGTTTAAACAATTTTGGGGCTGAGAATCGAACCGAACCAAAATCGATTCCCTCACCTATTTGATTTCAATCTGGACAAAAAATACTATACTGAAAAATCTATTAATAGCCTTATGTCATGTGGCGCTGATGTGGCTGCCACGTGGTGCTGGTTCACTATCGCGTCACAACCACATTATCATGATGATGTCACTTCCATGTCATCATGATGATGTCACTTCCATGTCATCATGATGATGTCATTGCCATGTCATCATGATGATGTCACACTGACGTCAAGCTGAGTGGTTTTTGCCACCGCCGGTGCCGCCTTATGATATCGATTTGTCATAAAAATCGCCATTAATGGTCTAAACATTAAGCTCTTCTAGATTTCTCAAATCTCAACCAAAGATCATGACTTACACTTCAAACTTCATCTACCCAAAGAGAGGAATCCAAATCCAACCTCAGAGTTACAAAATGATACCTAATTTGGTCATAAATTGGTCGAGAAAATTCAAGTCCACAGTCTCCTTTAGCCCATCGTCCCTAGTAGCGCTTTGGCCTCGATCCTTGCACCAAAACACTCCTCAGACCACAAGAATTTCAATTTCGGCCTTAGTTTGACCTAACTTGACTAAAAAATGGTTAATGGTGGTGGTGTGGGTGTAGCGGTCACACCGTACGAAGGGAGGGGAGAGAGAGAGATAAAGAGAGAGAGAGAGAGAGAGAGAGAGAAAAAAAAAAAAGAAAGAAAAAAAAGAGAGGGATGAGAGAGAAACTGAAATCTGGCCCACACCCCGCATGGGAGAAAGTGTGCACTAAAAAATACTCTGGGCTTTCCAAAATTACTATTATGCCTTACTGTTTTAGACCCATTACTTATGTCCATGAACTTTGATTCTCGGAAGTCGCCTGTCTACGAGCTCATGAGCTCAATATCTACACAACCGTCAAAAGAAAACATTCAAAAGTGTCTCCAAGGAAAATTGGACCAACGGGCTCCTGCGAAAACAAAGGCAAAATCATCCTTTTTCCAAATAAACTCCCAAAATGACCCTAAATTCCGGTCTAGGTCATTACATAGCATACCGTGATAAAAAAAATTCTATCAATAGCTACCAATCAGACTTGTTACTTGACTTCCTCAAGGAAGCGTGCTCTGATCGACAAAGGCTATTAGTGGCTATTGATTGGGCATATTACTCGACTTCCTTAGGGAAATGTGCTCCGATCGGAAAATGCTATCAGTAGTTACCAATCAGGCGTATTACTCGACTTCCTCAAAGAAGTATGCTTCGATCTGTAAACCATATTAGTAGCTAGTGATCAGATGCATTACTTGTTTTTTTTTTTAAGAAAAAGGTGCTTTGATCGACAAACATTGTTATGAGCTACCAATCAGACATGCTACTTGACTTCCATAGGGAAGCGTGCTTCGATCGAAAAAAGATATCGATATCTAATGATCGAACGCATTACTCGGCCTCCTTAGGGAAGCGCGTATCGATCGAAAAATGCTAGCATTAGCTACTGATAAGATGCATTACTCGAATTCCTTAGAGAAACGTGCTCTTATTGGTAAATTCAATTAGTAACTACGAATCAGATGCATTACTCGAATTCCACAGAAAAGGGTGATTCAATCGCCAAATGCTATCAGTAGCTGTTGATTGAACATGTTACTCGATTTCCTTAGTGAAGTGTGTTTCAATCGGTAAATGATATCAACAGCTACCAATTAGGCGAATTGTTCGACTACCTCAAAGAAACGTGCTTCAATCATAAAACGTTATAAGTAGCTATCGATCAGACATATTACTCGAATTTCTGAGGGAAACATGCTCTGATTGGCAAGCACTATCAGTAGTTACCAAATGGACACATTACTCGACTTGCTCAGGGAAGCGTGCTTTGGTCAGAAACGTTATCAGTAGCTACCGATCAAACACATTACTCAAAAGTACGCCACCAAGGAAAAACACTACAGTCGGGAAATGCTACCTTCTGGACAATACAAACAACAGACCCCAACAACCACAAAGTCAAAACATTCAATATTTGCACTCTCGCCACCGTTGCTCAAACTCCAGTGGCACACAAAACACTTGCAGCAACCATATGAAGTTTTGACAAGACTCCTCCCAACATAACTAGATAACTCAGAGGAATCTTGCTACCGTCTGACAGTTGTAAATTCCAAAAGATGAAAACAACTTTGAATAGATTTATATCAACACAAAATAGTCAACTGCCAGACTAGGGATACCCTTTTTCATGCCTTGTCATATATAGAGCATAAGTTCATAGTACAAAGCATATACATAAACACACACAAAACTCTTATACTAACACACCAAAACACGTCTATGTCTCTATACCTTTGCTCATAAATGTTCCCCGATGTCGTGCCATGGCCTAGAAGACAAGTAAAACCATAGAAAATGTGAGTGGACAAAAAATAAACTTTAGAAAAAATATTTAAGAAAACATACAGTTTACCCTCCGTTTTAAAAATTCGTGCATGCATGCAGGCTATAAAACTCAGTGGAACACAAGAAAATCACATCCACAGAACACATGAAATAATTATAAGGTATTTAACCAAAAACAACCATTACTCATTACACCCACTCAAGACAGAATATCTACATATCACATCAATATCACATAATCGTACCATAACCAATATCACAAAAATCCACATATATCACAATCAACCAACCATAAAATCACTGCACTACAGGTAGACACATCACTTACTCACTTGGGATACAGAGCCCAACTCGAAGCTCGAGTGCAAGCTGATTCAGGATACATACCCTGTCTCTACGTCTACGTTCCTATCATACACTAGCCCAGGATACAGAGCCCTGCTCGACATCTAAGACAACCCATCACAATACTAGAACATATCTACTTGTAAACATATCACAAACCCATAGTCACATCCATACATAGCACCCGTCTTAGGATTCAGAGCCCTTGGCTTGAGTTCTGAGACTACTTAATTAACAAGCATCACAACATATAATTGATCCAAATCCAATCATAATCATCACCACAGTTTACATCACTAATGCAGCAACACATATTCATATCACATACCAAAACCATAATCATAATCTCGTTTTAGAAACCCTGCCCTAAGCCCAAAACCAAGCTATATGATGTGCCTCGTAAAACATGCACAAATAGTATTTCCCATGAAAAACATTAGAAATCAAAAGATAATAATAAATATAGTAAAACCCTATCTTTCACAATTCAAACATTGTTCAGCCCAAATCTATAATTAAAACCAAGGTTCAGAACATATACTTGAGGAAAACCGCATAAAACAAGCCCTCGAGTAACTTCCGTAAAAACCATTCAAATCATATCAAATCACTGGAAAACCAACATCATAGTCTTTCAAATCACATTCGATGCCAAATCCCCATAGTCACATTCGAATCAGAAATAAAAACGGCATTTACGAAAATCCTCGAAAAACGCGTAATAAAATACTAACAAAATATTTGTAAAATACCAAAAATCCGATTAAATGTCCAATCACTAAATTATCATCAAAACACATGAAAACATTTAAAACTCATAAATACACATGCACAATAATTTAATAAATTAAAAAGTCCACTCACAGTGCAATTCCGTCGCTTAATCTTTTTCCGGATGTTCCACGTCAACTCCGGAAATCCCAGATCCTGTCCAAAAATATAATACGAGGTTATTAAGGTTTACCAAACCCTTAGGTAACCTCCTAATAAAAACCCTAACTCTCGAGAATTTTATAGTGATTTTTAAATATTAAATACGCACTTTGGACACCCGAAACTACCTCGAGAAGGTGTCTGATTGTCTAGAAACCTGTTCCAAAATGTCTGTAACATCAAAAAGATAAAAACACATGTTGGTCGTGAACCCAAAATCCCAGTCACGAGCCTCCATGTGCTATCAAAAGTAGATGTACGTGAGATTCACACGTCATCTACAGTGCCATGCACTGTTCATATTTCTCACCTGGTTTCCCTACAAATAGGGTCATGTGACCAACGACTTGACTCGGTTATATCTTGTTAATTTCTCTTTTTTTTACTCGTTTTTCTTCAGATCTACTCGAAATTATCTCAGGAAATGATCTATATAATCAAAACATAGAGAAGCTTACCCAAAAAGCTCGACCTGTCGAAGAAACTCACGGCCAAATGCACCTGGGATGTCTGGACGATCCCAGTGTCCAAAACTTCATTTGGGCACTTTGTTAGGGTCTTAACAACTTAAGGAAGATGTTCTTAAGCTTGGTTTCAAGCTCCATAGCCGAAAACCAGCCCAACAACCACAGACCCGATAAAAACTCCCACAGTCCACTGTGTTTCTCTCCACGGCCAGCCTTCATCCTCTCCCTGACTTATGTCTCTCAGGTCACACTCTCTTCTCCTCCCTCTCTTCCCAAGTTTCTTCTCTTCTTCTCCTCATTTTCCATGTTCTCTCTATCGACCGTGTGCACCCAAAACACACACAACACACTCACAAATAACTCAGCACACACACACACACACACACACACACACACACACACACACACACACACACACACACACACACACACACACACACACACACACACACACACACACACACACACACACACACACACACACACACACACACACACACACACACACACACACACACACACACACACACACGAGGCAGTTGCACACAAATATATGGGATAAATGTCACTTTTCCGTGTCCAAATGTATCACAACAAAAATCTCGCAAAAAATATGAATAAAATACCCATCCTTGCAAAATTACCATATTGCCCGTACGTAGTTTAGACCTAGAACATAACCGTCCGATCTCCATTTATGTCATGCCGCCTGTCAACGTACTCGGGAGACCAAGACCTTTCTAGTAGCGTTTACGAAGTCGCCAAAAACTGTTTCGGTCAAAAAGTTAACCCATAAGTCAATTCTTTGACTTTGATACAAAAAAGTCAACATTTGATTTTCAGGGGCAAAATGGTCAATTCCATTTGACTTTTTCGATTTTACCCTTGTTGAATGTCCAAGACGTTACAATCTACGCTCTTTAAAAATAATTTTATCCTCGAAATTCGTAATCAATCTAATCCAACAATCCGACCCACCTGCCATATCTAATTGAAAGTCAAGCATTCAAATCTACAATTCCTAAGATACTTATTTACATAACACAAAGATCATATATATATATAAATAATAAGGAACGCACCTGCCACTAACCCCGGTGTGTAAGGACCCGTCCCGAATCTACGAGATTAATTAAGGTTAATAACGGATTATCGAGAAGTACTTAAGAACTAATTGAGATTGGACGATTTGGGTAAAATGACGATTTTGCGCCTATAAAGGGCAAACAGTTAACTTTTGACCCGGAAGGTTCAATGCACGAGGCCTATAGACAAGGGAAATGAGCATTATGTTCGTACTAATACAATAAAAGATAACACCTACCCCTCAGGGTGGTCCAAACGCAACGGCGATATTTATGCCTCGGCCTCGGAGTCGATGCCCTCCTCGGTTTCCTCTCCTGAAGGGTCAAGAAAACTATCAAAATGTGAGTGGACCAAAAATAAAACAGTTATAAATTCATTTGACCCATCGTTTCCGTAAACATGCATGCATTCAGTAGAAAACGTATAAACACAATCAATTATAAAACATAATAGATTTCTATACATATACATATATCTATATAGAAACACATCTGGGCATGCATATCCACAAATCAAAATAGAACCATATATCCACATGTCCCTTCCATGGCATATTCGATGCCAGCTCGAGGCACACAGCCCCTAGGGAACAAATCCTCGATATCGGTCACGATTCATATCTAAAGGCATGCATACCACTTGGGGTGACAGGACCCGTCCCAACTGGACCTCGATAACCGTGCCCGGTCCTGCTCCCGTCTGACAAGTCAACTGAAGTCCCGAAACTAGCCTTCAGCACCTATCAGACAAGGGATAACTGCCGCTCATGCCTCCGCCTCGAGATCAGCCCCGAACGTTGTGCCACGGCCTGGAGGGTCATCAAAACAGAAAAGTGTGAGTGGACAAAAATATATTCGTTAAAACACATTTATCAAAACACATTGTTTACCCCCCCCCCCCCCCCCCCCCCCCCAAGTTTATCAAGCCTGCATGCATAGGGAAAAACATATGAAACACCAACACTGGCCTTCCAGCCAAACCACATAACAAGTTAAATCTCGGCTCTCAGGCCAAAACATACGAACACATAATCACCTGGCCATACAGACCAGAACTTGTACTCAATTCCAGTACGTAATCACAATCAACATCAACCAGTACCATGCACAAGGTCACAATCAAGTACTCAATCAATCAATCAATCTGCAATATTCACAAGTGCACAAACCATTACACTGTCACACCGGCACTACGCGTAGGCCATAACCCGTGCCTTAGTCGTCTGGGAAGTCACCCCGAGCTCCGACTGCCCCGGCACGCATCGCCCCGAGCGTTAGCCGTCTGGGAACACCCCGAGCTTCGGCTACCTGGGAACACATATCTCACCCGAGTACCAGCCATCTGGGAACACCCCGAGCTCCGGCTGCCTGGGAACAATCACAATCATATCCCCGAGCTCCGGTCGTCTGGGAATACCCCTAGCTTCGACCGTCTGGGTATTCAAAATCACAATGAAAATCATCCGGGATTATATTCCACAATATCTCAATCAAGTCCTTGACTTCCAACCAAGTCAAAATCGTTACCAACCGGGACTCAAGCCCAAAACATCAATATCACGCAAATCCGTAAAATCATATCGAAAACAGTAAAATAATCCAGAAATCATCATTGACTCATCCAATAGTCAAAATACTCTTTTTAAATCACACATAATCATGCCACATCATCAGGACATCATTGCAAGTCAATTTATGCAATCAATCATAGAAACATTTAACTATGCATGCATCATGGTTTATAAAACAAACGTCCACTCACACACCGTCTAACTGCTCGTTTCCCGCGCTACACGCGTTTCCGTAATTTCTGACACTTGCCAGGAATCCCGAATCCTGTCCAAAATCATCACTCAGGGTCACTAGGGACCTAATTATCATCATATTAATTTATCAAAATTTTCCGGGAATTTAATATTAATTTAATACGTAACATAAACCTTCGGACCCTCGAAACATTATCGAGACGGCGTCCGATCGACTCGCAACCAGAACCAAATATGTTTGTTACATTAAATAGGACAAGTTTCATGTTGAACTCACCTCGGGATTCCCCCTCATGTGCCCCCACGCGCCGCCGTGAGTGGCTGCGCGTGGTTGCCACGCGCCTGCTACAGTGCAGTGAACAGAGATCGTTCCAACCCGTTTCTCTGATAAACGGAGCCTACGACCCGCGAGGTGACCCGGTTCCATTTCCATGAATTCGACATCATTTCCTTCAATTCAATCATTCCTTAGCATCGTTATACACTTAATTAGAGTTCTGTGAAACCATTAACATCAAACCTTACCTGAATCCACACGATTCAAGGTTGAACATCGAAACATCTCTGGTTGCTGTTCATCATCCAATCGTTATCAATTACCCATGTTTTTCTTCAATTGATGCATCAAGAAGCATCGTTGGGTCCTTATAAACATATTCCCCTGATCAATTTCGTGGTTCCATGGCCTCAAATCCACGACTCAAGCTCGAAAATTCGAAGTTATCCCCCACTCTGTTCTAAGGCCAAACGACCCCAATTTCCTTCGTTTTTGATCCAGTTCGACTCGTAGCAATCCCAGAAGGCTAAATGTAAGGGCAATTTCACTCAATAACGTCCATAAGTTCGAATTCGATCCTAAGGTGTTCATCCAAGGTTTCGGGTTTTTCTGGGTTTTCAACCGGGTTCCAACTAAATTCACGTTTTCTATCTCACTAATTCCTTTTCTTTGTTTTTCTCTCAATCTCCAATTTTCACGTTTTTTGGTGCTGGGAAGAATTGATCAAGAATGAGATCAATATATCTGTTTTTGTGTTTAGCCATAACCCATTTGTTAATTTGAACAATCCGCATCATCACCCTCCACTAATCTCACAAACATGGTGACAAGTGTCACCACCTGCCCAATCCACAACCAAATTAGTTGACTCACCAGATTAATCACACACTTATCCATACTGCAGCAATTTTACCATTTTACCCTTACCAGCATAAATTACCAAAATACCCCTCATTGTTCTAGACCCATAACTTTTTCGTTCAGACTCTGATTGACGCATGCCGCCTGTCTACGGATTCAGCGTCCCGAGACCTATCCAACGGTATTCCTGGAAAGTCCAAACAAAGTCCCGATCAAAAAGTCAACTTTCGACCCCTTTTTAACCAACTTCCGCACGTCATAACTTTTTCCTTGAATATCGAAATCGGGCGTGCCACCTGTCTATGAACTCGTGACGTCCCAAACTACGTCACAGTCATCGGTCAAAGTCCATTTCACCGCTCAAATTAAAAGTCAACTTTTTGCCCAATTCTGGGGGCAAAATCGTTATTTTCCTCAAATTTTCCAAATTTTTCGTTTTTCGAATTTCCGGGGCGTCACATGGGGCCTCACTCCGAATCGACTCCCAGGAATTTTGCATCTGGGAGGCTCTGTCCAACATCCAGGGTCCCCGACGCCTGGATGACTGTCTCCGGACCCAAACCTAGACCATATCATATCTCCCACTACCGGAATGTGTTCCCTATGGGGATTACACATTCCAGGTAGTGGATCGTGACTCTCCAGGTCGACGTCTGGAGGAAACCAATCCGTACGTTGGAAGGGTATATACATATACGTATGAAAACCTTTGAAATCCGTCTTTTCAAACCACGTCAAAACTGGTACCCAAAATTCCTTCAAATAACTAAACCTTTAGACCAAAAGTCTCAAATTACCAACTCATTCTTTTGTTCACAGATCATTTAAAATACTGTTAGCTCTCCCAAATCCGAGCCCATCGTCATCAAATGGGTCTCAAGCCCGATACGACCATTTTCATGTAAATCCATGCATTTCTCAAAAATTTGTAATTTAAACATCAAATTCCATAGTTCTAAAACATTTAGTGTAAATCAATTTAGAAAGCAAGTAAAACAATTATGCATGCATTTCTTTATAAAACCAACAGTCCACTCACAGCTAGTCCTTGCTACGCTAACGAACCGGCTACACCTGTCCAGAAGCTAAACACAACCTCCGGGCCTGCCCAAGTACACTTAAGGGTCACTAATTAACCCTACTAGACCTAGCATCGAACCCTAGAACAAAACCGACTTGGGAATGAGCTCCAAACACGCTTCCCGAGGCTTTCAACCTCAATTTGACCTACTTAATGATCTCGAATCAACATGAAACCACCACCATTGGATACGAAACGTCGAAACCTTGAAAATGGTACCCGGTTCCACCTCCACGTGCCGTCACGCGCATGGTCAACACTGCTAGTCAAAGTCAACGGTTAACGGTGCTAACGTCAGTGGTCAACGGTCAACGTGCTGACGTCAGCATGACGTCATCTAATAGTGTCAATCTGACAGGTGCCACGTGTTAGTAGCTGATTGGTCCACACCACTGACATGTTAGTGACCCGTGGCAGCTTCTGAGTAGGCCACATTACTGACATGTCAGTGCTGATTGTGCACTGACATGTGACACATGGCACCCTCTGACTGGTCCACGTTTTCTGACATTCTGATAGATGATGACGTCAGTCGATGATGCCATCATCCCTGACCTTGCGACGGTCTGAAAATTGGGTTGCCTAGACCCATGAACCCGACCCTGCCAATACTTCCCTCATTTCTGACCCGTTTCAAAAACCGTTGCTACCACTAGGATCATCTAGACGTCTAGGTTGGATCTATGGGTTCAAAACTGAGAAATTGAGATCGAATCGATACCTAGTAGCTGCTACAGTGGGGATCTGTATTCCTTCGAGCTTTTCTGGTCAATCACATTATCGTCGTGCCTGGTTTTGAGTTCTAATAGACGCGTACGAACCTAAGAAGCACAATAGAGTCCTTAATTCCTTCAAACAAAGCCTGCACCACGAAATCAAGAATTTGACCCGTGAACTGGATTTCGAGTTTTACCTGAGTCCTTCTCCCCGTTGTTAATGGTGGTTCTCCGCCCTTCAGTCTCTCCTCTACTCTCTTAGATGCTCACAACAGTCACCAAAAACTGGTCCTAAATACAAAGAGATGGATTGTTGATTGGGTGTGTTTGTAGGATCGATCTCGGTCTAATAGCCACGATAAGGAAAAGGGAAGAAAATCTGCATCCTATCTTTTGGGTAAATGGGCCAATTGGATGAGTGACATTTGTCACTCATCTGATTGGTCCAAGGGTTCAGTCAACCTGTCCACAGTTGCCACTTGGCACAAATTCCGTAACTCGAACTAATTCTTTCTCGAACTCTGTGACCTGTATCTCTCACGTCGGTTGTCCAAATCCAGCATGCTGCCTGTCTACGAAATCAGGGCGACATGATCTACGTAATGGACAAAGATTCAAAATTGAACGACGCTCTCGGTTCAAAATTCAACATTTTGCCTTGAACAGGGGTAAAATGGTCATTTACATATAATTCCCATTAAATAAAATAAAACAGAAAACCTGGGTCGTTACACCTTGAGTGCATATGATTTAAATGTCGGTTTATATCGCATTTTCTACAATATCGCACGTAGTTCAAGAATTCTGTCTTATATACTTTTTGCGCTTGGGCCAAGTATTCTACGTGCATATATTTTATGTGATTTTGATGATTTCACGGAGAGGTGTGAAACCGAGGATTTGATTTATAGTTTTGAAGGATTTCACAGAGATGCGTGAAATCGAGATTCGGGCAAGTTGAAAATCCCTTTTAATTCTTGGGATTTGGAAAATGATTTGAATGAAGAAATGATTTTCGAATTTAGAAATATGTTTCGGGCGTATGATCGAGTTAATTTATGGTTTGACTTAGAGTATAGTCAAACGTGAGATATATCAGACTTTGACCCAATTATGAGATTTATGAAAGATATTTCGGACATGAGACCCAGTTGTGGATTTGATAGGATTTAAAAAATCCTGGGTTTGTGAAGTGTTGATAGACACTGTTTTTACGATGGTTTTGTGGAAACTGATTTGATGAATTATAGCCGGGCGTAGACCCTATTGAATGTTTCCACTGTTTTCAAAATGATGATTATGATTTGAGTTTAAAGTCTCGGAAGTTTAAAGACTCAGATAGGGCCTCCGGTTATGAATATGTTTCCTCGGATAGCACCCTGGAGATAATGCTCGCCTCCGAGGTACAGAGAGGTCACAATGCGCCTGCTATCGAGCAGCCAAGAAAGGCAGCAGCCGGGGGAGGCTCGACTCAGGAGTGCGGTATATGAGATCGATCAATGATATGTTCACGATGATTTGAAGATTATAGGCCGGTTATATGTTCACGGAGACATGCTCATGATCTTGACTAATGATGATGGGCTGAGATCCCACACGGTTTGATATTTGGACTGAGATCACACGTGATTTGATTTAGGCTAAGACCCTATATGATTTGTTTTTAGGCTGAGTCCCTATTGAGGAAACCGCTTTGATTGAGAAGCACTTTTCACTGTGTTTTGTTTTGAAAAGAAAAATGATTTTATTTTGAGAAAATTATTTGAAATACTTGTTTTCTGATGCATACATACTTTTACGTGAAGTGTAAAAATGTCATTTTGATAAAAAAAAAATTATAACTGTTATTTTTGTTCACTCACAGCTTTTTATATGGTTTTTGATACCCTTCAGGTTGACCGCGGATGCGGGCTGTAGCAAAGACGGAGGCATCACATGCCGTAATGCACACCACAGATCTTGGCGCACTATGGATAACCCTGAACGGGTTAAAGTTTATCCCTTGTAGGCATATCCTGGGATAATCCAGGGGGATTAGGATGAGTCCTGTCACGATGTCTCCCGATCCTCTGATCATCTCATAGAAAAACTCGTGCTTGTGGCCCCGAAGATCGGCCACGTCCTCTAAATCCACCTCTGGCCCCACTGGTTAGGGTTTGATTTCCTTCCGACATACCTGAAGTTCGCTCATAGTCTAGCCTAATTTGTGTTGTGGTACCCCCCCCCCCCCCCCCCCCCCCCACGTGAGCGATTCGGTCAGTACCTACTAATATGCCCAAGTTCATCACACCTAAAGAAACGAAGCATAGAAGTTTTGCGTAACGACCCGTCCCTAATTTTAAGGATTAATTAAGAATTAATGACGGATTAGCTAGACTAATCGGGGATTAGCCGAGGATTAATGGACGCTCAGGAAAAAAATTACAATTTTGCCTCTAAACGAGGGTAAAAAGTTGACTTTTAACCCGGGAGGTTTGATGCTCGAAGGCCAAGGATCGTTACGTAGATCGAGTCGATATGAGTCTGTAGACAGACGGCATGTCAAAATCGGACATTCGACGGAAAAGTTACGGTTCACAAAAGTTCCGAGGTACTATTTGCAACGACACGTCTTACGTGGCAGTTGGTGGGCTTTTGTCTAGAGTGGGCCCAAATATTTCCCCAGGCCCAATGGATGAGTGACAAGTGTCACCTATCCATTGCTTGCTTTGAACAAATACATGCATCTGCTCCTCATTCCCTTCTCATTTGATCGATCGTCCAACCCGATGAACCCAAATTCAAACCTTTCCCCAATTGACTCAGTTGAGGCCAAAGGAGTGAGGCTGACGACGTGATGGCAGTGGCAGGACAACCAGCCGCTATGGATGGCGGAGGAACCTAGGAAAATAGGTGAAAACCGAACCCTTTTTCATTTTGAAATTTCAATTTCGTGATTGGGACGTTAAGGAGGGTATCTATTGATTAGGTTGTGTTTTGGGGTTGGTTTTGAGCGGTGGAGGACGGCTGAGCGGCCGAGAAGATTTTCGGTGGCTGGCCACTGAAATCATTTTCCCACCAAGTAAACCCAAATCGAACCTCCAAACACGTTTTTAGGGACCATAGGGACTAAATGGGATCCCAAGGATGAGGTTTTGGCCCCTAGAAGTGCCCAAAACATGGAATGGAGTTTTGGGTTGAAAATAGTTTTCAGAACAAATGGGTTTTAGGATTATTTTCTTGGATTTAATCACATAGATAGGTAGGAAATGAAAAGAGGAAGAGATTGGAATTGGAAGGGATGAAATCGGACCAAAAATGAGAGAGGAATGGGACTGGACCGGTTCTGCAGGTCCTATCGGACTAAAAACCAGCAGACCGGTTCGGAGCCGGTCTACCGAAGGTTGAAGGTGACCTTGTACACCGACATGTGAAGCCCATGCGCAGGGCCTTTGGGCGGCACGTGGTGGCGCGTGGCAGAGCGTAGGGAGGAATCTGGAGAAGTGTCCTACATGTAATTTCATCTATTCGATGTAACGAACATTTTGGGACAAGTTTTGAGGTAGATCAGACATCATTTCGATATAGTTCGGATGTTGGAAGGTTTAGGATCTAGTTTAAAAATAGTTAAAAATTCGGGAAAATTACGGGGCTCCAATGAGAGGCTAATGAGGTAGTTAGTGACCCTCTAATGTGATTTGGACAGGTTTGGGAGTCCCGGTGGCGGTGATTGGCCTGGGAAGGGCTTATGGCGAGCGTATCGAGGCGCAGCTTTGGATGGTTTGTGAGTGGACCTTGTTTTCAAAATTGTGATGCATGAATAAATGTTTTAGATGTTTTAAATACATGTTTTGGGATTCCTTGAGTGCATTTGGTTGTGGTAGTTAGTATTTACGTATTTGTACATGTTTTTGAGGTTTTCAGTTTTATACGATGCTAGTTTGATGAACTGATTTCAGATTTAGAAATATGGAATCGAGCATGAGACCTATTTGATTTGAAATCATCAGACTTAGAGTCCATTTTATTTAATGAGAAATCGGGCTGGAAGCTCATTTGAGTATATGATCGGGCGTGGGGCCCCGTTGGTTTACGAAGTCAGGCTTGTGGCCCCGTTGATTTGTGAAATTGGACTTGAGGACCAGTTAAATTGTGGTATTGGGCTTGAGTCCCAGTTGTGGTTTATGAAATGAGAATTCGGGTTTGAAACCCTATTGAAATATGGATTTTGGCTTAAGCCTGTGAGATTTGATTTTGAATCGGATTCGAGGAATCCTGTTGAGACGCTCGAGTATGAGACCTAGTTGAATTGTGATTTGAAAGAAAGTATTTGAAAATGTATATAATGTATATACTCTTCCGTATGAATGGTCTCCTCCAGACGTCGTAGATCCTGGAGAGTCATGATCCACTACCTAGAATGAGTGACTCCAAGAAGGAGAATGTAATAACCCGTCGCGAATTCCATGATTAGATTAGTGACTAATCATGATTAGTGAGGTTAATCAGTGATTAGTTAGGCGAAATCGGACGAACGATGCGAAATGACCATTTTACCCCTGGGCGTGGTAAAATGTTGACTATTCATTCTGGCCGTTAAATGGACTTTGACTGCTGACCGTGATGTAGTTCGTGACGTCACGAGTTCATAGACAGGTGGTACGTTCAATTCCGACATTCGGGGAGGAAGTTATGACGTTCGGAAGTTTAGGGGCATTTTGGTAATTTTAGTTAAAAGGGGAAAATAGTTGGCTTTTGAACAGAATGTCCGATGGCCGAGGGCCGAGGACCATTACGTAAATCGGGACGATACAAATACGTAGACATGCGGCACGTCGAATTCGGACGTTCGACGACGAAGTTACAGTTCACGGAAGTTCAAGTGCACTATTGCACGAATTACAAAATAACTTAACTTTTGGACTCTAGTGGGCCTAGATATTTTAAGGAGGCCCAATGGATGAGTGACAAGTGTCACCCATCCACAGGCCACCCAAATTGTATTCACGCATCTCCCTTCACCGTGCATTTCATTTTCTTCATTCAAACACACAAACCCATTACCCGATCTCACCCCACCCCCTTAAACCAATACAACCCTTCCCATTCGACCATGACTGAGGACATAGTGAAGTGAGGATGGTGAGGAGGTTGCTGGGAGGCCAGAACCACCATCCACGGCAGCGAGAGGAGGAGAAACCCGAGAGGATTTCACGGTTAGGCCCATTTGTACATAATTTTCGATTCTTGCATTATGGGTCATTTTGGTAGTTTTTATTGAATTAAATGGGTTGGTAGGAAGGCGTTAGACTGGTTTTGAGGATGGTTAGGGGCTGAAGGACACCATGGGAGGTTTTGGGAACCTTGAACCGTATGGTTCAAAATGGAACCATGTGATTTGAACGGTTTTAGGTTGTTTTAATGATTGGAAATGATAGGGAATGAAGAAATAGGAATTATAGGATTAATTAGGGTTGAAATCGGACCAAAATAAGGGAGGGAAATCACTGAACCGGTTAAGCCGGTTCAGCACTAGTGGTTGTGAATAGTGAACCGGTTCAGCTGGAGGTTAGTGACGATGAACAGTGATCTGAGACTTCTTGGGGCGCGTGACCAGTGATTTGGGGAAGTTTTCAACATACGAAATCTTCTATTCGATGTAACGAACATTTTGGGACTGGTCTCGCGTCAATCGGACATCGTTTCGATAGGTTTCGGGCTGTCCGAAGGTTTAGGATCGGTTTAAAAATAGTTAAAAGTCTGGGAAAATTACGGGGCTTTGGTAGGAGGTTTATAAGGTAGTTAGTAACCTTCTATTATGATTTGGACAGGTTCGGGAGTCCCGGTGATGGTGATTGAACCGGGAGACGCTTATGGCACGCGTATCGAGGCGCGACTTCGGACGGTCTGTGAGTGGACCTTGATTTCTAAACTGTGATGCATGCATAAATGTTTTATATGGATTATGAATGTGATTTGATGATGTTGATTTGGATGATTGTGAATTATATGGTTTCATGCATTACGAGGCAATTTACGTGTTTGCACGTAAATCGAGGTTTTCCAGTTTTACTCTGATTTTCCATTCTTATGGTTTTGGAAATGGTTTAATGAAATGATTTTGGATTTGAAAAGGTAAACTCGGGTATGAGACCCATTTGAATTACGAACTCTCAGACTTGAGGTCCAGTTGATTTAACGAGGCATCGGGCCGGAGGCCCAGTTGGTTTACGATTCGGACGGGAGGTCCAGTTTGTATGTGGATTCGGGCCTAGGGCCCAGTTATGTGTTATGATGGTGATTTCGGGTCAGGGACCCTAGAAATGGTTTTTACGGGTCATGACGGTTTATGGGAACCGACATGAACCCTTGAAAGGATTTTACGGGTCATGACGGTTTATGGGAACTGGCATGAACGTTTGAAAGGTTTTATGGTTCATGACGGCTAGTGAGGGCCGGGCATGAATACTGGAAAGGTTTAAAGAATGATTTTAAAGGTTTTTCATATTCCATCCTTTATATATGATTGTCTCCTCGGGGGAGGGTCGTTGGCCTGGGTGGACCCCGGAGTAGTCAAGGAGCACTGACTGAGTGGAGTTGCCCCCCAATTGGGTTCCTTACTCTCATGATGGGTATGGTTTGTTACCTCTAGGGAGGGTCATTGATCTACGGACATTGACCTGGGTGGACCCTGGAGAGACTTGAGTTTGAGACCCCGGTTAGCACGCGCGTAGCTTTATTTTACCGTGACAGGTTCTTGGATATGTAATATAATGGATATACATGATTTCAATTGGTTTGGGAAATTATTTTTTATGATGATAAATGGATTTGGGCTGAGATCCCACATATGTTTACTATGTTATGGTTTTCTGTAAACGGTTTTGGGCAGGAGCCCGTGTGACTTGGATTTACGGAACTTAAGGCTGTGACCCTAAATATGGTTGTTTAAACATATGTGTTTGGATAAATGGTTTTACTATGCATGCATGCTTTTTAGTGAAGGGTATAAAGGTCTTTATAAAATGTATTTACGAACTTATATTTATTTTTGTCCACTCACAGTCTTTGTGTTTTTAATACCCTTCAGGTTGACATCGGATGTGGACTGTAGCAGAGACCGAGATATCACATGCCTCCTCTGAATCATGGCGTACTCTGATAGCTCGGGAGGGCAAAGGTCGGAAATATCCCTTGTCTGACACTTCGTGTTAGACGGGAGCAGGGTCATCCCGCGTTAATCCCGGGGGAATTGGGATGGGTCCTATCAGAGCCCATTCCAAGAGTGAGAGATATGGTATAGTCTTAGACTGAGTCCGTAGACAGTCCTCCAGATGTCGTAGATCCTGGATTTTGGACAGATCCTCCCAGACGTCGTAGATCCTGGGGGTAGACTCGAAGTGAGACCCCGAGTAGTATGCATACTTAGATATATCGTGATGGGTTCTTGATTGGGCATATGAGATGCCGAGGATGGGTTATATATATATATATATATATATATATATGTTTGTACGAGGTTTTACGGAGATTGGTTTTGGGCTGAGACCCACGTGTATTGATTTAGGCTGAGTCCCTACGGATTGTTTTTGGGATGAGTTCCCATATACTTGATTTATGGCTTTGGGCCAAGGCTCTAATGGTTTAATGATTTGATAAATGGTTTTTGAATGAATGCATACTTTTCAATGAATGGCATAAACGTCTTTTTGTGAAATTGTTTTTATAAACAGTTGTTTTGTCCACTCACAGCTTTCGTGGGTTTTAATGCCCTTCAGGTTGATCGTGGATGCGGGCTATAGCAGAGATCGAGACATCACACTTCTCTGATCATGGCGCACTCTGGAAGCCCCGAGTGGGCTGAGGCTGGAATTATCCCTGGTCTGACACGAGGTGTCAGACGGGAGCAGCCACGTCCCAAGTTAATCCCGGGGAATTTGGGACGGGTCCTAACATTTTGTCATCCCGACTAGACCCTACTAAAGCTCGACTAGACTAACTAGATATCTGGGGTTGCAATTCCACACTCTGATTACCTTCCAGTCTAGCTCCCTTACTTCCAGAACCTGTACCCTCACTACTAAACGTTCCAGAACTCATACTATCTCTTCTCGGCACCTTCAGACTCGAAGCACCCACATACAGATTTTCATGTTTCTGACCAGAAATCGCTCCCTGATAACACATAGACATGCTTGCCTCTACCCGAATAACAGTATCTGATAATTCTCTCAGGGTAGCATATGTACCAACTGCCACAACAGCCCGGATTTCACCTCGAAGGCCTAACTCAAATTGCTTAAACTTCTCTGCCTCAGTAGCTACAGCCATTGGGGCATACCGATATAAACTCAAAAATTGTTGCTCATACTGGGTCACTATCATACTTCCTTGTTCCAATCGTAGAAATTCTAGCTCTTAGCATCACGATAATAATGAGGGTAAATCTGATGCAGAAATCTCTCTTTAAAATTTTCCCATGTCATTTCCTGGGAATCCCAGCCCGTCATCTATAGCCCTCGCCACCAATCGTAAGCAAGATCACTCAGGTGAAATGTAGCTATCAACACCTTGTCCCCCAATGGACATCACATAACCTTAAAAATATTTTCCATTCGAGTGATCCCATCATCTGCCTGTTTTGGGCTCACCCCGTCTGAAAACGTAGTAGCCCCCAAGCGTTGGGCTCTTTCAATGTTCGGACCCTCGATAACTCACTCTACTTCCACTTCAGACCGAGCGTGGGGATCTTTTCTGGGAGGCATAGCCGTTACATAATCCCTGGATCAAACATATATCATCAGACACCCTGCACCTCCAAGTGCAGTCACAGACAAAACTCTAATCTGATACCAAGTTGACAGGACCTCTCCCGGCATAACTAGATAATTCAGAGGAATCGTGCTCCCGTCTGACGGTTGTAAATTCCAAAAGACAAAAACAACTTTGAATACATTTATATCAACCACAAAGCAGTCAATTTCCAGACTAGGGATACCCAATTTCACGCCTTGTCATATACAGAGCATAAGTTCACAGTACAAAACATATACATATACATAAAGAACTCTAATACTAACACACCAAAACACGTCTATGTCTCTATGCCTTCGCTCCTAAATGGTCCCTGATGTCGTGCCACAACTTAGAGGACAATTAAAAGCCATAGAAAATGTGAGTGGAAAAAAAATAAATTTTACAAAACATATTTAAGAAAACATATAGTTTACCTTCCGTTTTAGAAATTCGTACATGCATACAAGTTATAAAACTCAATGGAACACAAGAGAATCACAACCACAGAACACATGAAACAATCATAAATTATTTAACTAGAAACAACCACTGGTTATTAGACCTACTCAAGCCAGAATATCTACACATCACATCAATATCACATAATCGCCCCATAACCAATGTCACACATATCCACACATATCACAATAAACCAACCATAGAATCACTGCACTACCGGTAGGCACATCACTCACTCACTCAGGATACAGATCCCACCTCGACGTTCGAGTGCAAACCGACTCAGGATACAGAGCCCAGCTCGACGCCTGAGTCGCTATATTACACTAGTCCCAAGATACAGAGCCTTGCTCGACGTTTGAGACTACCCATCATAGTACCAGAACATATCCACATGTAATCATATCACAAACCCATAGTCACATCCATACATAGGACGCGTCTCAGGATTCAGAGCCCTCGACTCGACTTCTGAGACTACTTAATTAACAAGAATCACGACATAAAGTTGATCCAAATCATAATCATCACCACAGTTTACATCATTAATGCAGCAACACATACTCATATTACATACCAAAACCATAATCAGAATCTTGTTTTAGAAACTCGGCCTAAGCCCAAAACCAAGCTATATGTCGTGCCTCATAAAATGTGCACAAATAGTATTTCCCATGAAAATCATTTGAAATCGCAAGATATTAATACATATAGTAAAACCACTTTCGTTCACCATTCAAACCTTTTTCAGCCCAAATCTATAATAAAAACCAAGGTTCAAAACATATACTCGAGGAAAACCTCGTAAAACGAGCCCTCGAGTAACTTCCGTAAAAACCATCCAAATTATATCAAATCATTGACAAACCAACATCATAGCCTTTCAAATCACATTCCATGCCAAATTCCCAAAGTCACATTCGAATCGGAAATCAAAATGGAATTTACAGAAATCCTCGAAAAACACACAATAAAATACTAATAAAATATTTGTAAAATCACCAAAAATCTGATTAAATGTCCAATAACTCAATTATCATATACAAAACATAAACAACCATTTAAAAATCATAAATACTCATGAAAAATAATTTAATAAAATAAAACGTCCACTCACAGTGCAATTCCATCCCTTAATCACGTTACAAACGTTCCTCGTCGACTCTGAGAGGCCTGTATCTTGTCCAAAAATATAATACGAGGTTATTACCGTTTTCTGAATCCTTAGGTATCCTCCAAATACAAACCCTAACTCCCTGAAATTTTATAATAATTTTTAAATATTAAATACGCACTTCAAACACCCGAAACTACCCCGGGACGATGTCTAATTGCCTCTAACCCTGTGCCAAAAACTCTGTAACATTGAAAAGATGAAAACAAATGTTGGCCCTGAACCCAATATCCCAAGCGCCACCAAAAGCTGATGCGGATGGGATTCACGCACCAGCTACAGTGCTAGGCACTATTCATCTTCCTCACCTAGTTTCCCTGCAAACCGGGTCATGTGACCCGGAGTTTGACCCATTTATTTCTCACTGATTTCTCACTCTTTTTCACTCATTTTTCTTCCAATCGGCTTGAAATCATCTAAGGAAAAGATCTATGTAATCAAAACAGAGATCAGCTTACCCAAAATGCTCGACCCGTCGAAGAAACTCACGGCCAAATACAACTGGGCTGTCTAGAAGATCCCAGCGTCCAAAACTTTGTATGGGCACTCTGTTAAGGTCTTAAGAACTTAAGGAAGATGTGCTCATGCTTGGTATCAAGCTCCCTCGCCAAAAAACCGGTCCAACAATGACAGGACCCACCCCGATTATCGCCTCGATAATCGGGAAGCATCCTGCTCCCGTCTGACAATCGAACCAAAAGACCGGAAAACTAAATAATATTACATCACACCCATTGTCAGACCAAGGAGATTAAAAAAATACATCCGACTGGACGTCAAGTCCGCAGTTTCACAGAGCATAATATTACAAAACAGGTTAAAGAACAAATCCTACTCTGTGAACTAACTACTCCGCAACGAAAAACTTTATGCCTCTGCCTCTGCGCTTGCCCCCGCACTTGTACCACGACCTGGAGGGAATTTAAAACAACAAAGTGTGAGTGGACCGAAACAAAGGTTTACAGAAAACAGTTTAAGGAAATCGGGGTTCGCCCTCCAGTTTTACAACACGCATGCATAACCAAATATTCGAAAATCGCGTAATAACATTTGAAAACTCTTTTCCCGAAACACATGTAAAACAATTTAATATTACCAGAATCCAGAAACCGTCATTTTGAAACATCAATTGTACAAATACAGTAAAAATTAAGTCAATAATCACAATTAAGCCGTTGGATCCATCCGAGTCTTTAAACTCAATATCAGGCCTTCCCGGGATATCAACGAGTCTTTAAACTCAAAACATGATCAATAGGCCTCGGGGGTATCACAATAACCGAGTCTTTAAACTCACGAGTCTTTAAACTCATTCCGGGTCTTTAAACCCAACTTTCGGGCCCGCCCCCGTCATCAATAAACCGGGTCTTTAAACCCAAAACCAGATCCAACATTCAACCGGGTCTTTAAACCCAAAATCATTTTTTTAAACACAATTAACCAGGATTCATCATAAACCGTTTTCCAACATCATTCCGAAATCATATCTCGTCATAACAGGACTTATGTCCGAATTCACATGCAAATTCCAAAATATGCAATTCCCGAAATCACTTCACACTTATAATCAAAACATCATAAATCCGCAACATGCATAATCATATCCAGATACTTCATCAAAACATCATTCATGCACAAGCAAAAACCGTAACCTCGAAATGCGTGAAATACGATAAATATCTCGAAAAGCGTGAAAACACGTAAAACTGAAATATCATATCACCATCATAAAATTATATGTAAAACCATAAGATAAATAAGTAAAATAGTCATGCATGCCTGGTTTAGAAATCAAAAAGTTCACTCACGGTTTTAGGACGCGTCAATCGCGCCCCGTGCGCTCCTCAGTAGCTTCGGAAATGTCTGGGCCTGTAAAAACGTACAAGAAGGGTTACAAACATCCTCAAATAGCTCGTATGATTTTTCCCTAATTTTCTGGATTTTTCGACAAAATAAACCTTAAGGACCTAAACTTCCGAACTCCTGAAATTATCCCGAACGACTCCAGAACAACTCGAATCCTAAAGGTAAAATGTTAGTTAGACTGAAAGGAACAAATTCCATGTTGACCGTGATCGGAGTTAACATCACACGCGCCGTCACGCGCCGCCCAAAGTGGCTGCGCGTGAAGGCCACGCGCCAAGCTACAGTACCTTCGTCCTTACCCGAATAGACTGATAAACGGGTCTAATACCCGCGGCTCAACCCAATTAGTTCACCCTCAATTCTCAATCGATTCTTCCCGTTTTCAATCCTATTATCTTCTCTAATAAATTAATTTTAGGTCTACATTAACGGTTAACCTCGACTAACAATAAATCCACCCAACTCAAGCTCGAACATTCGAACAAGTCGACGCCTGGAACTCACCCAAACTAGCTCCATTTTCAAATTAACTTCACCAGTAGCTTAAGGGGACTTAGACGAACTCAATGGCACAAACAATTTAACTCGCCGTTACCTGGAAGTCGTCGTCCTCAACACTGGTTTTCCTCTGAAACTGAGACTCAGGTTCTCGGCCAACCAGTCCTCCTCCTCCTTCGATTTTTGCACGGTTGTGCTCGTAGTGACCCCAGAAGTCTAACACGGCCCTTGGTTTCGTTCAACACGCCTCAGGAATTAAATTCGATTTTTCCCTCCAACTGGTTCTTCTCTGAACTGGTACCTGAGCTCCTGAGCAATCCTTGCTCAATTCACTTGATCTCGTGCACGGTTATGTTTCTGCTGCTCCCAGAAAGCTCTCTGTGTGTCTGAATTGGTCCCAAAACCTGTAGGAATTGAACTGTGAGATTTCCCCCCAAAAACCCGAAAATGGTTCTTCACTGTTTCTCTCAATCTCAGCCTTCACACTGATGCACAAACGACCCCAAATGAATCCTCACTTCATTCCCATACACGGTTAATCGATAGAATGGCAAACAGCCCGTGGGAGACCCAACTGAGGTCTCTGAAAATGTCTCCCACGCACACAGAAGCCATGGCCATTTCTTTAACCTAGGCCGTGCTCTATGTGGCCTCAGTCCGTTCACCAATGTCCCCCACTGCCTCAATTAACTTAAACAATGCATCTGATCAATCCACTAGGCCATAAACAATTGCACGCACAAGACACCAGGGCCGTGCACTCTGTTTTCCACGGTGGTGAACAGTACCCCGTGTAAAAAGACCAAAATGCCCTCAGGGCAAAAATTACCAAAATGCCCTCCAACTTCCGTGACCGGTAACTCGGTCACCCGATGTCCGTTTCACGCGTGCCGCCTGTCGTTGTACTCGGGACCTCGAGACGAACTTAACGGTCTTCGAATCATGTGAAAACCAATTGTCAAACAAAAAGTCAACTTTTTCCCATATAACGTCCAAATTACGATAATGCCCCTAAACTTCCGAACATCATAACTTTCGCCTCGAGCGTCCGAATCGGACGTGCCACCTGTCTATGAACTCGTGACGTCCAGAACTGTGTGACGGTCATCGTTCAACATCCGTTCGACCTCCCAATCAAAAAGTCAACAAAATGACCACACGAATCACAGGGATAAAAACGTCATTTTATTCAATATTTTACAATATTACATTTTCAAAATGTCCGGGGCGTTACAATCTCCCCCCCCCCCCCCCCCCCTTTAAGAAATTTTGGTCCCGAAATTTCAAGGACACAAATAGGGGAACTGTGCTCGCATCTGCGCCTCGGGTTCCCATGTGGCTTCCTCCACATTCTGGTTCGTCCAAAGAACCTTTACCAGAGGAACGGTCTTCCGACGTAGCACCTTATCCTTCCTGTCCAAAATCTGCACCGGCTGTTCCTCAAAGCTCAAGTCTTCTCGGAGTTCAATGGGTTGTTCCTCCAGTACATGAGATGCGTCAAACACATATTTCCGCAATATCGACACACGAAAAACATCGAGGACCCTCGAAAGTTCTGGCGCTAGTGCTAACCTGTAGGCCACCTGGCCAATCCTCTCGGTAATCTCATACGGTCCGATATAACGAGGGCTCAACTTCCCTCGCCTGCCGAATCTCAACACACCCTTCCAAGGGGACAGTTTCAGAAATACCCGATCTTCGACTGCAAACTCAAGATCTCTAATCCGATGGTCCACATAGCTCTTTTGTCTATCTTGGGCTGCCTTGAGCCGATCTTTGATGAGTTTGATCTTCTCGGTTGTCAATTCCACCAACTCGGATTTAGTCAGTTTCCTTTCACCCACATCCGTCCAACACAACAGGGTTCTACACTGTCGTCCGTACAAGGCTTCGTACGGAGCCATCCCAATGCTCGCCTGATAGCTGTTATTGTAGGTAAATTCCATCAGGGCTAGGTGTGATTCCCAAGTGTCCTGAAATTGCAGAACGCAAGCTCGCATCATATCCTCCAATATCTGGATGGTCCGCTCAGACTGGCCGTCAGTCTGAGGATGAAATGCAGTACTGAAACGGAGTTTCGTCCCAAAAGCTTCCTGTAGACTTTGCCAAAACCGAGAAGTAAACCTTGGGTCTCTGTCAGAAACTATTGATTCTGGAGTACCGTGCAACCGGATGATCTCGTCGATAAATAACTGAGCCAACTGTGTCATCCTGAAGTTCTCTCGCACCGGCAAGAAATGAGCTGATTTCGTAAGCCTGTCGACAATCACCCAAACTCCATCGCGACCTCTGGGTGTCCTAGGAAGTCCAAACACAAAATCCATCGTTAGGTGATCCCATTTCCATTCTAGGATAGGTAGGGGTTGCAAGGCTCCATAAGGTCGTTGTCTCTCAGCCTTCACTTGCTGGCAAATCAGACACCTGCTGACAAACTCGGCAATCTCCCGTTTCATACCCGGCCACCAATAGTGTTCTCGCAAGGTACGATACATCTTGGTCCCACCAGGATGCATCGCGTAGGCCGAACTATGAGCCTCGTCCAAGATCTCCTTCTTCAGTGCCTCAACGTCGGGCGCACACAACCGTCCTTCTTTTAGCAAAACTCCATCCTCCCTGACTGTGAAATCTAGCCGCTCACCGGCTTCCACTTCAATCCGAAGTACACATGAGACAGGATCTTGAGATTGAGCCTCAACGATCCGATCGATCAAAAGTGGTCTCACATGAAAATTAGCCAGCAAGACACCTTGGCCATCCAAACCCAAATCAATGCTAGTCTTACGGAGTTCAACCAAAAGTGGTAAATGAACCGTCCGTAGGTGTGCTACAGAATGCGTTGACTTCCGGCTTAGAGCATCAGCCACCACGTTGGCTTTTCCCGGGTGGTACTCAATCGTGCAATCATAATCCTTAATTAGCTCTAGCCACCGTCGTTGCCTCACATTTAACTCCCTCTGAGTGAACAAGTACTTCAGGCTTTTGTGATCTGTGAACATTCTGCAAGTCGCACCATACAAGTGATGTCTCCAAATTTTTAACGCATGCACAACAGTAGCTAATTCCAAGTTGTGCGTCGGATAATTGCGCTCATGCGGCTTCAACTGGCGCGAAGCATAGGTAATCACTTTCCCATGCTGCATTAGCACACATCCCAAACCCTCTAAGGAAGCATCACTGTACACCTCGAATTCCCCACTGTCGTCTGGAAGGGTTAGTATAGGAGCAGATGTCAACCTTTCCTTTAGCTCCCAAAAACTACGCTCACAATCGTCATCCCAGACAAACTTGACTCCCTTCCGCGTCAATCGTGTCAACGGGGCAGCAATGGTAGAGAAACCCTCTACAAACCTCCTGTAATAGCCAGCCAAACCCAAGAAACTTCTGACTTCAGTGACGGTCCTCGGTTGTTCCCACTTCGCCACTGCCTCGATTTTCTGAGAATCCACACTGATCCCGTCAGTTGAGATCACATGCCCCAAGAAACTCACGCTCGTCAACCAAAACTGACACTTGCTGAGCTTCGCATACAACTGGTTTTCCCTCAAGGTACCCAGCACCATCCTTAAGTGCTCCTCGTGCGCTTCCGCACTCCTCGAGTAGACTAGGATATCGTCAATGAACACGAAAACAAAGTGATCCAAGTAAGGCTGCAACACTCGGTTCATCAAATCCATAAACGATGCGGGTGTGTTGGTCAAACCAAATGGCATTACAAGGAACTCATAATGACCATATCGGGTCCTAAAGGCTGTCTTGGGTACATCCTCATCCTTAACCCGCAACTGATGATACCCAGAACGAAGATCAATTTTGGAGAAGTACTGCGCTCCTCGCAGCTGATCGAACAAATCATCGATCCAAGGCAACGGGTATTTGTTCCTGACTGTTACTTTATTCAGTTGCCTGTAATCGATGCAGAGTCTCAAACTCCCATCCTTTTTCTTCACAAACAACACCGGGGCTCCCCAAGGGGATACACTCGGTCAAATAAATCCCATCTCAAGTAATTCTTGTAACTGCGTCTTCAACTCTTTCAACTCAGCTGGCGCCATACGATATGGAGTCTGAGAGATAGGTTGCGTACATGGAACCAGATCAATAGTGAACTCGACATCTCGATGCGGTGGCAATCCCGGTAGATCCTCCGGAAAGGCATCCGGGAACTCCCGTACTATCGGTATATCCTCCACCCTCAATGGTGCAGCTCGTGAGTCCATCACTTGAGCTAAAGTATCCCTGGCACCCTTTCCTCAACAACTTACTTGCTTTCAGGGCGGAAATCACTCCGACAGGAGTTGCTCGCTGAATTCCCTGAAAGGTGGTTTCCGGTAACCCCGGGCTCCGAAAAGTAACCTTCTTATCGACACATTCGATAGAAGCATGATGGAGCGTCAACCAATCCATTCCCAAAATGACATCAAAGTCGTGCAAGTCCAAGAGTATCAAATCTGTTACCAGTCCAACGTCACCTACCATTACGGGACACTCCCGCAACACTTGGTTCACCACAAATACATCTCCTGTGAGTGTACTCACACCCAAGTCACAGTCCAAGGCGGACACCTCTCTACCCGCCAACAACTCACAGTCCCAGTGATATAAATGAGTGAGTAGCTCCGGGATCAATTAAAGCACAAACATCATGCCCAAAGATCGTGAGTGTACCTGTCACAACACCAGGTGCTGCCCTGGCCTCCTGCTGCATAACAGCAAAAACTCAGGCCTGTGGTCTAGCTGCTCGCCCACGGCCCCGGCCCCTCTGTCCATTAGCCGCTCCAGCACCACCTCCTCTAGTACTCCCAGTCCCAGAAACTGCAGCTGTGCTCCGTCCCTGCTCTGCTCCACCCTGACCTGCGCCACCACCCTGTGGCAAAGATGGACACTCCCTCCGATAGTGGCCCCGCTCACCACAGAAGAAACAGATAACACTGGAAGCATCGCGAGCAAAACCACCACTCTGCCGTCCTGTGGAAGCAACCGAAGTCGCGCTCGCCTGCGGAGCAGTCTGCGCCCTAGGCGCTCGGAATCCGGGACTCTGATAGTTACCAGGCCTGCCATAACGATCATTGCCTGCAGATGAGGCTCCACCATACGTCCTTTCTTCGGGCTCTCTGACCATACGATCTAGGATATGAACGCTCTCGACGTTGTCCACCACCATAGTACTGTAGACGTGTCGGGAGACTGGCCTCAACCCGCACTGCGGCATCAGATAACTCCCTGAGAGTAGCAAAAGCTCCGGCCGTCACAATGGCCCGTATCTCACCCCGTAGGCGAAGCTCAAACCTACGACATTTCTCAGCCTCAGTAGATACAAAGGTAGGAGCAAAACGGGCTAGCATCTGAAACTTCTGCTCATACTCAGCTACCGACATGCTCCCCTGCTGGAGCTGCAGAAACTCGGTCTCCCTAGCATCACGGAATGAACGGGGATAATACTGATCTAGAAATCGTTCACGAAAGGTCTCCCAAGTCACTGTACAGGCATCCCATCCAGTCAACTCCAGGGTATACCACCACTCATAAGCAGATCCATCAAGTAAAAAGGTAGCCAATACAACTCGCTCCTCAGGAGGACATTGCATCACAGCAAAAATCCGCTCGAACCGAGAAATCCAACGGTGAGCATCCTCGGGATCCGCTCCACCACTAAACACTGTAGCCCCAAGACGCTGGGCTCACTCGATCGAAGCACTCTGGGCATCACTATCAGGTCGTGGAGGGGGGTCGCGTCGCGGAGGCATGGCCGGTCGTCCTTTTCTGAAAGAGGCATAAGTTAGTACAATAATCGAGGCACACCTGAGTGCCAGACACGAATCGTAAACCTAGGCTCTGATACCAATTGACAGGACCCACCCCGATTATCGCCTCGATAATCGGGAAGCATCCTGCTCCCGTCTGACAATCGAATCCAAAAGACCGGAAAACTAAATAATATTACATCACACCCATTGTCAGACCAGGGAGATTAAACAAATACATCCGACTGGATGTCAAGTCCGCAGTTTCACAGAGCATAATATTACAAAACAGGTTAAAGAACAAATCCTACTCTGTGAACTAACTACTCCGCAACGGAAAACTTTATGCCTCTGCCTCTGCGCTTGCCCCCGCACTTGTACCACGACCTGGAGGGAATTTAAAACATCAAAGTGTGAGTGGACCGAAACAAAGGTTTACAGAAAACAGTTTAAGGAAATCGGGGTTCGCCCTCCAGTTTTACAACACGCATGCATAACCAAATATTCGAAAATCGCGTAATAACCTTTGAAAACTCTTTTCCCGAAACACATGTAAAACAATTTAATATTACCAGAATCCAGAAACCGTCATTTTGAAACATCAATTGTACAAATACAGTAAAAAGTAAGTCAATAATCACAATTAAGCCGTTGGATCCATCCGAGTCTTTAAACTCAATATCAGGCCTTCCTGGGATATCAACGAGTCTTTAAACTCAAAACATGATCAATAGGCCTCGGGGGTATCACAATAACCGAGTCTTTAAACTCACGAGTCTTTAAACTCATTCCGGGTCTTTAAACCCAACTTTCGGGCCCGCCCCCGTCATCAATAAACCGGGTCTTTAAACCCAAAACCAGATCCAACATTCAACCGGGTCTTTAAACCCAAAATCATTTTTTTTAAACACAATTAACCAGGATTCATCATAAACCATTTTCCAACATCATTCCGAAATCATATCTCGTCATAATAGGACTTATGTCCGAATTCACATGCAAATTCCAAAATATGCAATTCCCGAAATCACTTCACACTTATAATCAAAACATCATAAATCCGCAACATGCATAATCATATCCAGATACTTCATCAAAACATCATTCATGCACAAGAAAAAACCGTAACCTCGAAATGCGTGAAATACGATAAAAATCTCGAAAAGCGTGAAAACACGTAAAACCGAAATATCATATCACCATCATAAAATTATATGTAAAACCATAAGATAAATAAGTAAAATAGTCATGCATGCCCGGTTTAGAAATCAAAAAGTCCACTCACGGTTTTAGGACGCGTCAATCGTGCCCCGTGCGCTCCTCAGTAGCTTCGAAAATGTCCGGGCCTGTAAAAACGTACAAGAAGGGTTACAAACATCCTCAAATAGCTCGTATGATTTTTTCCTAATTTTCCGGATTTTTCGACAAAATAAACCTTAAGGACCTAAACTTCCGAACTCCCGAAATTATCCCGGAAGACTCCCGAACAACTCGAATCCAGGTAAAATGTTAGTTAGACTGAAAGGAACAAATTCCATGTTGACCGTGATCGGAGTTAACATCACACGCGCCGTCACGCACCGCCCAAAGTGGCTGCGCGTGAAGGCCACGCGCCAAGCTACAGTACCTTCGTCCTTACCCGAATAGACTGATAAACGGGTCTGATACCCGCGGCTCAACCCGATTAGTTCACCCTCAATTCTCAATCGATTCTTCCTGTTTTCAATCCTATTATCTTCGCTAATCAATTAATTTTAGGTCTGCATTAACGGTTAACCTCGACTAACACTAAATCGACCCAACTCAAGCTCGAACAGTCGAACAAGTCGACGCCTGTAACTCACCCAAACTAGCTCCATTTTCAAATTAACTTCACCAGTAGCTTAAGGGGACTTAGACGAACTCAATGGCACAAACAATTTAACTCGCCGTTACCTGGAAGTCGTCGTCCTCAACACTGGTTTTCCTCTGAAATTGAGACTCAGGTTCCCGGCCAACCAGTCCTCCTCCTCCTTCGATTTTTGCACGGTTGTGCTCGTAGTGACCCCAGAAGTCTAACACGGCCCTTGGTTTCGTTCAACACGCCTCAGGAATTAAATTCGATTTTTCCCTCCAACTGGTTCTTCTCTGAACTGGTACCTGAGCTCCTGAGCAATCCTTGCTCAATTCACTTGATCTCGTGCACGGTTATGTTTCTGCTGCTCCCAGAAAGCTCTCTGTGTGTCTGAATTGGTCCCAAAACCCGTAGCAATTGAACTCTGAGATTTCCCCCCAAAAACCCGAAAATGGTTCTTCACTGTTTCTCTCAATCTCAGCCTTCACACTGATGCACAAACGACCCCAAATGAATCCTCACTTCATTCCCATACACGGTTAGTCGATAGAATGGCTAACAGCCCGTGGGAGACTCAACTGAGGTCTCTGAAAATGTCTCCCACGCACACAGAAGCCATGGCCATTTCTTTAACCCATCCCATTCTCTGTGTGGCCTCAGTCCGTTCACCAATGTCCCCCACTGCCTCAATTAACTTAAACAATGCATCTGATCAATCCACTAGGCCATAAACAATTGCACGCACAAGACACCAGGGCCGTGCACTCTGTTTTCCACGGTGGTGAACAGTATCCCGTGTAAAAAGACCAAAATGCCCTCAGGGCAAAAATTACCAAAATGCCCTCCAACTTCCGTGACCCGTAACTCGGTCACCCGATGTTCGTTTCACGCGTGCCGCCTGTCGTTGTACTCGGGACCTCGAGATGAACCTAACGGTCTTCGAATCATGTGAAAACCAATTGTCAAACAAAAAGTCAACTTTTTCCCATATAACGTCCAAATTACGATAATGCCCCTGAACTTCCGAACATCATAACTTTCGCCTCGAGCGTCCGAATCCGACGTGCCACCTGTTTTTGAACTCGTGACGTCCCGAACTGCGTCACGGTCATCGTTCAACGTCCGTTCGACCTCCCAATCGAAAAGTCAACAAATTGACAACACGAATCACAGGGATAAAAACGTCATTTTATTCAATATTTTACAATATTACATTTTCAGAATGTTCGGGGCGTTACAAACAACCCCAGACCCAATAAAAACTCCTCAAGGTCCACTATGTTTCTCTCCACCACCGTCCACGACCAACCTCCTTCCTCTCCCAGACTTACTTCTCTCAGTTCACACTCTCTTCTTCTCCCTCTCTTCCCTAGTTTCCTCTCTTCTTCTCTTCATTTTTCATGTTCTCTCTCGGTCGTGTGCACCTAAAACACACACAATACACTCACAAATAACCCAGCACACACACAAGGTGATGGCACACAAATATAGGGGATAAGGGACACTTTTCCCTGTCCAAATGGACCACAACAAAAATCTCACAAAAAATATGACTAAAATACCCTTCTTTGCAAAATTACCATATTGCACCTACATAGTTTAGACCCAGAACATAACCGTCTGATCTCCATTTTCGGCATGTCGCCAGTCAACGTACTCGGGATGCCGAGACTTTTCTAACGGCGTTTACAAAATCGCCAAAAATTGTTCTTATCAAAAAGTCAACCCTTTGACTTTGACAAAAAAGGTCAACATTTGATTTGCAGGGGAAAACATGGTCAATTCCATTCGAATTTTCCAATTTACCCTCGTTGAATGTCTGGGTCGTTACAAGTTTCCTTAGGCACACTTTCTTGGTAAATAATTTGGGCAACTATGGGGTACCTCTCTAGGTGGTCAATAAGTATTGTCCACATTTACAAATCTTCGATCGAGAAAATCCACTTAAATCAATGACTAAGCCAACTTATGTTGATACATATAGATCGACCACTCAGACCAAGCCAATTACTGTCAAGGCCCATCATGAAGCGAAAAATCACTCGGAGGAAGACCAACCCCACCTCGATCCAAAAGTAAGTCCATGTACTCCCATTGTGGCCCATGACTTAAATGTAGGTGATTTACTATAAATAAAGAGCCTTTCTCCCTCATAACACAAGTTCTACTATCTCTATACTTGAGTTTTCAACTCTGTCTACATTCTAATCTTCCCCTAAAGCTACATTATGATCTTCCTCAAGGCTCAAGGCCTAATATAATAGGTACAAACACTTATATTGCTAATGAGAAGAGCATATCATCGTGAACGTAGCCCAATTCAAGAGAACCACGTGCATCACGTGTTCTTTGTGGGTGTAAGGTCTTCACAGACCCATTAGGTCCATTTTTGGATCAAAACATAGCTGAATTATACGACCGGAGGAACTGCATATGTTCCATCAACGGTGATCAGATTCTAGCAATCGGTGGGCTGGGGAACTGCAATTGTCCTAATCACTAGTGATCAGATTCTAGTGATAGTGAGCAGAGGCTTTGTAGCTGTTTGACGACAGAGCTGCATCTATTTTCCGATCAGAAAACTGCAATTGTTGTTTGTAATTATATAGCAACACATGAGTAAATTTTTTGTTTTTAAGGGGTTAGTATAGTCAATGTTCCAAATGGCGACCTAAGTGGCCTAGGTGATAGGCGGAGAGGAGCCGCCGAAAATAATGGCTCTATGGCAACAAAACGCGCCAGGGGAATTGGGCGCCGTCTAGGCCGACTCAGCGGCAGGTAGCCAGTCCCCGGCGGTTCTACGTCTAATCGGACAGAAATGACAACGCTCAAGCTCCATTTCGTTCAATTTGCTTCTCAACTCAATTTCATTCAAGCATGGTGGTAAACTCATCATCAAGAACACCATAGCCACTAAAGTTCGAGAAAATCAGAAAGAAACGACGACGTTTTCCTGGCTGCTTAGACCCATGGTTTTGGGGTTCAAAACTGAGAAAAGAACTAGAGTAGATGGAAGAAGGTCTCTGTTTTTTATGCCCTATGAGGGAGTGAAATTACTTGAGCAATTGGAGCTCCTGGGGGGAGTGAGGCTGAGAGTGAAACCAGTCTGCGTGTGCTTTATCGTGTTGAAGAAAATTGGAGAGTTTGGTATTTGACGCACTGTACAAAGTGAGAGAGAAAACGATAAATGTGCTTATCGAATTGGGACAAGTCCCACTCTGTCCTTTTTCCCTGCTCTTTTTTCCATATAAATATATAATAATTCATTATATATATATAGCTGCGGCGTAAGTGTTCTATATTGACTACTTGTAGTGGGAAGACGATGAGGTGGGTTTACTAATGTACTCCACTTATTTTCATAAAACATTTATAATATAATTCTTTACTTTTTTCATAATATTTTCAAATATTTTCGTAAATCAAAATGTTTTTATAATTCTAGATATTTCAACACAAAGTTGAGAGAAGTGCGAAATATTTTATATTCACTTGACATATTATAAAATACATAAAAATTAAATATATCATAGGATATTATGACATAGTATTTTTTTTAATGTAATACGAAATAAAAAATTGTTATCCAAAACATTGTTAAATACTTTAATCTTTCATTGAGTCATTTTGGACCAAATATCAAATAATAGAAACCACATATTTAGTCTTTATTCTTTATCCAAGGTTGACCTTGAGGATGGCCAGATGAGACGGCCGCCTAGGGTCCCCACCTTGAGGCCTTGAAATTTTTTTGTCATATATAGTTGTAAGTTTTGTATATAATTCAGTCGCTTCTAAATTAGTCATAGAATGATTGGAGGCGCGCCAATTAGTAGCTTTGGGCATGGTTCGGTATAGTTCGGTACAGTATGATATTTCTAAATATAAAATTGATACCGTTCTGTACCGTATCAATTATATTCGGTATGGTTTCAATTTTGAAGTCAAATTCATAATTTCATTTATTTATTACTTGATTCAATGTCTAAAAGCAACATTTTGATCAAATTCAGAAATTGGGACTCCTGTTGGGTAACAAATATTGTTCAAAATGTATAGAAAATACATAACACAATCAATTTCAATACATCAACAAAAATTAATAACATTAACTAAAAAACCCTAACAAACAATTAAATCCATCAACTAAAAAACTCTTAAAATAAAATTAAATCTATACACTAAATTAATATACAACTAAATCTATCAACCAAATTAATATACAACTAAATCTATCAACTAAATTAATATACAATTAATTTCATTATTAGCTATTAGATTATTAGGGATCTTTTATGGTTGAATTTAATTTAATTTTTAATTAATTAAAAAATTAAAACCGGTTCGGTTTCGGTATGAGACGGTATTCCGTAACATCGAAACCGATCTTGTACCGATCATCCTTTCGGTTTTACTATTCGTTTTTTTTTTTCAGTTTTGTATGATACGGGATGAGATGGTTTCGGTATGTCAGGACAATATGCCCACTCCTACCAATTAGTGCTGTTTCGCTCCCTCTTGGTAGTTTTTTTTTTTTTCCCTTTTGGTTTCCCTACCACTCCTTTCCTCACCAATCACATAAATATCATGCAGGATACCAGCAATAGCTCCCTCTGTACCCCGTTTATCTAGAAACTGAATTTACTAGGCCGAGTCCTACTCAACAATGACCTTAGTGTGTCCTGCCCGCACATATGCCTCCGCACATATGCCTCCATCCCTGAACGAACAACCAAAGTTCAGCCTGGAGAGCCGAAGAACACACCAATCCTCCCTCACCTTTAGCCCCTTCAAAGGAGCCTAACCAAGACCAAAGAACCCAACCGTATGCCCCTAAATACGAACCCTTCAACCATGCACCATCGTAGTTAAGCTTGAGGACACCAGGATTACGTCGTTGCCTCCCACATCCCCGCACCATATCACCCTGCCCCTCTTGACGGCACACGGCCACTAGGCCTTCTCCACCTCGGCAAACTCCCTCATCTGACGGGCCAACAAGTCCAAGGCCACTACGAAGGCTAATTAAGTTCCTAGAAGCATTTTTCATTACGCGCCTCCCAAATCCGTTTACAGCCAAAAGCAATAACTTGAAAGAGCTCCCATGCATTCTCCTTACGCCGATAAACCTCCTCAAGCTCATGCCAACAATCACAAAACGAGAGGTTTTGAAGATTAGAAGTCACCATCTGAATCGGTCCTCAAAACCAAAAAGCTTGAGAAAATGGATAGGTGAAAAAAAATATGGGAGTCAGCCTCGTCTTCTTCCACACACAACGGGCACACAACCTCCACATGAACCTAACATCGGGCCAGATTGCGTCGGGTAGCTACAAAACCACGACAACATGACCAAATGTAGTGCCAAATTTTGGGAGGGACATTCAGGATCCAAATATTTTTCCAAACCTTCTGCTCTCCACAGTTCCTACTAGACTCCCCACAGCCTCTCCCAAACAAATCACCATTCCGACACATCTCCGAAGCCAACAAATATCTTGAATGAACATTATACTTGTCATTCTTCGAAAAATACTACACATATCAATCCTTACACCCATACTTGCCTAACGGTATAGAGAGAATAGTTTTTGCGTCCTTCACATCAAACAGACTAGCCACTATAGTGCTTAACCATGTAAGACTCAATGGACAAATCAAATCTTTAACCAACACTGGAATATTTGGGTTAAGGGATTTTACCTTCAAAGGTTGACCAGTAGGCAACCACGGGTCTAGCTGAGTACGAATCAAGGAGGCATCCCCCACTGCCACCGTAGTCCTGTTTTCAGAATACTCAGTCCCCACAAAATGCCCTTCTATCCCCATGAAGAGCATGATACCTCCTTCACCTCCAAATTGTTCTCACTGTGATACTTGGCCCTAAGAAATCTAGCCAGGATGGATGAGGGTTGATCCATCAGTCGCCATCCAATTTTGGCCAACATTGCCATATTGAAAACCCTAAGGTCTTGAAACCCCAAAACCTCCAACCTCCTTGGGAACCATAAGCTTATCCCAAGCTGCCTAGTGCATGCCACGTTGGAGTTGTTGTTTACCCCACCAGTACCTAGCCCAAATCCTCTCAATATCCTTACAGACCCCCAGAGGTATTGGGAAACAAGACATAGTATAGTTGGGAAGAGTCAAAGCAATGGACTTAACCAAGGTCTCATTCCCAGCCTTGGACAAAAATTTCTTGGACCATCCCAAGACCTTTGCCTCAACTTTATTTTGGATATCCTCAACAACCGCTTTCTTAGAAGCCCCAAAGTTAGCCTGTAGCCAAGATACTTAACAAATTCTCCTTTAACCCTGACCCTAACTCACCAATAATCCTCTCCTGTAACTTAGGAGGACAATTTGCACTAAACACTGCAGAACTCTTTTCAAAGTTGATCTTCTCGCCCGAACACCTCTCATATGTCTGTAAAATCTCTTTCAAGCACACCGCCCTTCCACAGTAGCTTTAAAAAAAAAAGGACCGAATCATTCGCAAAAAATAAATGAGTAATACTGAAAACACCAGGGGCCACCGGGATCCCCCTAAGGGCACCAACCTCCACCTTCCTACGTATGAGGCCCGATAAACCTTCAGCACATAGAACAAATAGAAAAGGGAAGAAGGGGTCATCTTCAGTGCCGGTCCAAACGTACAGGGGCCTAGGGCAAGAGTAAAAAATGGGCCTTAATTTATATACTTAATTATTAAAAATAAAAAAAATTATGAGTACATATCAACCAAATTGTTAAACAACTTCTTTTCGACTTAATTATCTTCCTTAAAATGTAGGCATCAATTTACTTCCATGGATCCAGAGTAGCTTGTATTGCACAAGCACCAAGCACACTTATAAGAATTGCAGCATCAAGAATTATTGGTTCATTTTCCCTTAATTCACGTAAGAGTTCAAATACAGTTTTGCATTTATGTGATTTGATATTCAGAAAACAAAGCTACTCATATAACAGTAATCTTTTCAGTCAACGAATCAAAAAGCCTATGTGCTTTGACTAGATTACCAATCTGAACGAAATTTTAGTTCCTTCATTTTCTCTTTCGTAGGTGATCGAATGAAGAAAGGAATACCCCAATTAATTAATAGAAATTTGACCAAAAAACTCATAATTTGGAAAGGAAAAAATCAGAAATTCATCGGACCGCATATGAAAGATCAAAGGAAATCAAAGGACGAAAAGGAAAAATAAAACTTAACTATAGAGTCTGAAACTTGAACCGGAGTGAGACACAAGTTAGAACAATAGTGAGAGACTACGAAGTAGAAATCGATTGAAACATTAATGGATTGAAACACAAATTGATTGAAACATTGGACTTCATGCCACCATTATGGAAGAAATCGGATTGAGAGGGCCCTTTATTGAACCGCAGTCGACATTCCGCATCTCAAATTTGATATGTTCTCATTCTTCTTCTCTTTATTTTTTTTTTCAATAAAATTGTGAAAAATTTAGACCCTTTATTTTTTTTTCAATATAAAAAAAATTTGAAAATTTTGGGCCCTCCATTATTTTGGGCCCAGGGCTTACGCCCCTCTTGTCCCCTATAATGGCCGGCCCTGGTCATCTTGTCTCAAACCCCTGGTGGGTCGAAATACCTTAGTAGGGGAGCCATTCATAAGGACATTGAATGACGTCGTAGAAACACTACTAAAAAAATGAAAATTTGAGGGATAACTACCTGAGACTACTTTCCCTTGTTTTACTCCTCATTTTTCCATCAAGCATCATTATTCTTAGTTTATAAATTAATATGTAATCTTACTAGTATATATCTTTTTATTAAGTGACATTTTTTTTAAGATAATTTCATCTGAATTTTTTGATGAAATTTAATCACTCTCTTAATTTTATAATAATGAAAATATTATTGTCTTTTGCATTTCTTGAAAGAGTGAAAATTATTAGCAAATATGTACCGCTATACATAGTGCTTGAGAATATGATAATGAATGTTATTGAAGATCATCATTGACGGAATAGTTTAAGCCGGCCGATTTGGTTGTATAACATTGTAGGCTCTCTCGATCTATTCAAATGAATTGAAATTTATACCAAAATTGGCAGTTGTGATACTCCATATATGCAGCCAAATGATGAAAATTGAAATAGAAAATTGCATAGAGAAACGCTTGAAGAGAATAATGAACTTACCAATGAAGAAACCTTGATAAAATGATATTGTAGAAGGGGATTACAATATAGATACGTTGGTATCGATTTCGGCTATAAGAGTCGAATCTAGGACTTCATACATCATATTTGCAGGGAAATACCACTAAACTATGCTACGAAGTAATACCTGTTTTTTCTTCTTTAAACATCTCAAATTCTAGAAAAGGAAATTTATAGGGTGGAGGAATTTAGGTGATTTTTCTTTTTCAAGAACAAACATTTAATGGGTAAATGTGAAATTCGTTCAAAAGTTTACAGATCAAATTCGTTCAAGTTGGAAATTGTAAGGACCAAATGTGATTAAATTGAAATTAATGGATCAAATCCGAATTATGTTCGAAATTATTAGGATCAAATGTGATTAAATTGAAATTAATGGATCAAATTCGAATTTTGTGCAAACTATAAATGTGATTAAATTGAAATTAATGGATCAAATTGGAATTTATGTGCAAACTTGGAAGACTAAAAATGTTTTTTTTAGCCAAATAATAGATGGATATATCATATATATGACAATAAAGTGAAAGTCAAAGTCAAGTTCAAAAAGGTTAAAACCCCTCAAGGAAGGCTAAAGAGAACAAACTTCCAATCAGAGATGACCTTCTTGCCGAAGTTTGTTCCAAAAAGCAAACCCACTTCCTATTATATAGTTTACATTGTGAACTTGTGAAGATCGATCATAATTTGTTACCAAAAAAAAAGAGGAAGAAAAAATAACTTCCCTTCCTTGTTAGTAGTAGGAAGTAGCATATATGGCCCAAGATATTGGATACTCATCAGCCTCCATTGATCTTCATCTCAATGTAGATGACTTCTACTTTTCAGCAATGTTTGATGAGGATGAGTTTGACGAAAATGCCCCAGTTTCGGATTCGAAATATGCAGAAGAGCTGCAGTTACAAGAGGCTCTAATGTCATCATCATCTGCAATGGTGGTCACTCCTCAGACGACAATCAATAGCTTCGTGGCGTCGTCTTCGTCCTCCTCCTCCTCCTCCTCATCATCATCATCAACCATCCAAGCAACCCAAACAATGCAGTCCAACCCGATTCATGAAACCCTAGATCCGATTCGGGAGGAACAAATCTTTTGTGGGATTTGTGTGGAAATGAGAAAGGCTGATGAGATGTTCAGAAATGAAAGGTGTGTCCACTCCTTTTGTTCCGATTGCATAACTAAACTTGTAGCCACAAAACTCCAGGAAAACATTCACATTGTATATTGCCCTGCTTTGGGGTGCAAGGCAGTGCTAGAGCTTGATGCCTGTAGGCATATGCTTCCCAAAGAGGTATTTGAGAGGTGGAGCGATGCTCTTTGCGAAGCTTTGGTGTTGGGGACACAAAGGCTATACTGCCCTTTCAGTGACTGCTCAACAGTTTTGGTGATTGAAAATGAAGGTGGGGAGGAGGGTATAAGAGAGTCAGAGTGCCCTACTTGCCACAGATTGTTTTGTGCCACGTGTCAAGTCCCGTGGCATCCCGGCGTCGATTGTGAGGAGTTTCAGAGGCTTAATGAGGATGAGAGGGGAAGGGCTGATCTTATGGTGAAGGAGCTTGCAAAGGATAAGAAATGGAAGAGGTGTCCCAGATGCAAATATTATGTGGAGAAGACTGAAGGTTGTTTGCACATCACTTGCAGGTTAGTTCGTCTTAGACTTTTAGCATATACATATTCATTTGATTTTTTTTTTTTTCCTTTTTCTTTGGTCTTTAGAAAATTAATTAGGTTGCCATCTTTGAATAAGATTATATTATTTGTTTGTTCGCCTAGGTATATTCGTAAGTAAAATTTTACATGTGTTGTTAAGATTATAGAGTCGGATTCTCCTTCCAACTCTGATATTGGCCCTAACTTGTTAATATCAGCTATATAGTGTGACATGTGTAGGTCTTTGTTTATAACAAAAAGGCCTTGGTGTTGTTAGGGAGCATTATTAGGAGTAGAACTCGCTCATTATATATGTATTTTCCTTTTATGTTCTTTCAATATGGGATGCATATGTCCGGACGAGCTGAAAATTTTGATCTATGCAAATTGTAAATTGTGATTTCAGGTGCCAATTCCAGTTCTGCTATGGGTGTGGAGAGGAATATACATCGATTCATGGTGTTTCTTGCCAGAGAAATTAAATTATGAGGCCATAGCCTAGTTTATATAAGGAAATGGAAGTATCAAGAGTCCATTAATTTATATGAAGGAATCAGCTTCACCTAGACCTATCCTTCAATTAGATGTTGAAATGTTGAATGACCTGAATTCGATCAAAAAAATTTTGCAAGTCAAGTTGTAACTGGTGTTTCATTGTTTATATTTTCTAATATTCTGGTAGTAGATTCTATGTGTTGAATGATGATGACTTTGCTAGTTGAGTAGAAAGTATATATATTTAGCGGATGACCCTTTGATCCAGTGAAACTTAATATTTATTTCGTTGGAGTATTAGAATATAGGTTATGAATTCATATATAATGAATGTCAATAGTTAAGCAATATCGAGTTTTAGTCTTATCATGAACTTTATTTTACTCAAATATACATAATTTGAATTTAACTCACTCAATAATCGTATCTTGAATATCTAAATTGAACTCTACCAATCAATCAACTAGGTTATATATATATATATATATATATCACATTGATTGGGTTAGATAATCTATTAATCTATGACATGTTTAATTTATTTAAACTAAGCTAATTGTGTAAAATTATGTTAAGACACTTCAAATGCAATACAAATTACCCAACACCATTAATATATTAGGAATAGATAAGTTCATAACTCTAAATAATCTTAAAATTATAGACATTTAACAAGTATATAGATAGTTATATGGAGGTGTGACTGACTCGTTAACACACTCTGACTTGAAAAATCTACATGACTCCAAAATTGATATTTGTGTTCAGATATCGGCCCGCACGCCTTGACTTTAGAGTCTATTTGGACTTTTCAGGTCGGAATGTATTATATAGATCACTAAATTGACTTGAGACCCATTAGTATGATAAACAAGACAAAGTGGGTGGACTCAAAATTGATTTGAAATTTTAGTCGTGCTTGTTAACTAAAATAGCTATGAACTTCCCATCTGCATGGGAGGGCTCTCCTTGATGGCCTTCAGAGAGCTATTCTTTATGATACCAGATTAATTGAGGTTAAAGGTGATTTCAAATTCTTGATCGATGTTCTAATTGCTGCCGGGAAGGCTTTCCTTGATGGCCTTTAGAGAGCTATTTTATGATATCAGATTAATTGACGCTAAGGGTGATTCCAAATTCTTGATTGATGCTGTCAACATAATCATACCAACACCATAGAGGCTCAAGACAATTGTTCATAATGTGTGATCACTAGCTAAAAGTTTTTGTGAGATTTCGTTCAAGCATATATTGAAGCTAATTTTGTTGCTAACTCTGTAGTCAAGTTGGAGCATTCTTCACCAACTTCAAGATAAGTAGGCCTGAATTCTCCTCGATTCATCGAAGCAAACGTGACACTTTGGCTTTCTTAATAATTGTTACTTAAGAGCTTTCTCCATTTAGCTTCCTCTTTCTTTCGTATTAAGGAAAAAAAAAACAAGTACATTATCTATACTAAAATTAAATAAAGGTGTTGTGCTTATGAATAGTGCAGTGCTTTTTTGTCCCCTTTTTTCTTTTTCTTTTATATGAATAGGGCAATTCCATTTTTATGAATCATTTTTTTTGTACAGCCCTTTCTTTTTTATAATTTGTTTCTCCCTTTTTCTCTATACTTTACATTATATTCATTTACTATGATTATTTTTTTATTATATTATTATTCCCTTTATTTTTTCCTTTTACTTTAAACATTACATTATATTCATTTATATTACTTTTATTATTGTTATATTATTTATATTATTGTTTGTTATAAATAATAATTATTAATTTGGAGAGGATGAAGAGGATGATATTCCGCTAGAAGTCATAAAGTTTTGGTCCTCAAAAGTGGATAAACCCCCTGTTTTAGACACAAGACCCTTTGGAAGAAATTAACTTGGGAACTGAGGAAGACCCCGGACAGACCTACATCATAAAGACATTGGAAGAAACGATGAAAGAAAAAATGATAACACTTCTCAAGGAATTTCGAGAGTGCTTTGCATGGCACTCTATGGAGATTCTAGGACTTGACTGAAGCCTCGTTGAACACCAACTACCTGTCAAGGAAGGTTATAAACCAGCTTGCCAACCAAGGAAAAGGATGTCAGTAAAAACTGAGCTCAAAGTCAAAGAGGAGATTGGAAAACTCCTCAAAGAAAGATTCATACAGACGGTCAAATATGCAGAATGGGTGTCCAACATAGTACTGGTAATCAAAGTGAAAACTAAGCAAGTCAGAATATGCGTCGATTATCGCGACCTAAACGAAGTAACTCCGAAGAATGACTACCCGATGCAATGGCGGACATGTTGACTCATGGCACATCACATAACCAATTTCTCTCCTTCATGGACTGTAATGCGGTATATAATTAGATCGTCCTGGTAGGGGACGACATTCACAAGATTGCATTCAAGTGCCACGGACACTTGGGGGCATTCAAATATGTCGTTATGCCTTTCGTGATAGGACCTATCCCTAAATACAATTAATAACCGCTCCTAGTCCTGCTCTCATCTGACAAAAATTCAAAACACCGGAATTACCCTCTATGCTTATCAGACAAGTGATATTCGTAATCTCCTCAATTCATGCCTCCGCCTCTGGAATAGTCTCGATTTTCGTGCAACGGCTCTAGAGGGTTACCAAAACTAAGAAAAAATGTGAGTGGACAAAAATATTTATTTTGAAACATAAATAGCTCATCCTATGTTTTCTAAAAACTATGCATGTATATGAAAACCATCAAATCTAGGTTAAAAACAGTGTATAGCTTATGAACCATGATATACGTGAAAACATCAGGAACTTAACCAGTATCCATAAATCAATTCATATACAAAAATACCAATGCACAAACAGTAAAAATCACACATAACCAACCTTTCCTTGATGCCTGAATGCTAACCGTCATATTATATAACCACTCAGGAATACAACATCCAAGTCTTCATTTAGCGATACAGCTTCTGAGCGCTAGCCACACATCATATCATATAACCACTCGGGGATACAACATATGAGTATTTGCTCAGGGATAAAACTTCTGAGCACCAACTAAATAACCAACCACTTGAGGATATAGTATCTGAGTGCTCGCTTAAGGATACAACATCTGAGCGCTAACTAGTATTCCAAGGAGGGTTGTCCATCAACACAACAGTTCAAAAATATCCAAAAAACATACCTCTGTAATATATATATATATATATATATATGAATTCCGTAAAAAATCAATTCCACATTCCAAATCCGGGACTAAACCCAAAACACAGTTGATGCCAAAAACTCGTAAACGTGCAATTAAAATAATTCCCGCAAAATCATCAAAAATCACAATAGAACCATCATCACATAATTCATGCAATAAAGCAATTAAAATACTTAAATTTACATGCATAATAAGTTGTAAAAGAAAGGTCTACTCACATACCGTCCACATAGTCAAGGTCCGACTTGCATGCTTTTCTGTAATTTTTGTGACCTTTACCGTCTAAAATTGGGAACTCGACTTGGAGCTTTTAGCCAACTCGTTAACTCTCTATTCTGGCATTCCTCACATTCAAGCTTCTTCCTTTTTGTCCCATGATGATCGTAGGAACTTCACCCACAATAGCTTGAGAAACCACGTGCCAAAGTTTACAGGTTTCTCGAGTTGGTTCTTGGGTCTGGGATCCACCACCTTCTCCACCTTGTTTCTAGACCTCCCCTTCTTCCACCCATTATTTCTTCCTTCTTCGTTCTTTTTTTTCCCTCTTCCCCCTAACTGGTTCTTTCCCTTGTTCCTTATTTTCCTTGCTTTTCTTCTTTTTCTTCCTCTCTCTTCTGAAGCACCCACCTAGGTCCACAGAGACATATATATATAAATAGGGGAAAGTTAGTGGAAGGCTAGGGGATAAAAGAGGGAGAAGATTTTGGAAAAATGTCATCATCACACAATATCTCCATGTAAAATTTTAAAAAAAAATACCTTTAGTGCCAAAATTACTAATTTGTCCCTAATACATTTAAACCCGTGATGAACTCGTGTGATCTCCAATTTCAGCATGCTGCATGTCTAAGGACTCAGAATTCCAAGACCTACGCGACGATCCTCACGAAATGTAGAAAAATGTCCTGGTCAAAAAGTCAACATTTGACTTTATAAGGGCAAAGCTGCCATTTTCCTCTTTACTTTTCTAAATTCGCTTTTGTCGAATTTCCGGGTCGTTACAACCTTACCCCTTAAAAAACTTTCATCCTCAAAATTTAAATAGAAAATGATACCCAAGTATTTCAATCGTAAGAGCACTTGCCTTGGAAGGCGATAGTTGAACTAAATCACATGAGCAATCTTAGAGCTGAACTCAACATGGCTCAGGCCATGTCTAGGAACTGCATTCACGTGCATCTGAATTTGTCTAAAATCTCATCACGTCCTTCAGGGCTTGGTCTCTTTCAGCCAAACATAACTACTCACTAACTCGAGTACTAGTTACGATGGACGACAATACTATAAACTTGTATCCTAACATTACTCGTCTGGGGAAACACATTACCACAATAGTGGGAACACTCCACGAATTAAATCATACAACACAAACACTTGACTCACATTTAAAGTCAAAACACTGTCAATCCAGAAGTGAACCTAAGTACACCATCCCACAAGGTGCCATAGCATAATAGTATTTAAAGCCACAAAACATATTTAATATTAATACTTCGCTTAATACCAAAATCAAGACTTATAACAATAACTTAAGTTTCTTCCGAACTCTTATTCAATTTCGACTTCTCTCATGTATGAGTCCAATATTTTAACTCATGTTTGAGTCCTAAATCAATATCCAAAATCACGACACCACTGACTTCTTCAAACATAAGGCATTGTTGTTAGTATTTACCATTTAGTTAAACGCAGGGTCTCTAGAAATGTACTAGAGCACTTGTTTCCTCGATTCCATGCTTGTAACCAAAACACCCTGAAACAAGGACAAATAGCCTCTCTGATTTCCCTTCACTTTTTATCTTTCCCTTTCTCATAATTTTCTTTTTCCTTTTTTCTCATTTCACTATCCTTACTCATATTCGAGTCTTAAACCGGTATTCATACCACTGCCAACATGTCAGGTCATCAGGTAAAAATGTTGTTATCCACATCATATCTTACCAGTCTAAAATCTACATAGGTTGTTCCTCAAACCTCTAGTTCTTTTGATACTCAATAAGCTGCCATTTCAACCTATGCGATTCGTCATGTGAGCACTTCCTAAGTATCTATAAACACAACATGACTTCGAAATGGTTCTAACGTTGAAACCAAACTATAATTATTAGACTTATCATTTCAACAATCAGATATGGTCCAATATAACAAGGAATCAATTTCCCATATCTACTAAATCGTATAATACCCTTATCAAGTTCTCTAAGATCTAGATGGTTCTCTTAGACTGATCATCTTTATGAGGGTGAATAGAAATGCTAAAATGTAATACGATTCTGAAAAACTCCTGCAAATTCTACCAGAATCTCGATGTAATTCTTGGATTTCAGTAAAACACAATTGACTCCATGATTTCCTGCAGTCTATTAGTTCCATCAATCAGCCGTTTCACATATTATTTCATGCGAATTTCACATATTCTATCAAGTCCTTAGCATTAATCCATCTACAATCATCAAGTCCTTACCATAACTTCTCCGAATTCTTAGAAGCTGAAATACATATTCTATCGTTAAGTAAATCATACATCTACTTAGGAATAAGAAGTAACTGCCAAATTTCACATAGCTTCCACCATTAAGTCCTTTGCCTATGACATATCACAATATCTATCAATAAACTCAGTCATCTATCAATTCAGGCCAACTTACCAACAATGTTTCCCATGAGTGTGACACTTCTAAGTTCCTTCAAAAAGCATCATATAAGTTAAGACATAGAATCCGTAGACTTCCTGCTCCAGGTACTAGCCACTACCTAGGTTTTCTTTGGACAATACTCGATAGTATACTCACAATTCTTAACCAGTTTCACCCATCTTTGTTGTCTCTGATTTAGTTTCTCTAAGTGAAGATATACTTTAGACTCTTATGGTCCGTAAAGTCCCGTACTTCTATCTATAAAGTTCGTACCTTCAAATCTTTAATGAGTGTACTGCTGTTACCAGCCCCAAGTCATATGCAGGGTAGTTTAATCTGTAAGGTTTTAATTGTCAAAACACGTAGGTAATAACCTTTTTATACCAAGACTTCATTAATTTTATAAACATGTATGCATACAATGAATTGTAAACAAGCAAATATTCAAGTTTCAAATCACACAAATATTGATGATGAGATCACAACAATCGTAACACACTTTTAAATAATCTATGACCTTCAACGCCAGAAAATCTAGGTGACTACTTAATGGTCACATTTAGTAAATTTCGCACTCTTTATAAAATTTATCAACAAAGTATATGTAACAATATATTTAGGCCTCAAGCACAATGCAATCTATTTAGTGGCCTAACATTCGATGAACCATTTGATTTTTGGGGTTTCGTTTCCTTCGAGTTTCCCCAAGTCTAGAGCTTTTTCCATCCCTTTAATTTTCATCTTCTTCGTTAACAAACCAACAAAACTGTAATCGTAAGTAACCTTTCTGGTAGTTTCCTACCAATCCCAAAACTTCTTAACTTCCATCATTTTCTTTAATTGGACCCAATTGGTTACTACCTCGATTTTTCTGGGGGTCTATGTTAATTCTGTCAAGTGGCATCACTTGCCCCTAAATAATTTCACTAGTTAGCAAAAACGAACACGTACTGTACTTGCATGCAACTAGTCCTCCACTAGTGTATTACTCCTTATCAATTCAAGAACAGTCAAAATATCTTTATTAAATCCATAAAAATTACTAAGGTATTAGTTAATCCAAAGAACGCCATTAAGAACTCACAATGACCCAACATCAACTGGAGGGCCTTTTTTCAAATATCATTCTCCTTTTCTCAACCTCAGATCATAAGTCAATTCTTTGAAAAATGTCTAGCCCTTTTCTTGCTCAAACGTATCGTTTATCCAAGACAGGGGGTATTTCTTTTGTACTAGCATCTTATTGAGCTACCTGAAATCATTACACAATCCCAACTTATGTGTCTAGCAACTAAAGTTACCGGGCCCATGACAGCACCTCGAGTTCCACGCCAAACCCTTATTCAATATTCAAACTATAACAACATTTCGTTTCCAGCTCTCCTCGAGCCATATTCCAATATTGCGACTCACATCCAAACCATAATTAGATATCCTAGCTCCTATTGAAGTCCTAATTCGATATTCATGATCTATGTCATCACTAATATGCTCAATCGTCAACAAAACACTGCTATATGCGTCAGTTCTGACAGAAATCCTTTCATCATCTCAAACCTCAAACATTTACTCTAACCGTGAAACTTGTTTATCTATCACATCCGTGTCCAACATGCCAACAAAATACTATGGCTTTCATCTCTAAGCTCACTTACTATTTGGGCCCACACAACTTTTCCCTTTAGTACGTAACATTCACTATTCAAACTAATAATCTCGATCCCTTACAACCCTACAACTAGCTTGGGCTAATATACTTGTCTCATTATCGAGCCATGCATGAGGCTCATGTCTCGGAGTCATGACATTAGCAAGTACAACTTAGAACCTCATTTTGATACCAAGTTGACAAGACCCATCCCTAAATACACTTGATAACCACACTTAGTCCTACTTGTAACGACCTGAATCTTCAATGAAGGTAAAGTTGGAAAAGAAAAATGGATTTGATCATTTTGGCCCTAAAGTCAAAAGGTTGACTTATTGACCAAAAGTCAACATTTTGACTTTTTGGTCGGGATGACTTTTGGATTTTTCGTAAACACCGTTGTAAAGGTCTCGGCTTCCCCAGTACGTCGACAGACGGCATGTCGGAAACGAAGTTCGAACGGTATCATTTTGGGTATAAATATCATAAGGGCATTTTTGTAATTTAAAAAAGAAAGGTATTTTGGTAATTTTTGTAAGGAGATATTTTGAGGACTACTTGAGGAAGTGACATATGTCCTTATCTTTTGGGGATCGGGTGTACCGACTTATGAATTTGGATGTGAATATATTGCGCGTTCGTGTATGTTGGCATGCGAGAACCCAAAACCAAGCCAAGCCATCAAACTTCAATTTCTACTTAAGGATCAAGAGAAAATGGTGAAGGGAACTCGAAAGGAGAACTGGAGAGAAAAGGGAAAGAAAAGAAAAAAAAAAAAGGAGAAAGTTCAACACAGGAAAAACCTGAAACCTCCATGAAGTTCTAAGCAGAATTTTGATTGTCGGATGGTAATTAGTGAAATTGTGGCTATTGTGTTGATCACTGACTTATGTCATCCAAATCGAGCTGAAAATTTGGAAGAATTCTGTAAGGGAAGGCCTGGATTAAAAACTGGAAGTTTAGGCTAAAAATGGAAGTTTTGATTGTCGAATTGGATTTTGGGACTGGGTCACCTCGCGGAGTCAGGACCTACATACAGACCCGTGGGTTGACCCAAAAGAGGTTGAAGAAGTACTGTTGCTAGTGTGTGTGAGCTCCATGCGCAGTCGCTTCTGGTGGCGCGTGACTAAGATTTTCGAGGCACATTGTATAATTTGGTTTTGAGCTTAGATTCGGGGTTTCTGGAACAAGATTTTGGATATGAAATTGATGTGTGTGATAAATGTGTGATTCCTTGGTAATGGTGAACTTGAGATATGATGATGATGGATTGACTTGAGATGTGATATGGGTATGTGTATCTAGGTATTGATGATGTGAACTATGATGCTGACTGTGAATTGGACTTGAGTCGGTTACATGTGATGTTGCTTGTTGGTTGTTTATTTAGTCTCAGACGTCTATCTTGGGGCTCCGGTTCTTGAGACTGTGTTGTGATGACACGGACGTCGAGCGTGGGGCTCCGGTTCCCGAGTGTGTATGTGACGGCCTATCGGAAGTGCCATTGTGAAGTGATGATTGATGTTGTATTTGTACAGTGGTGTTGAGTTAACCATATTTGAATTATGTGATAATGTTGGATATGGATTGTTTGTGTATTACTAATGTGATTTATGATGAGTAACCTTCCTCGTGATGTGTGTTGGCGGATTTGGTAGTCTAGGACGTCGAGCTGGACTCCGGTTCTCAATTGAATTTGTGGTGTGTCTGCTAGTGGGACATTTGTTGAATGTTTTAAATTGTGAGTCGAGGAAGGCTTGATAGTGATACGTGTGGATTTTTTTAACAGTGGATATGGTTCGGTTATGTGGCATTGATATGGCTGACTAATATGTAACACCCCGGAAATTCGTGGATTTTAATATTGTGATTTAATGTGTGAAATGACGCTTTTACCCTTGTGATTGGTGTGGCCAAATTGTTGACTTTTTGATTGATGAATAAAATGGACTTTGACCTATGACCGTGATGTAGTTCGGGACGTCACGAGTTCATAGACAGGTGGCACGTCCATTTCGGACGATCAGGGAAAAAGTTATGACTATCGGAAGTTCAGTGGCATTACCGTAAGTTGGACTTCACGGGCGAAAATGTTGACTTTTCGTTTGGTAATTAATTTTCACGCGACTCAAGGACCGATAGGTAGGTCTCGACGTCCTGAGTTCGTAGACAGGCGGCACGCCAAAATCGGACTTCGTATGGCTGAGTTACGGGTCTAGGAAGTGAGGGGTATTTTGGTAATTATTGAACCAGGGGCATTTTGGTCTTTTTGCCCTGGTTACTGTAGCAGACCGCGGGGGACTTGGGCGGCACCTCCATGTGCGGTGGTTCAATCGTGCAATTGGTTGTGCAATTGTGTGCTGGAAAGTTGAGAGTGTCTGATGCTTTAGAACGTGGTCTGTTGCATCCACCGTGCACGACCCCATTATTAATTCATGTTCGAAGCTTTTCGGGGGACATTTTTCAGTGGACAATTGGACACCCACGAGCCTCTGGGACGGCTTGAAATTAATTAAAACTGATTATATAGTGTGTGAGCTTCACTCTGGTATTGAAAGGACTGAAAATAAGAGTGGAACCAGAGAGAAACCATTTCGGGAATTTTTGGAGGGAAATCGGGTTTTTGATTTCTACGGTGTGTTGGGCCAATCTAATCGCAGAGTAAACTTTCTGGGAGTGTTTAGAACACAACCATATCAAAATCGAGGGCAATCAGCCACGGGGGAGCTGGGACGGTGACTGCTGTTTTCAGGGAAATCGCAGAGCTTGGGACGACGACCTTCAGGTACTTTCAGACACAATTGATTGTTCATTTTGGTTCGTTTTGATCCTATTATACTTTCTGTGAAGTTAATTGGACAATGGGTTTGAAACCAGTGAGTTCTGGTGATTGACCCGTTTGGTTGATCATGGGTCGAAGGGCCATTTAAGGATTGGATTTGGATAAATAATAACTCAGAATTTAAATTAGATGTTTAAATAACATGTTAGGATCAAATTGGATTGAAATCGAGTAGGAATTGATGGGTAATCAACCGGGTCAAGCCGCGGGTGGCAGGCCCGAATTATAGACAAACGGGTGAAGGTGCTGACACTGTAGCTACAGTGTCAGGCGCGTGACTTTCACGCGCAGCCACTTTGGGCGACGCGTGAGGGCGCGTTGGGGCTTATCTCCGATCACGATCAACATGACTTTTATTCCTCTCATCATTCTGAACATTTTTGGTGAAATAACCATGTTGATCTGAGATAGTTTTTGATGGGTTAGTTTAGGGCCGGTTGCCTCGGGAAACGTGTTGGACGGCTTCCCCGAGCCGGTTTCTATTTCGAACTTTGTGGTTAAACGTTTAAGACTTGTAGTGACACTTACATATGATTTGGACTGACAGGAATTTTACGAAATCCCGGTACAAGTTCGTACGCGCAGGTTCACCGCGGGATCGTACAGTGAGTGGGCCATTTTCTTAAACCCTTGCGTGCATAAATGTTTTCTGGTTTATTATACTTATTCACATGCTAAAAACAATAATGGTTTTGATGATATGGAAAATATGGTTATGGCACATTTCACGGTATTTGGGCTTGAGACCTGTCCGATGAAACTTAATGATTGGTTCGGATTCTATCTATGTATATATATATGCTTGCATGTGGATATCAATAAAATGTATTTGGTACTGCACTGTATAGATCCATTCATATGATACTGTCTCCTCCGGATGAGGTACCCCGGAGAGGTCACGGACGTCTAGAACGTCCAGCGTCTATGACGCTAAGCATCGGGGATGCTGTACCCGAACGGGGTTCGGGGATTGAACTCGGAATTGAGACCCGAGTGGCACGCGTAGCCTTGTGATAGTGACCTTATTGGACGTCAAGAACGTCAAGCATCAGGTGATGTCGGGATTGGAGTGTATAGTGCAGCAACTAAAATTATACTTATGGTTTTATTACATGCCTTATGGTTCATATTATATGACTTATGATTTTAAATACGGTTGCATGCATGTTTGGAAAATGGAGGGGTAAATTATATGTTTTACTTATCAAATGATTTTATAAACTTGAGTTTCCGGTCCACTCACCCTTAATGTTTTTGGTAACCCCTCCAGATCGTTATACTGAGGTAGATGAGGAACGTGTGGCTGAGGCATAGATCTACTTCTGCGTACCTGAACCCCTACTGGGTGGTGTACCCGCAGGTTTATGTTAGAGTCGTGCTCGCAACTTGTAATTTTGGATTTCATCCCTTGTCTGACATCTGTTTAATTCGGATTTGATGTATGACTTTAATTTGATTATTTATGCATTTGAGATCTTGAGGTCAAAATTGGCATGAATTATGGGCTGTCAGACGGGAGCAGGGCACGTCCCCATATGGTCCCAGAGAGGATCGGGGCGGGTCCTGTCAGCTTGGTATCAGAGCACTAGGTTGTGGTCAGCGCTAGGTTATGGTCAGCATGCTAGACTAGCGATTAGTACAAGTTACTTTTCGACTTTTAAGAATATCATTATCTGATCTATGCCTCTTGACAGTTGGTTATGCCTCCTAGGAGAATTCCTCATATTCGAACGGACGAGGATCTGGAAAGGGAGATGGAATGCGCGAGCATTGAAAGGGCTCAACGTTTGGGAGCCATTCCTTTTTGCGGGGGATCAAACCCCGATGATGCTCATGATTGGATCACCAAGTGGGAGAGGATCTTCTCGGTGATGCACTGCCCTCCGGGCGAATGAGTAATTTTGGCGGCCTTCTTGCTGGAAGGAGGAGCCTACCAGTGGTGGCACGGCCTCGAAATGTCTGGGTGGTCTGTCCATACCACTACTTAGGATGCTTTCCGTTCCAGATTTCTAGACCAGTACTACCCACGATCATTTCGTGCGGCGCGGGAGGCTGAGTTCCTGAGGCTAGAGCAAGGTAATATGTCCATTGCGGACTACGAGCAAACTTTCGGAAAACTATCCCGGTTCGCTGCATCATTCGTGAGCATGGAGGAGGACAAATGCCAAAGGTTTGAGCTTGGACTCCGAGGGGAGATCCGGGCAAGTGTGACTGCTGCTACTCATGCTTCACTGAGAGATTTGGTCGACGCTGCGGTGCGTGTCGAGGCCAGTCTGGCGGCACACCAGACACGACAGCCTTCGGGCGAGGGGCGACGTCAGGATCACCCACACTGTGGGCCATCAGGTCAGAAGAACAACAAGGGATGGGGCTACAGGGGAGCACCCTCATCCTTCAAGGGTCGTGACTAGTCAGGTCGACGTGGAGGCTCTCAGGGCAGAGGATCTGGATACAACTCTGGGCAGCGCTCATCTTGGAGCGGTGCTTCTGGTGGGCATTCGGACAGGCCAAGGCCAGTAACTTGTTTTGCTTGCGGAGAGGAGGGCCACCATGCCTGTGATTGCCCGCAGTTGTCCAAGAACAACGACGCTGGAGGCTCTAGTGTGGTGCAGAGCACGGCTTCCCACACTAATGGAGGTCGCGGTCAGGAAGGTGACCGTGATGCTGGGCGTGGCGCGCGTGGGCGCGGACCGAACGGAGGGCCGAGGGCCCAAGTATTTGCAATGACCCAGCAGCAGGCGAGGACTGCCCCAGGCGTGGTTACAGGTACACTACATATCTTAAACCTTCTTGTACGTGTATTGATGGATGCGGGGGCTACCCATTCTTTTATTTCGAAGAGTTGTGCTGGTATGCTTGATTGTGTGGTATCAGCCTTAGATTGCGAAATGGGTGTTGGCACCCCGATGGACATCGTGTACCTTGTGAATCAGGTGATTCGGAGGTGCCCGGTAAGAATTGAGGATGTGGATTTACCAGCAGACTTAATTATTCTGGATATCCACGACTTCGATATAATCCTAGGGATGGATTGGCTATCGGAGCACGGATCGCTCATTGACTGCTGTAGCAGGCAAGTGATTCTGCGGAGCCCAGGTTTGCCGGAGGTTATTTTTCAGGGGGAACGTGACGGTTCACCTCCTGAAGTGATTTCTTCACTTACTGCTACCAAACTTCTCTGGAAGGGATGCCAGGGTTACTTGGCGCACGTCGTGTCGGATCAGGTTGATACTCCGGGTATCGACGAGATACCGGTGGTACGTGAGTTTCAGGATGTGTTCCCGGAAGACTTACCTGGATTGCCACCATCACGGGAGATCGAGTTTACAATTGAACTACTCCCTGGTACCCGACCTATATCCCAGGCACCATACCGGATGGCGCCGGCCGAGTTACGAGAACTCAAGACTCAATTGCAGGAGTTGGTGGATTTGGGATATGTCCGACCGAGTACTTCACCGTGGGGAGCACCGGTGTTGTTCGTAAAGAAGAAGGAGGGAAGTCTCCGTTTGTGTATTGACTATCGACAACTCAACAAGGTGACACTGAGGAACCAATATCCTCTACCCAGGATCGATGACCTTTTTGACCAGTTGCGGGGAGCTCAGTGCTTCTCGAAAATTGATTTGCGGTCTGGGTATCACCAACTGAGGATTTCGGAGGAGGATATTCCGAAAACTGCTTTTCGAACCCGTTACGGACACTACGAGTTCCTTGTTATGCCTTTTGGCTTGACGAATGCTCCAGCAGCATTCATGGATCTGATGAACCGGGTCTTCCGACCCTACCTGGATAAGTTCGTGATTGTGTTCATCGATGATATTTTGGTGTACTCGAGGAGTGCCCGTGCACATGGGGAACATCTACGGTTGGTCTTGGAAAGGCTGAGACAGGAACAATTGTACGCCAAGCTGAGCAAGTGTCAGTTTTGGCTGGGCAGTATTGGTTTTCTGGGACACGTGATATCGACGGATGGGATTTGTGTGGATCCCCAGAAAACATAAGCGGTAACCAACTGGGCTAGACCGACAACAGTGACTGAGGTGCGGAGTTTTGTCGGATTAGCAGGTTACTACCGGAGATTCGTGGAGGGTTTCTCCAAAATTGCTGCACCATTGACTCGTTTGACTCGGAAGGGAGTGAAGTTATCTGGGACGAGCAGTGCGATCGGAGTTTTCAAGAGTTGAAAGATCGATTGACCACTGCACCTGTCCTAGCATTGCCAGATGACAGTGGAGAGTTTGTGGTCTTCAGTGATGCATCGCTGCAAGGTCTGGGCTGCGTGTTGATGCAAACTGGCAAGGTTATTGCCTATGCATCCCGGCAGCTGAAGACTCATGAGTTGAACTACCCTACCCATGATTTGGAGTTGGCAGCGGTGGTTCATGCTCTAAAAATCTGGAGACATTACCTGTTCGGCGCAACGTGTCGGATATACACCGACCACCAGAGTCTTAAATACCTATTCACTCAGAAGGAGCTTAACATGAGACAACGAAGATGGTTAGAGCTACTGAAGGATTATGACTGTACGATCAAGTACCATCCGGGTAAGGCCAATGTGGTGGCTGATGCACTCAGCAGGAAATCAGCAGGATCGGTTGCACACCTGGGGATGGTGTATCTTCCTTTGCTGGTGGAACTCCGGAAGGCGGGAGTTATTTTAGGTACGGATGAGCATGGAGCTTTGTTGGCCAGCTTCCATGTACGACAGTACTGATTGATCGGATCATCGAAGCACAACTTCAGGATCCGATACTCTGTATTTACAGAATTGAGGTCGATTCGGATGGGAGACAGGATTTTACTATCCGGGATGATGGAGCACTGGTGAAGTTAGGCCGTTTGTGTGTACCTGCAGTGGCAGAGATACGGACCGAGATTCTTGAGGAGGCCCATAGTTCAGCCTATGCTATGCATCCGGGAGGTACAAAGATGTACCGTACCCTCCGAAACCATTATTGGTGGCCAGGAATGAAGAAGGATATTGCTGAGTTCGTGAGCAAATGCTTAACCTGTCAGCAGGTTAAGGCGGAACGGCAGAGACCTTATGGGGCTATGCAGCCACTTCCGATTCCCGAGTGGAAGTGGGATCACATCACCATGGACTTCGTCTTTAAGTTACCAAGGACTCAGAGTGGAGTGGATGGAGTATGGGTGATCGTGGATCGGTTAACCAAGTCAGCCCATTTCCTGCCAATTCAGGAAACTTATAAACCTAACCGACTGGCTCAGTTGTTTGTGAAGGAAATCATACGATTGCATGGTACGCCGGAATCGATTGTGTCCGATCGTGATCCGCATTTCACTTCCAGGTTATGGCGGAGTTTGCAAGCGACTTTGGGAACAACCCTACGTTTCAGTACTGCTTTCCATTCGCAGACCGATGGACAGTCTGAACGGACCATTCAGACCCTAGAGGACATGATGAGGTACTGTGTGCTACAGTTTCAGGACTCTTGGGATACTCATTTTCCATTGATGGAATTCGCTTACAACAACAACTATCAGGCAAGCATCGGGATGGCACCCTATGAGGCACTGTATGGTCGACAGTGCAAGACACCTATCTGCTGGACGGAGGTAGGAGAGCGAGCGGCTGTAGGGCCGGAATTGATGGACTTAACCATGGATACTGTTCGTGTTATCAGGGAGAGATTGAAGGCGGCACATGATCGCCAGAAGAGTTATGCTGATCGACGGATTCGAGACTTGGAATTTGAAGTGGGAGATTTTGTCTTCCTGAAGTTATCTCCGTGGAAAGGGATTATCCGTTTTGGCCGACGGGGGAAACTGAGTCCGCGTTTTATCGGACCTTATGAGATCGTGGAGAGGATTGGCAGAGTTGCATACAGATTGGCACTACCTCCAGAACTATCTAGAGTTCACGATGTTTACCACATATCGATGCTGCGGAAGTACGTACGTGATGCTTCTCATGTACTTGGGGAACAACCTGTCGAACTACGGGAGGATTTGAGCTTTGATGAACAACCAGTGCAGATCTTGGATCAGAAGGACAAAGTACTACGTCGGGAGACGATCCCTCTCGTGAAGATTCTCTGGAGAAACCAGAATGTGGAAGAAGCCACATGGGAGCCTGAGGCTCAGATGCGAGATCAATTTCCTCATTTGTTTCTTTGAAATTTCGGGACGAAATTTTTTAAGGGGGGAAGGTTGTAACACCCCGGAAATTCGTGGATTTTAATATTGTGATTTAATGTGTGAAATGACGCTTTTACCCTTGTGATTGGTGTGGCCAAATTGTTGACTTTTTGATTGATGAATAAAATGGACTTTAACCTATGACCGTGACGTAGTTCGGGACGTCACGAGTTCATAGACAGGTGGCACGTCCATTTCGGACGATCAGGGAAAAAGTTATGACTATCAGAAGTTCAGGGGCATTACCGTAAGTTGGACTTCACGGGCGAAAATGTTGACTTTTTGTTTGGCAATTAATTTTCACGCGACTCAAGGACCGATAGGTAGGTCTCGACGTCCTGAGTTCGTAGACAGGCGGCACACCAACATCGGACTTCGTATGGCTGAGTTACGGGTCTAGGAAGTGAGGGGTATTTTGGTAATTATTGAACCAGGGGCATTTTGGTCTTTTTGCCCTGGTTACTGTAGCAGACCGCGGGGGACTTGGGCGGCACCTCCATGTGCGGTGGTTCAATCGTGCAATTGGTTGTGCAATTGTGTGGTGGAAAGTTGGGAGTGTCTGATGCTTTAGAACGTGGTCTGTTGTATCCACCGTGCACGACCCCATTATTAATTCATGTTCGAAGCTTTTCGAGGGACATTTTTCAGTGGACAATTGGACACCCACGAGCCTCTGGGACGGCTTGAAATTAATTAAAACTGATTATATAGTGTGTGAGCTTCACTCTGGTATTGAAAGGACTGAAAATAAGAGTGGAACCAGAGAGAAACCATTTCGGGAATTTTTGGAGGGAAATCGGGTTTTTGATTTCTACGGTGTGTTGGGCCAATCTAATCGTAGAGTAAGCTTTCTGGGAGTGTTTAGAACACAACCATATCAAAATCGAGGGCAATCAGCCACGGGGGAGCTGGGACGGTGACTACTGTTTTCAAGGAAATCGCAGAGCTTGGGACGACGACCTTCAGGTACTTTCAGACACAATTGATTGTTCATTTTGGTTCGTTGTGATCCTATTATACTTCTTGTGAAGTTAATTGGACAATGGGTTTAAAACCAGTGAGTTCTGGTGATTGACCCGTTTGGTTGATCACGGGTCGAAGGGCCATTTAAGGATTGGATTTGGATAATTAATAACTCAGAACTTAAATTAGATGTTTAAATAACATGTTAGGATCAAATTGGATTGAAATCGAGTAGGAATTGATGGGTAATCAACCGGGTCAAGCCGCGGGTGGCAGGCCCGAATTACAGACAAACGGGTGAAGGTGCTGACACTGTAGCTACAGTGTCAGGCGCGTGACTTTCACGCGCAGCCACTTTGGGCGGCGCGTGAGGGCGCGTTGGGGCTTATCTCCGATCACGATCAACATAACTTTTATTCCTCTCATCATTTTGAACATTTTTGGTGAAATAACCATGTTGATCTGAGATAGTTTTTGATGGGTCAGTTTAGGGCCGGTTGCCTCGGGAAACGTGTTGGACGGCTTCCCCGAGCCGGTTTCTATTTCGGACTCTGTGGTTAAACGTTTAAGACTTGTAGTGACACTTACATATGATTTGGACTGACAGGTATTTTACGAAATCCCGGTACAAGTTCGTACGCGCAGGTTCACCGCGGGATCGTACAGTGAGTGGGCCATTTTCTTAAACCCTTGCGTGCATAAATGTTTTCTGGTTTATTATACTTATTCACATGCTAAAAACAATAATGGTTTTGATGATATGGAAAATATGGTTATGGCACGTTTCACGGTATTTGGGCTTGAGACCCGTCCGATGAAACTTAATGATTGGTTCGGATTCTATCTATGTATATATATGCTTGCATGTGGATATCAATAAAATGTATTTGGTACTGCACTGTATAGATCCATTCATATGATACTGTCTCCTCCGGATGAGGTACCCCGGAGAGGTCACGGACGTCTAGAACGTCCAGCGTCTATGACGCTAAGCATCGGGGATGCTGTACCCGAACGGGGTTCGGGGATTGAACTCGGAATTGAGACCTGAGTGGCACGCGTAGCCTTGTGATAGTGACCTTATTGGACGTCAAGAATGTCAAACATCAGGTGATGTCGGGATTGGAGTGTATAGTGCAGCAACTAAAATTATACTTATGGTTTTATTACATGCCTTATGGTTCATATTATATGACTTATGATTTTAAATACGGTTGCATGCATGTTTGGAAAACGGAGGGGTAAATTATATGTTTTACTTATCAAATGATTTTATAAACTTGAGTTTCGGTCCACTCACCCTTAATGTTTTTGGTAACCCCTCCAGGTCGTGATACTGAGGTAGATGAGGAACCTGAGGCTGAGGCATAGATCTACTTCTGCGTACCTGAACCCCTGCTGGGTGGTGTACCCGCAGGTTTATGTTAGAGTCGTGCTCGCAACTTGTAATTTTGGATTTCATCCCTTGTCTGACATCTGTTTAATTCGGATTTGATGTATGTCTTTAATTTGATTATTTATGCATTTGAGATCTTGAGGTCAAAATTGGTATGAATTATGGGCTGTCAGACGGGAGCAGGGCACGTCCCCATATGGTCCCAGAGAGGATCGGGGCGGGTCCTGTCAAATATGTTTATGACTTGTTAGTATTTCGTGGTTAAACTGGTTTGTGATTAACTGTTGGTTTACGGTTAATGGCTTTACATATGTTTTCATGTATTTCGAAAATATAAAACTGTGTTTTACTTTAATCAAAGTAAAATGGTTCTTGAAATGGTTCTTGTATGCATGCATGGTTTTGGAAAACGGAGGATAAATACCGGTTGTTTTCAAATTATGTTTTAAACGTTTCTTTTTGTTCACTCACGCGTTTTATTGGTTTTGTAGCCCTCCACCTCCAGTGACACTGTAAGAGAATCGAGGCTCAACAGACGGAGGCATGAACTAACGAGATTTGCGTTTATCCCTTGTTTGCCAAGGTTTCTGTCAGACGGGAGTAGGGTCGAGTGTACTGTTCTTGTGTATTAGGGTGGGATCCTGTCACTACTCCCGTCTGTCAAGAAACTTAAAACACCGAAATTACTCTTCATGCTTATTAGACAAGGGATAGTCGTACTCTCCTCAGTTCATGCCTCCGCCTCTCGAATAGCCTCGATTTCTATGAAACAGCTCTAGAGGGTTTCCAAAACCAAGAAAACATGTGAGTGGACAAAATAAGTATTTTAAAATAAAAATTTTGTAACATAAATAGTTCACCCTCCGTTTTCTAAAAACTATTCATGCATATGAAAACCACCAAATCCAAGTTAAAAATAAAGTATAACTTATGAACCTCGAAATACATGAAAACATAAGGAACTCAACCAGTATCTGTAAATCAATTCAAATACAAAAAATATCAATTCACAAATAGTAACAATCACACATAACCAACCCCTCATCGATACCTGAATTCCAACCATCATATCATATAACCACTCAGGGATATAGCATCTGAGTGTCCGCTCAGGGACATAGCTTCCGAGCACTAGCCACACATCATATTATATAACCACTCAGGGATACAACATCCAAGTGTCTACTCGAGGATACCGCATCCGAGTGTCTGCTCAGGGATACAACATTTTGATCCCCAACTACAGAACAAACCACTCGGGGATACAACATCTGAGTGTCCGCTCAGGGATACAACATCTGAGCGTAACCAGTAATCCGAGTAGGGTTGTCCATCAACACAACAGTTTGCAAATACCGAGAAAACATTTCTCTATAATATATATGAATTCCTTAAAAACCCAAATCTACATTCCAAATCCGGGACTAAACCCAAAACATAGTTTATGCTAAAACCTCATAAAATGTGCAATTAAAATAATTCTCGTAAAATCATAAAAAAACATTTAAAAATCACAATCAAACCATCATCACAAAAATCATGTAATAATAAGTTATAAAAGAAAAGTTCACTCGCATATCGTCCATGCAGTCGAGGTCCGACTAGCACGTTTTTCCGTAACTTCCAGGACCTTTACCTCCTAAAATTGGGAACTCAACTTGGAGCTTTCGGCCAACTTGTAAACTCTTTGTTTTGGCATTCCTCACATTCAAGATTCTTCCTTTCTGTCCCATGATGATCGTAGGGACTTCACCTATACTTAAAAATCCTTGTTAGAAGCTAAGAAGCTTCATAGTAGCTTGAGGGACCATGGGCCAAAGTTTTGAGGTTTCTCAGGTTGGTTCTTAGCTCTGGGTGCCACCACCTTCTCTAGCTTGTTTTTGGACCTGCCTTCCTTCCTCCCTCTCTTTCTTTGTTCTTATTTCTTCTTTTCCTTCTTCCCCTTCGCTGGTTCTCTCTCTCGTTCCTCATTTTCCTTTCTTTTCTTCTTTTTCCACCACCCTCCATCGAATCAACCACATACATCCACACACACATATATATAAATCGGGGAAAGTCAGTGGAAGGTTAAGGGATAAGGGAGAGAGAAGATTCCAGACACATGTCAACATCACACAGAGTCTCCATGTAAAATTGCTAAAATACCCTTAGTGCCAAAATTACTAAAATGTACATAATACATTTAGACCCATGATAAAGTCGTACGATCTTCGATTTCAGCATGTCGCCTATCTATGGACTCAGAATTCCACGCCCTACGTGACGGTCCTCACAAAACGTCCAAGAATGTCCAAATAAAAAAAGTCAACATTTGAACTTACAAGGGAAAACTGTCATTTTCCATTTTACTTTTCCAAATTCTTTTTTCTCGAATTTTTGGATCATTACACTTCGGTCTGAAGAATGTTGGAGTCACGGATCAATGGCAATGAATGCCATTTTTCACAAAATGATCGAGAAAAATGTGGAAGTTAACATTGATGATGTCGTGGTGAAATCTCAAGGCAAGAAAAAACATATAGCAGACCTTAGGCAAGATTTCGGAAAGATGAGACAACATAAGCTGAAGATGAACCCCACAAAATGTGCATTCGGGATCCAAGTTGGGAACTTCTTAGAATTCTTGGTTCACCAAAGAGGAATAGAGGTAGATAAGAACAAAGCTATAGCAATCGTGGATACCGTCACCCAAGAACAAAAAACAACTTCTGAGCTTGCTCGGAAAAAGTCAACTTCCTTAGAAGATTTGTAGCCAACCTATCAGGAAAAAACCAAGCCCTTTCTTGATTGGTGAAAATCAAGGATATGGAAGAATTCAAGTGGGAGGAAAAACACCAAGTTGCCTTTCGAAACTCAAAGAATCTTTGGTTAAACCCCCAAATCTAATGCCACCCAAGGAAGGGAGACTCTTGAAGCTCTACATATCTACGTCAAAGAGCACCATTGACAGGGACGGGGGGTGGCTTTGGGCTGGAAGGGCTATAGCCCTTCCCACCCAAGGTGCTTCCCTTGATAATTATTGGGCTAGCCCATCGAATAATAAATAGTTAGTTCAATTAATTTAGTCTTTAGAAAAAATAAAAAATAAAAACTAACAACACACAATTAAATAATATCATATCAACCTCAAAGGCTTAAACCCAAAGTGAAAAGTTGGAATCAGCAAACTATGCATCCCATTTGAGCATTTTTATTCTTTTTCAAATTCATCTCACAATTTTTTCTCTTTCATTTTCTTCAAAATTTTATTGTGTTGATCCATTATCAATCCTTCGAAGTATAAAGTATTATTTTCTAATATTAGTTTTAAATAGAAATTGAATGAAGAGTTTTGGCTTTGGAAATTTATGTATTAAAGATTTTTTTATTTGAGTTTTGACAATTTGAAATTTTGAAGTTGAAATTGAGGTTTCTGTATGAGTAATTGAGACATAAGGCTATGACTATGAGAGTTTGCATTCATATGCTAGTTTCTATTGTGGGAAGCAAGGTTAGTAAATACTTTTGCTAATTTTTTATATTGAATGTTTGATTTAATTGGGTAAAAATCCCCACTTTTCTTGAGGTATGTCAAATATTGATGAAAACAACTTTAATAGATAATTATTGTTTGATTTTTAGGCTCATTCAACAATTGACTCTTTCTGTTTCAATATCTATAACAGAATGGTTTTTTCATCTATTTGAATTATAAAATAATCAAGTTCAAAATAAAATACTTGATGGATTTCTTGAAGAAGCCTAACTTCATTTACTCTCCAGACCTATTTTTTTGACACAGAGGAGGCTCTCGATGTTGTTCGGTCTTCCATTTTCGATGACAATTAGATGCAGCTCAGCAACTGCATGCATCAATCGTCGTCTCAGTCGTCAACGCATTGGTTCTCGGATCCCAAAAGGAACTTTTTGAGAAGTACGCCAAGGTGATTATGGTGCCCACAATAATTTTAGGATTCTTAGTTTTCGTTTGTTACTAGTTCATTTTTTTTTAATGTTGATCTTGATCAAGTGATCTTGAATCGGAATTTATTCGGCGAGGTCTTCATCTTCTTTCAAAAGTCTGCAAAGAAAACTGAGTAGTTGGAGGCCGAGAGGAAGGCATTGAAGTAGAGGAAGGACACGCTAAAAGGCAAGGTGCAAAAGATGCATCTTTCCAAGCAGTTATATGGATATGGTGCTTTACCCAAGCACTCGGTTGAGTTACTGAGAAGGCTCATGCTGAGGCTGTCGAGAAGGATAAACGGTTGAAGCAGTTGGGCGGTTTGGAGGAGTTTGATCAAATGCGGACCTGTCTTGCTACCACTTGGGATGAGGCGGTTAACCATTTTATGGAGACTTCCGAGTTTGAAGACATGGACATTCAGCTGGGCTAGGTGGAAGATGAATGCATGCAGAAGATCCTCTTCTTCAACCATGGTCTGCTGATTGCCTTCCCCTGGTTGAGTAGTTCCCAGTGCTGACCAAATCCTTCAAGCTTCCTCAGGAGATAGAGTTAAGGACTACCGCCTGAACCTTCTTTCACTGACGTTGTGAGTCAACTTTTGATGCCGACAGGGGCATTAATTAGCATGTAGTCGATTAAGAAGTTACCTTTACAAGTTACCAAGCAAGTAGATAGTCAGAAGGAGGACATTGATGAGCATATCGATGTGGTTGATTTAAACTTACGTCGTTTGGCTCGTACTTCTTTTTTTTCTTTCTTTTCTAAGGGATGTCCCATGTACAAATACTTCCGAATAGATTTCCTTTAATCTTCCTCATTTGAACACTTGCATTTGAATAAGGTTTAGGCTTTCTTCAAACTTCCTTTGCTTGTGTATGATTGAATGTATGCCTAACTGAGTCTCGAGTGGGTGCCGAGTGCCGAGTCGACCAAAAAGGCCTATTGTGAGTCATGAGTGAGTGTCGAGTGGCAAGTAATTGATCACATAGTTTGAGGGATGCCTGAGTACCGAATGGCTATGAGTTACCGAGTGAAAATGATTTGTTTTTTGTGCCAATCTTAGATTCCGATTGGCATACAGTTGGAAAATTAAAAGAAAAAATTATCCAAAAAATTGCTTCATTTGAAATACCAATAGGTCTGATTGGCCTGCGCCGAATCAATTACAATGAGTTTTGTCTAAACCTAAGTAGAGTTGAGGTAAGCTGCACCTCATTTGAAGTAGAGCTTGAGGTGATCGACATACCAATTATGGGCCAAGAGTTGCCATCTGTAGTCTACAATTCATCAGTTCCTGGTCGAAAAACCTTAGTTATTTAGTACGATTCTTCTCACATTTGGTTAAGTGTGCCATTTGCCCAGTCCTTGGTTGCTAGTCTAATTTTTTGAGGACCAAATCTCTAGCCTTCAAACTTTTGGATTTGACTCTAGAGTCATAGTATGGTGCAATTCTTCACTTGTATCATGCAATTTTTTGCTTCTGATCTATCTTTCATAGGTGCCCTATTCACGATACTCCTCGAGGATAACAAGATTGAGAGTGAGTAGTTTATTGTTCTTGTCAGGGTCGTAGGAAATTACTCGGTAGGAGGTATCGCCAATACTGGTACCACGACCTCAGTGCTGAATGCCATTTGAAGGGCGTCTTTTTGGTGGAGGTTTGATAGGATGACTGGTATGGCCAAAGAACATCTAATAAGATGTCTGACCATTTGCCCTTCAAGTCCTCTTCTAGGTGAGTTCAGATAGTATTTGTGACGCCCCGGAAAGTCGAAAAAGGAAAATTTGAAAATTTTGAAGGAAAATGACGATTTTGCCCCTGGAATTGGGCAAAAAGTTGACTTTTAATTTGAGCGGTCAAACGGACTTTGACCAATGACCGTGACGTAGCTCGGGACGTCACGAGTTCATAGGCAGGTGGCACGCCCAATTTCGACATTCGAGAAGAAAGTTATGATGTTCGGAAGTTTAAGGGCAGTTTGGTAAATTGGTCAAAGGGGGCCGATAGTTGACTTTTTGATCGGGACATTGTTTGGACTTTCCGGGAAGACCGTTGGATAGGTCTCGGGATGCTGAATCCGTAGACAGACGGCATGCGTCAATCGGAGTCCGAATGAAGAAGTTATGGGTCTGGAAGGTTCAAGGGCAATATGGTAATTTGTTTTAACAAGGGTAAAATGGTAAATTTAAGTAGGTTTTGATCAAACGGTGAAGATGATGATTATTATGTGAATCAAATGCTGATTCAGCTAAATTGGCTAAGGATGTATGTTTAGGTGACATCACATTTTATCGAAATGGGTCTCGTGCCCGAATTCACTTTCAAATCCCAAATCATACTCACAAATCATAGTTAAAACATAATCAAAACATGATACGCATAAATCACATAAAATCATCCATCAAACCATCATCAAAGTATAACATAAATCATATTCTCAAAATACGTGCAATTACGTATTGCATATCGAAATGCGTGTAAATACGGAAATCATAAGTACCATAATCATAAGTATAGAAATCATAGATAGAAATCATGGAAAACAATTATGCATGCATTGCAATTTAGAAAGAAAAGTCCACTCACACACCGTCCAAACGGCTCGCTTCCGAACTGCACGTTTTTCCGTAAATTCCAAAAATCATAATTCCTCGGGAATCGATCCCACTCGCCCTCACGCACCGCCGCAAGCGGCTGCGCGTGGGAGCCACGCGACTATAGTACCTGGTACTGTTCATCTTCTCTGCCCAATTTCCCGAATCCTTCCATTCGAGCTTGGATTATCGAAGAACCTTCAAACACTGTTCATCCATGGAATTCCATTAATCTCATTTTTTTTCGTTGAATTGATCCAGAAGAAAGCTTCATTGGATCCTTATGAACCTGTTTTCGATCTCAATTTCACCGTCCAACTCCCCCAATTACATAACTCAATCCTTTGAATTTCCAGACTTCGCCATATCCGTTCTTGGCTCAAAGGGCTTCGAACTTTGAGTTTCTCGATGTGGATCGACTAATACGAGTCCCAGAATTCTTAATCTAAGTCCAATTTCAACGTTTGAGGGCTGCAAGGTGCAATTCGAATTTCAACTTCCATGGATTTGTTTCGAGTTTCTCATTTGGTTTTAAGGTTTCTGTTCACGATTTTCATCCCCTTTTCTCCCTTATAGTCCTCTGTTCTTCCTCCTCTCTCTAACCCTCTCAATTCAATCGATCAAACAAGGAAGATTTGATGAGCACGTTTTGCTGCTCTGTTTTCCTCCCAAATGCACGGTCCAAATCCTTGAACTCACCCCACCGTCACAACACATATTCGTTTGCCACCAATCCTACTTAGAAAGTGACAGATGTCACTTAATGGCAGAACCATGGCTGAATCAGCCTAATCACCGTCTCATTTCTTATTTAATTGACCAATTACCATTTTGCCATTTTTCTTACAATTTACCATAATGCCCTTCACACTCCTAAATCCGTGACTTGGTCGTCTGAACTCCGATTGACGCGTACCGCCTGCCTACGGACTCAGCATCTCGAGACCTTCCCAACGGTCTTCGAATTACTTGGAAATTCCAGGTCATTTGAAAAGTCAACAAAATGCCTTTTTTTAATCAAATTACCAAATTACCTTTGAACTTCCGAACATCATAACTTTCTCCTCGAATGTCGGAATCGGACGTCCCACCAGTCTATGAACTCGTGACGTCGCGAAATACTTCATAGTCATCGATCAAAGTCCGTTTGACCGCTCAAACCAAAAGTCAACCATTCACCCAATTCCAAGGGCAAAATCGTCATTCTTTTCAAATTTTCCAAAATTTCCTTTTTCCTTTTTTTGGGTCGTCACATAACACGTAAGCCGGATAAGAGATACCAGCTAATGTACCAAAACCACCTTCCGATGTCCCAGAGTGTGCAGAACTTATTGTGGATCGCGAGCGTGATGTCTCCGTCTTTCTAACAACAGCCCGCACCGCATCAACCTAGAGGTATCGAAAACACAAAAGACTGTGAGTGGACAAAAATAAATAATAAATATCTTAAAAAACATTTCATAAGAAAGACATTTATACCCTCCACATAAAACCAATGCATGCATTCGAAAACCATTTCTTAACACCATTTCCTTTTCAGTATAAGAAAACCATTGTATTTCCAAGGTGTTACAAACCATTTCATGTGCAAAGTAATATAACCATTTACGAAAACCAGAACTCATTTCCTTTTCTAAAATCCGTTTCACAAATCCAGGGTGTCAGCCCAAAATCATAAATAAACATCAAAATACGGGAACTCAGCCCAAAATCCATCAAATCCAAATCATCCGAGCCACATCCCAAAACATCTGAAAATCAGTGAAAAACCAACTGAAAATCACAATCAATCAATCTGTTGGATCTCAAGCACCGAGTCTTTAAACTCAAAACACAAGTGCATCAGGCCTGCTCGGGATATCAACGAGTCTTTAAACTCAAGACCACATATCAAGCCTTCTAACGAGTCTTTAAACTCAAAACAACATATCAGGCTGTCCCGGGATATCAACGAGTCTTTAAACTCAAAACACAATCAACCGGCCTCGGGGGAAATTATCAATTAAGGGCTCTCCCCCGTCATCAATCAATCGGGTCTTTAAACCCAAAATCATATACAGTAATAACAACCAGGTCTTTAAACCCAAAATCCAATGAAACTCATAGGGACTCAAGTCCAAAACCAAATACGAAATCATCATTGAAATCTCGATTCAAACCCCGAAAGCACATGAAAATCGAAAGGAAACCATCAAAATCATATCAAATCATAACTCAAGACATAACCTCGTAAAACGGGCAATTACGTCAATATCTCGAAATACGTGCAAAACTGTAAATCATCAATATCATATCATAACATATAATTTTACATATAGAAAACATATAAAAAAATTTATGCATGCATCATAAGTTAGAAAACAAAGTCCATTCACAGACCATTCGCATCGCCACCTCGATACACGTGTAATTACGCCTTCCCGGCTAATCTCATATCACCGACTTTCCCAAACCTGCCCGATCAACCTTCAAACACCAATTTTTCTCCATCGTGCTTCCATGGTTCCAGCCACCCTTCTTCTTTGTTTTCAATCCTAAACCTTTAATGGAACCCCTAGAAACAACGTCCATCTTAGGCCTCGAAAGGGTGCTTCTTCGACTCACAAGGCCTCTAGCAACACAACTCGCCTACGAAAAACGATTAATAATGGCTAGAATCAATGGTACCATTACAACATCCAAACAGGATTTCACGGTTCAGTCCACTGGTCCATGGCCATCGTACACGGCTGTTCATCACAGTGGCACCACCACAATCCTCTTCCTCTAGTCTCTCATTCTCATTCCCACATCGTAGTCATTTGAGGACATTTGAGGGGGGTTTGGACTCTCACAATCACTCTGTCTCTATTTTTCCTTCCCATAATCGTGCACCCTTAACTTAAACCCGCGTAACAATTGTGAGGCGGTAAGGGAAGAGGCTACCACAGCCTTCTAGTGAGGGATACCCTTGTTCCACAATTTATCATTTTGCCCCTACGATGTTTAGACCAAATTACCGAAATACCCCTCACCTTCCGAACGTTATAACTTCTTCCTCGAATGTCGAAATCGGACGGGCCACCTATCTATAAACTCGTGACGTCCTAAACTACGTCACCATCCATGACCAAAGTCCGTTTGACCACCCAAACTAAAAGTCAACATTTTGCCCATTCCAAGGGTAAAACCGCGATTTCGCAATGTCCGTCCAAAATCACCAAACTAATCACCGATTAATCTCACTAATCCGTCATTAACCACTAATCTAATCTCGATTCCTGGGACGGGGTCATTACATAAAGACCCACTAGAGATTGTTGATAGGTCGTTAATTAAATATTATTTTATATTATTTTATACCCTTTATACTTGACTTTTAATATTAAAATAATAAATAATTAGATGAAATAATTTATTTTGTGATATTTTCGTTCAAATAAATAAAGCTTGTAATTTGGAGAATTTTGGCGAAAGAATCGTCCCAATCGGAATTATAACGAAGAAATTATGGACGAAATTCAATTGAATTATTTAAATTAATTAATATTTATGTTGCAAGCCCAAATTCATATTTTAAAGCAGCCCATTTTGTTTTGTTGCAGCCCAGGAAACAGCCCAGCCCAGCAGAAAACCAAGCCCAATTGCGTCAACCCAGCGGCCCAGCAACTCTCCCAGCCCAGTCCTCGCGCTTGTAGCCATCCACCGAAGCCCACTGCCCAGGCTCGGCGCGCGCGTACCAAAAACAGACGCCCACTCCAGCGCCTTCCCACCGACCTTTCTTCCCCCCTTTCTAGCAAGGCCTGCCGGCCACTCTCTTCCTTTCCAGCCTGGGCCAGCCGAATATTCCTTTCTTTTTCAGCTAGTTTCTGACAAATCATTCCAGCAGCACTATTGAACATTTCTTTTGTTTTTTTAAACATCTTTTCCCCAAAAACCAGTCAATCTCATCATTTCACTTTTGAATATTTTTATTGTAATTTTTGTTTATTTATATTTATTTTTTAGAGCTTATTTTGATTTTTCCCTCTAAAAATAGGGGTTCATTTCACTTATTGGAAGACTTCTTAGAGGCACACATTTGAGCCTTCCTTAAGAGAAACTTTGGCAAAATATTTCCAATACAAAGTTTAGAGTTTGAATCCATATTTCCCGAGTTTATTTCCTCCATCTTCATAAGGTTCCGTCCGCTGGAGGAGAACCGTGTGAATAACAATCCATTATTTTCATCCACCTTGAAAGTGTAACAATTGCTCTCCATTTACTTAAACTCTTATTTTTATTATTGGTTTTGATTATAATTCAATATATGTGTGGTATTTTCTTACTAATACTTGTAAGTGTTAAATGCAATCTTCATGTGTCTTACTTTATGAATTTTAGTTATTTTATACATTTTAGTGCTTCATACTTCAATTTGATGTTAAGTGTTTTATACGCTGTCAGTGCACTTAGAGTATAATTGAAGAGACTTAATGTTGATCGATGTCGGAGCATTCAGTAAAAAACAAAAGGTAAATCATATTGTAAATGTCGGCCGCTGTCGGTGCATTTATAATTTTGAAAAATGTATGAAGGGAATTGAGACGATTAAGGTAAAATTTCGTGATTGTTTAAGTATTTGTAATTATTAGAGTGTTGGTAAGATATGTGTTTTAAGAAGGTCACTTGTACATAAGTTATAGTAGAAGTAGGATTAGTTTATTTATGTTTTTACTTGTTTGTATGAGTACAACCCTTTCAAACCCCCCATATAATTCTTTATTATTTATTCTTTATTCTTTTATTCTTTTATTGACAGGATCCCACCCCTAATCCCCCGTGATTAAGGGCGAAATCCCGATCCCGTCTTACTTACGCATGACACGAAGGTTAAACCAACGTCCAACCTTTATGCGACACGTAAGTCGGACAAGGGGTTCTCGAACCAACCATCCGAAAAGTAACCGGACTGCCCAGAGTGCACCGAACTACTGTGGATCGCGGGTGTGATGTCTCCGTCTCTCTCGATCAACAGGCCGCACCGCAACAACCTGGAGGGTATCGAAAACACGAAAAGACTGTGAGTAGACAAAAACAAAGTATAAGGTTGAAAACAGTTCATAAAACAGGTACATTTTTACCCTCCATGCAAAAACCAATGCATGCATATCCAATTCATGTTATGAAACCATGTAAGAAAAACAACCACAATTTCTTTTTCTCAAAACCCGGGCCTTAGCCCAAAACCATCAAAGCCATATCATCCGGGCAGAGCCCAAAACCTCGGAAAACCTTTATTCAAAACCATCATCTTTACGTCTCAGTGAAAACCAAAACACAGTTGAAACCACATTTTCATCCATCGAACCTGCTGGATCTATCCGAGTCTTTAAACTCCCGAGTCTTTAAACTCAATCCAGGCCTCAATATAATCCGAGTCTTTAAACTCCCGAGTCTTTAAACTAAATCCGGGTCTTTAAACCCAATCCGGGCCCGTCCCCTTCATATCATAATCCAGGTCTTTAAACCCAATAACCAGATCGAGCAGATCCAATCCAAACCATTTGAAAACCCTTTTCCATTTCCGAATCTGAATCCGCAATCTCATCAGGATCCCGAATCCAAACCCAGAACTCATATCCATCTCCTTTTCCAAATCCGAATCTGAAACCATTATTCGGTAAGCCGGCATCCGGAACAACCATTGCGAACCCAAACCCGTAATCCACTTTCAAGTCTCAAATCGAATCCCGAATCGTCATCCGGGAATCCGATTCAAAAACCCGAAATCACGTTTCTCAAAACCACTTTTCGAACTGGGCTTCAAGCCCGAAATCACTTTCCAAAATCCTTTTACTTTCTTTGAAATCAAACCGTATTTCAAATCCCGAAATCAAATTATTAAAACCAGATTCAAATCACAATATCCATCAAACCTCGTAAAACATGAAATCCCATAAATACCTCGAAAAACGTGCAAAACCGTAAACCATCAAGATCATAAATAAAATCATAGAATCCCGTATAGAAAACATATAAGAACATATATGCATGCATTAAGAGTTAGAAAACAAAGTCCACTCACAGACCATTCCGACGTCGTCTCGATACGCGCGCACTTACGCCGTTCCCAGCCATTCTGCTATCCTCGGTTTTCCCGAACCTGTCCAAATCCCATATCAAGGTCACTAACTACTTCACAAAGGTCATACTAAAGTCCCATAATTTTCTCGTATTTTAACTATTTTTAACTGAGCCGTAAAATCTTCGAACATCCCGAAAACTATCGAGACGATGTCCGATTGACACGAAACCAGCGTCAAAATGTTCGTTACATCGAATAATTTAAAATTCATGTTGGAACCTTCCTTAAAACGCATGCCAAGCGCCCACACGCGCCGCCTGAAGTGGCTGCGCGTGGGCCTCACGTGCGGCTACTGGTCATCTTCAACCTCCAGCTAACCCGGTTCAGACCGGTCCGGTCGAACTGAGCCGGCGAGGTCGGTTCTCTCTTGAATCCCAACCATTTTCAGTCCTTTATTCACCATTAGGGTCGTCCTACTCCTAGCAACCTATTCCACTATCTACAATCACGAAATAATGGGCTAACAATCACCTCCCAAATTCGAAGAAAATCCCAGAAAAACCAGGGTCCGTCTCCAGCCACCAGTGGCCACCACTAAGCTCTGGTTTGATTCTTAAGCTCAACCACAACTTCCTAAAGCTAATAGGACTAATAAAATGAGTCAACAAATCACCAAACTTCACGACTTTAGTTTTGAAGAAATCTGGAAAAACAGGGGAAGCCGAGAAACTTACCTATTCCCTGCCTTCCACCGTGAGCTCCGCCGTGCTCCACTGAGTCTACAAGACTCCTCACAGGTTGCTGAACACCACCACACGTCCAATTGTGATGGGTCGATCGATCGAGGTGCACAACCGTGCACGGTGCCCTGTTCCTATTCTCTGGTTTTTTTCCTCACTAACACACCCACTCGATCCTCCAAGCTCTCTTAATCACACTCAAAAGAAACACTCAAACACCTGCACTCACTCACCCAAACCCAGAGTCCTCAACTCTCACACACTCTCTGGAAATCGATCGATGGTTCTCTGCCCCCGTTCTGTTCTTGTTTGAACGGTTACACAAACCATTTTAAATTGTGTGAACCATGTAGAATCCTCTAGGAAACCTCCAGGTGTCCTTCATCCAACGGTCCAACCCAAAAAAAAATCTCCAATTCCTCAAGCCACATGTCCCCATCTGATTGCTCACAAATCCCAAGGTGCCAAAAGACCAAAATGCCCCTAAGTGTCCAAATTACCATTTTACCCCTCTCGTTGCTAGACCCACAACTAATTCATCCGAAGTCCGATGACGATGTGCCGCCTATCATTGTACTCAGGACGTCGAGACCTATCTAACGGTCCTCGATTTGCATGAAAACTAATGGTCAAACAAAAAGTCAACAATTTCCTCCTGTTTAACCAAATTACGAAAATGCCCTTAACCTTCTGAACATCATAACTTCCTCCTCGAATGTCGGAATCGGGCGTGCCACCTGTCTATGGACTCGTGACGTTCCTAACTACGTCACGGTCATCGATCAAAGTCCATTTGACCGTCCGAACTAAAATCAACATTTTGCCCATTCTAGGGGCAACACCGTCATTCTGCACCAACTGTCCAAAAGTGTCCAACTAATAACTGATTCTCTTTGCTAATCTGTCATTAACTACTAAGCTAATCCCCGACTTCTGAGACGGGTCGTTACATTTATTCTTTAATTTATTGATTTAGTCATTATTCTTTTATTCATTATTCTTCGCACTAACATATTATTAATGTTCCCTAATTTCCCCGGTTAAGAACGATCCATATTTACCAATACTACACCTACACAAAAAGGGTTTAAATTGCATAACACTCAAATTACGTGTTTAATTTAATGTGTAGTTTGGGCGTTGTCAATTTTTGGCGCCGCTGCCGAGGAAATTGAAAGTCATTTCTAATTTGTTAGTGTATGTATATAAATTGTGCATATTATACTTGTTTATAATTTTTAATTTTATTAATATTATACTTCTTTATAACCCTTACTTACTTGTTTATATTTTATTTATCCATCTTCTTTTTGTTCTTATTATTTTTATTTATAATGTTCATACTTTACTTGTTCATAATTTCTAATTTATACTTGTTCATAAATGTTCATAATTTTTTTTACTTGTTCATATTAAAATTGTTTATGTAAATTTAAATTTCTATCATACTTATTCATAATTTAATTTCATTTGTACTTGTCATAATTGCACATTGTACATGTTCACTTTTCCTTACTTTTACTTTTATTTATTCCATTACACTTTATTCCATTAATTTTATGTTTACACTTATTTTATTCTTATTTAAATATTTGTTTGGTTATGTCTTGATAAACTTTAAATTTAATTTAAAAAAAATCGGAATTAAAAAACAAAAGCGAAAAAAGAAAAGAAAAAAAAAAATAAGAAACTTTATTTATATTTGACTTTCCTAAAGTGTAAATATTGTTTCCTATTAAATGTTTTAGAGTTGCATGAATCTTAGAGCCCCTTTTTCTTTAAAATCTTACTTTCGGGAACAGATAGTGCCCCTCTTATTTACTTTCTCCTTAACCCTACATGAAGTGTGGATTTCATCACCACACACCATAGACTCGAATCTATGGACATGAGGTTGGGGCGGAGTTCGTAAACACTTGGGTTTGGTAATTCACTAAATCATCATTCGGATTGATCATGGTGTCTAAGAGAGTTATGACTGGTGACAAGTTTTGGATTAAGAAAGGGAACACCAATGGAGTATATGCCAAGCTATCCTCGGGGTGCCCTCGAAATTATCCTTACTTCTCGCGTTACATCTATCTCAACTGGCCATGATTAATGTTGAATGGTGGAATGGTGGTTATCAGTATGCACAGGCCGTACGCCCGGGAAAGTACTATAAGAAGCGGAAGGGGAAAGTTATTCATGACACTCTAAAACTCTACTTATTGCATTATTAGTTTGCATTTGGAATTTGTGCACTTTCCTTCCATTACCGTGACTTATTGTTAATTCTGGTTTCCATTTATATGATACTTTATGCAAATCTTTACTCCCATACTCTTATTATCTCTTCTTGTGTATATGTAAGTCCGGTTTAAATTTTTGCAGTCATACTTGTTACACCTCACATTTTCTTGCTAATTATGATTTCCTTAACTTATATTTCTAATACTAACCCTAACTTTTGTAACAACTATCTTGTCTTAATTAACTTTCACTAGTTACTTACTTGTGTATACTTGCCTTCTAACTTAGTGTTCTGTTTTAATATAGGTACGAACTTATGAATGCGCGCTCATCAATCTAAGCTTGATCGGTTGAGAAGGCAACTTGACATCTCACCAAGCAACGCAACATTCAGAGACACACTTAAGAAAATCGACTCATCCGGACCTCCATCCCCAATAATCGGTGAATCCATAAGTGAGAAGAGTAATTCAGAAGAAGAATAGACTTTCAGAACATCAATAGCTATGGCACGAAACCTGAGTATCCGGGAGGAGACAAGTGCAAAAACAAATGGCACTACAAACTTCTGCATCCAGTATCCCGAGCCTAGAACCAACAATAAAGATATTGAGCTTAAGAGTGGAGTCCTTTATCAGCTATCCAAGTTCCGTCGAATCAGAAATGAAGATCCACACAAACACTTAACGAAGTTCCAATTCATCATTGGTAGTATGTGTCCGGATGATGCGGACTTGGAAATCATGAAGCTGAAAGCTTTCCCGTTGTCCTTGGAAGATAGAGCACGGGTATGGCTTTTGTGTAACGACCCGTCCCAAATTCCTAGATTAGATTAGTGACTAATCACGATTAGTGAGGCTAATCCGTGATTAGTAGAGCGAAATCGGACGAACGATGCGAAATGACCGTTTTGCCCCTAGTGGTGGCAAAATGTTGACTTTTTAATCGGGCGGTCAAATGGACTTTGACCGATGACCGTGACGTAGTTCGTGACGTCACGAGTTCATAGACAGGTGGCACGTTCAATTCCGACGTTCGGGGAAGAAGTTATGACGTTCGGAAGTTTAGGGGCATTTTGGTAATTTTGGATAAAAGGGGTCAAAAGTTGACTTTTTGACCGGGAGGTCCGATGGCCGAGGGCCAAAGACCGTTACGTAGATAAGGACGATACGAATCCATAGGCAGGCGGCACACTGAAATCGGACTTCGAACGGGAGAGTTATGGGTCACGGAAGTTCGATTTCACTATGCACGAACTTCGAGACGGGGACGTTTTGGCAAAATCTGATTGGGTGGATATTTTGGTGGGCCCCATGGATGAGTGACAAGTGTCACTCATCCCATTGACTTGATCCCCCAAAATGTGGATCTATATAATTAATTAATATTATTTAATTATTTTTATAATCAAATCCACCAACCATTAATCCTAACCATCCATTTCAATTCTAACTTTAAATCCTCACCATCAATCCTCTCTTCTCTCATCTGATCACATCATCTTCTCTCCTCTTCTCTTCCACGGTACCACCACCAATCTCATTTCATTTTCTTCCTTTTCTTCATTTTCTTTCAAAAACTGAAACAACCGCACACCATCACCATTCCTTGCTTGGATGAGCTGAACATGACCGTGAGGTGGTGGAAAGAGGCTGGGGATGGCAGGCCACGGCGGAGGACACGGCGGGGAGAGAGAACCCGTGAGGTAAAAATATTCAAAAATTCAAAACTCAGTTTTGTTGCTTTTTATTCGATTCTAAGATTTAGGTTAGGTTGCTGGTAGCCCTAGGAGTCGAATAGGATTAGTTTTGGGGATGGGGAAGGCCTGGAACGGCCGTGAACGGCGGAGGAATGCACGGCCGCCATGGCCAAACTCGAAGGTATGGTTTTCGGTGTTTTCCTTTCAGTTTAACGTCCTAGAACCCTAGGTTAGGATTAGAGGATGAAAATGGGACAAACGGGAGGCATTTTGGTGGTCGGACGGTGGAGAACCGGCCGGGTCAAGTCGCGGGTCACGGCGACCCGGTTGTAGGGTTCGGGTCGACCCGTCGAGTGTTGAAGGCGGTGATGTGGCATGATGACGTGGCACCTGTCAGATTGTCAGGTGACGTGGACCACTCATCAGCCGACACGTGTCACATGTTAGTGCACAGTCAGCACTGACATGTCACTGATGTGGCCCAATTAGGGGCTGACACGTGTCACTGACGTGGACCAGTGCCGTGATGACACGTGGCACATGTCAGACTGCCACGTGGCACTGATAGTACAGTGACGTGGACCAATGGGAGCATGACACGTGGCACCTGTCAGAGTCTAACATGTCAGACCTGATAGCTGTCAGATGACGTCATGCTGACGTCAGCGATGACGTCAGCGGGTACTGTAGCTGGCGCGTGAAGTCCACGCGCAGCCACTTCAGGCGGCGCGTGAGGGCGCGTGGCAGGGAATTTGGGAAAGTGTTCAACACGGGAAATCTTCTATTCGATGTAACGAACATTTTGGGACTAGTTTCGTGTCGATCGGACACCGTCTCGATATGTTTCGGGGCATGGGAATGTTTAGGTTCGGGATTAAAAATAGTTAAAAATACGGGAAAATTACGGGGCTTTGGTAGGAGGTTAATTAAGTAGTTCGTAACCTTCTATTACGATTTGGACAGGTTTGGGAGTCCCGGTGATGGTGATCGGCTCGGGGAGCGGTATGGCACGCAAATCGAGGCGGCAGCTCGGACGGTCTGTGAGTGGACCTTGTTTTCTAAATTGGTGCATGCATAAATGTTTATTATATGTTTTATTACTTTTTTGATGATGCCATGGGTGCATTTGTATGTGGTTACATATAAGCACGTATTTCGAGGTTTCGACCTTATACGGTGCTTATATGGGTCTGTATTCCTTTATTGATTTAAATGAAATGGTTTTGGATTTCTAAATGGATAAACTCGGGTATGAGATCCATTTGGTTTTGTCTCGGGCATATGACACTATTTACGACCTTCGGGTTTAAATCGTGGTCGCGACGGGTGCTATGTGCACGGCGATCGACGATACGACGCTCGCCTCCGGTTTGGGATGTGTTCCTTCCGGAGAGGTCACGATGCACGATTCGTTGTCGGGAAGCCTGGGGAGGCTCGACTTCGGAGTGCTGACGGTTCAGGATAGCGATCGGTGATGAGTGCACCATGATCTTGCGATGGTCGCGTCGGTTGATTCGTTCACGGCGACATACCAGGATTGAGGGCGGTCCTGGATGGATGGTTGCACGCATCACTATGATCGGAGTCGTGACTGACCCTTGGATATCGGGCACGGTGCCCAGTTGAGTCATATGTTCGGGCACGAGACCCAGTTGTTTTACACTGATGATTTTGGGTCAGGGACCCTAGATGGATTTCCAAGTTCATGACGGTTTATGGGAACCGGCATGAACCTTTGTTAGGTCATTCTGGTTCTTGACGGTTTATGGGGACCGGCATGAACCCTGGTTATGTTATTACGGTACATGACGGTTTATGGGAACCGGCATGTTACCTGGTTATGTTATTATGGTACATGACGGTTTATGGGAACCTGCATGTTACATTGGTTATGAATATTATGGATCATGACGGTTCAGGGGAACCGGGCATGGATATTATGTTATGTATATATATGTTCATCTACCTTCCTTTACTTCTATTATCTCCTCCGGGGAGGGTCGTTGGCCTGGGTGGACCCCGGAGTAGTCACGGAGCACCGACTGAGTGGAGTCACCCCCCAGTTGGGTTCCTTACTCTCAGGAAGGCTATGGTTACTATTACCTCGGGTAGGGTCAGTGGTCTGCGGACATTGACCTTGACTTTGAGATGACTCGGATTGAGACCCGGGTAGCACACGCGTAGCTTTGGATACCGTGACAGGATTGGTTGTGTGACTTATATATATGTATGTGATGGATATATGATATATGATATGTGGTGTGTACAGGTGTGCACAGGATTTGAGCAGTGGCTCGTTTACTTGGTTTCTTTATGGTTTGGGGCCGAGTCCCGTATGGATTTGGGCAGTGGCCCGTATGGTCATTTTCATTGTGGTCCTTTCGACCTTAGTTTATATCTGATTTGTGCTTAGTTTCCATATATGATTTCTTTGGTTAAATGGTTTCCCAATGCATGCATGCTTTTTAGTGAAGGGTACAAATGTCTTATGAAATGCTTTTATAAACTCTTGTTTTGTCCACTCACAGTTTTTAATGTTTTGACTGCCCTTCAGGTTGACGTCGGATGTGGACTGTAGCAGAGACCGAGATATCACATGCCTCCTCCGGATCCTGGCGTACTCTGATAGCCCGGGAGGGCAAAGGTCGGAAATATCCCTTGTCTGACACTTCGTGTCAGACGGGAGCAGGGTCATCCCGCACTAATCCCGGGGGGATTGGTATGGGTCCTGTCATTTTGGGTCTCCCACCCAATCATATTGACTCTTGGGAGAAGTTGGTTCAAGAGTTTCTTACCAAGTACGTCCCTGCCTCAAAGATTACGGTCTTAAGAAAAGAGATCACTGGAATCAAGCAGAAAGTGCATGGTGATAATTTCAGCCAATACTACGAGAGGTTTAAGGAACTTTGTGCTTCATGCCCTACTCACGGGATCACAGAAGGCTATCTTTTAACCTACTTTTACGAAGGACTCAAGGGTTGGGATAGAGGACTACTCGATGCTGCAGCTAATGGAAGTTTCTTAACTCGGAGCCTAGTAGATGGTCGTGCACTACTTGAAAGCCGTGCACTCAATGATGCACAATATGAAGGTGCCGTGCCTATTTCTAGAAAGGTACATGAGGTGAGTTCCCATGTTAAAAATGATTCCAAGTTAGATAAGATCACCTATATGCTTTCAAATATGTTAGAACTAAAGAAGCAGGTAGCCCCGATTTGTTCCATATGCTCTCAAGGCCATCTTGAGGACCAATGTCCCTACACTGCAAGGGAGGAAGACCCCGGGACTGAAAGAGGTTGTGATGGTGAGTGAAACAGTTTCTGCTGTAATCCAACATCGCCTACCCCCAAAGTTGAAGGACCTAGGGAGTTTTTCTGTTCCTTGCTTGATTGGTAACAAGTCTTTTGATAAAGTCATGCTAAACTTAGGTGCATCCATTAATGTTATGCCATATTCACTATATGTTGCCCTAGGCTTAGGTAAACTATAGCATGACGATGTTATCATTCAATTAGCCGATCGTTCTAATGTGTATCCTAAGGGATACGTCGTAGACGTTCTTGTGCAGATTAACCAGCTCATTTTCCCCGCAGATTTTTATGTCCTAGACATGGAGGATTCCCCTACGAATCAAGCTCCACTCATGTTGTTGGGAAGACCATTCATGAGAACTGCCAAAACAAAGATTTATGTATTCAATGGTACATTAACTATGGAAGTCGGTGGAGAGGAAATTGGCTTCAACATTTTCGATGCCATGAGGTACCCTAGTTCCACAACTCAAACTAATTTTTCTATTGACGTGTGCACTTCTTTCGCAGAGAAACATCTTGAGTTAATTCAAAAAGACACGCTCAATATGATAATCCAGGAAGGAGTTGGTCTAACGCAATTGGGGGACGCCATGGTTGAAGATACGGATTATGAACTAGAGCCTTAACTTTGGGATGAAGTCATGACTCTAAATGAGGCCCGCAGAATGGTAAATCATCAGGTACCCTTGTCACTTCCAGTTAGTACTAATGCCACTCCTCCTTCAGTGGTTCAGGCCCCCGTTCTCGAGCTCAAGGTTTTGCCTGACCACATAAAGTATGCCTATCTTGGCCCGAACGACACTCTACCCGTCATAGTGTCTTGTGCACTAACTGAATCACAGGAAGACAGATTGGTACGGGTCTTGACGAAGTACAAGACAACCATTGGATGGACTCTGTCAGACATCAAGGGAATCAGCCCTACAACCTGTGTGCATCGAATCTTACTAGAAGATGATGCAAAACCCTCTCGTGAAGCTCAACGTCGCCTCCATCCTCCGATGATGGAGTTCATGAAACAAGAGGTCATCAAACTCTTGGACTGTGGTGTCATCTACCCAATTTGAGACAGCAAATCGGTCTCACCAGCCCAAGTAGTCCCGAAGAAAAGTGGAGTCACAGTTGTTGCGAACAACGAAGGTGAGCTCATGCCCCAGCGAACAGTGACCGGATACAGAGTCTGCATAGACTATCGACGCCTAAACAAGGCAACTAGGAAGGATCACTTCCCTTTGCCCTTCATTGATCAAATTCTTGAAAGGTTAGCTGGTCACTCCTATTACTGCTTTCTTGATGGTTATTATGGGTACAATCAAATATGTATCGCTCAAAATGACCAAGACAAAACGACTTTCACTTGTCCTTTTGGCACTTTTGCCTACCGAAGAATGCCCTTCGGTTTATGTAACGCCCCAGGTACATTCCAAAGATGCATGCTTTCTATTTTCTCTGAATATGTCGAAAAAATAATTGAAGTATTTATGGATCATTTCAGTGTCTTTGGGGATAGTATTGATGCATGCTTAGCACACTTAGAACTTATCATACAAAGGTGTACTTAAACTAATCTAGTACTCAACTGGGAAAAATGTCATTTCATGGTTAGACAAGGGATAGTCTTAGGCCATATTGTCTACGAAAGAGGAATTGAAGTTGATAAATCTAAAGTTGATATTGTGCGCCACTTACCCTCTCCCACTTCGGCGAGAGAGATCCGTTCATTTCTTGGTCACAGAGGTTTCTACAGAAGATTTATCAAAGACTTCTCCCACATTGCAAGGCCCTTGTGTCGATTGCTTCAGAAGGAGACACCCTTCGTCTTTGATGCAGACTGTCAGGACGTTTTTTAGAAGCTTAAAAATATTTTAGCCACTGTACCCATTCTTTGTGCCCCGGATTGGTCCCTAACCTTTGAACTAATGTGCGATGCCTCTGATTATGCAGTTGGTGCTATACTCGGACAAAGGCGGGACAAGAAGCCCTACGCCATCTACTATGCATCCAGAACTTTGAATGATGCCCAAATGAACTACACCACTACCGAGAAGGAGTTGCTTGCTGTTGTGTTTGCTTTAGATAAATTTCGCTCTTATTTACTTCGAACTAAAGTCGTTATTTACACTGATCATGCAGCACTGAAATATCTCCTAGCCAAGAAGGAAGCGAAACCAAGGCTAATCCGATGGATTCTTCTTCTCCAAGAGTTTGACATCGAGATTAAAGACAAGAAAGGTGTAGAAAACGTGGTGGCAGACCATTTGAGTCGCATAGCACATGAACGAGATCCTGTGGCAATTCAAAACGATGTTTCCGGACGAACAACTCTTCAGAATTCAGGTAAGTACTCCTTGGTATGCTGATATCGTAAATTACTTAGTAACCAAGAAGTTACCTTCCACTCTCACTCGTGCACAAAAAGATAAACTCAAGAAGCATGCTAGGTACTATGCTTGGGATGAACCTTATTTATGGAAACACTGTACAGATTTATTGATTAGGAGATGTGTCCCTGATATTGAACATAGGTCAGTCCTAGAGTTTTGCCATAACCATGTTTGTGGAGGCCACTTTGGATCTAGAAAAACTGCACTCAAAATTTTAGAATCCGGACTATATTGGCCCACACTTTTTAAAGATGCACATTCATTCTGTTTAGCCTGTGATAAATGTCAGAGATCAGGAAATTTAGGACGAAGGGATGAAATGCCACAACATTATGTTTTAACTGTTGAAATATTTGATGTTTGGGGTATCGATTTTATGGGTCCATTTTCTCAATCTAATGGCTATCTCTATATCTTACTTGTTGTGGATTATGTATCGAAATGGGTGGAAGCTAAGGCCACCAGGAATAATGACTCTAAAACTGTTTCAGATTTCCTCAGAACTAACATTCTTTCCAGGTTTGGGATCCCGCTGGTCCTAATAAGTGATGGAGGAAGTCATTTCTGCAACAAGACCATTGAAGTTTTAATGAAACGATATGGTGTCACTCACAGAGTCTCTACACCTTACCATCCTTAAACGAGTGGAATGGCTGAAGTCAGTAATAGGGAGATCAAGAAGATATTAGAGCGAAACGTGGGTCCTAATCGTAAGGATTGGAGCCAACGATTGGATGATGCACTTTGGGCATACAGGACGACATACAAAACACCTATAGGAATGTCACCCTATAGGTTGGTGTACGGTAAAGCATGTCACCTTCCAGTGGAACTAGAGCATAAAGCATGGTGGGCTGTCAAGACTTTCAACATCAAGATAGACGACGCCGGGTTGCATCGAAAGCTCCAGCTGAGTAAGCTTGAGGGGATCAGAAATGATGCATTCCAAAACTCTTTGATCTACAAGGAAAAGACTAAGGCATTTCATGACAAACAGATCAAGAGTAAAACGTTTGACATTGGCTAGAAAGTTTTGTTGTTTAATTCCCGGCTTAGACTTTTTCCAGGTAAATTATTTTCCAGATGGGTAGGCCCTTTTGTTGTTACTAATATGTTTGCCCATGGAGCCATACAGATAAAAAGCATTGAAACATGAAAAGAGTTCAAAGTTAATGGTCACCGATTGAAGCCTTACATTGAGGAAATTGGAGAACACGATGTGGATTCAGAAAGAGTGTTGCGACGTCCCATCAGATGAACAGAATAAAGAATTTGGTTTAGGCTGGATGGACGTTAAACTTCAAGCGCTTGTTGGGAGGCAACCCAATGTGTTCTCGAGTTGTGAAAGAGTCATCAACACAGATTTGCTTTCTTTCAACCCTTCACTCTCTTTTACTTTGTTTTTATTTTTCTTACTTCATTTTCGTAAATCAACTTCCTTATCTTAAATCTATGTTCAATTACTTTCTAATTGCTTACATTGAGGACAATGTAGAATTTAAGTGTGGAGGAATGGTTTACAATTTTTATTTGTGCAATTGAATTGTTTTATTAAGTATTTAAAAATAATAATAATAAATAAATAAATGTTATGGATATAAAGATGATCACTAGAATTTTAATTCATTTTTTAATACTTTGTGATTACGTGTAATAACTTGTAGATAATGCATGTAAAATGGTACATAAACGAGCATGTTAAGATAAGTATGAATCATTTGAACCTTATGTGAGCTTTAGAACCTTATATACATCTTTGATGAGTGATTCATAAGTTATTTGTTTAAATTGATATCCATATGCCTCATAACTGATTGCCATAGCTTTCAATGAACTCTAGAGTACTAGATCTTATTCTATGTGATTTTCAAAGCTTTTAAGTCAATAAACTCTCTGATTTTGGAAATGATTAAGGCATTAGGTTAACACCACAAATTCAAACATCCATGTTCCCTATTTTGTGCGCACGAGTTGCGACCCCCTTAGTTTTAACCCTTTTGAGCCCACATTAAGCCTTTCTTTCATCACCATGATTATCTAAACATTTGAGCTTAGTATAGACATCCTTTACCCTTGTTCCAAGGACTCGGTTGAAGACATAAAGATTGTGTAAAGAGAAAATGATGATATTGAAAAAACTTTTATGTGTATTATGTGGATATACTTACTCAAATATTGTTGTATTATTGACACATGTTATTACCTTGATGAAAAAAAAAATGTATTGAGTTTCTATCAAGGTGATAAGGTTTGATTATGTAATGTTTGAGTTAAATCTTTTACATTCGTAAATGCGACACAATGAATGAATGCGAGGCCCAACATGATGAAATTAGGCCTATGTTCGAAGGGATGAATTACTGACATCATTGCACTAAGGTTGGGAAGTTATGATATGTTTTGGGAGTCTTTTGAGTCTTGGAACGAATTTGAGCACCACTTGTCCTATATATTCCTTGTCTCTAAACTTAGCCACATTACAACCTTCGTAAAGACCTTATGATCCTTAAAATAGTAAAATTTGATTAGTTGAGTCAATCACTTGAGTAAGCTTATGGTTTTGGTTCATTTGTGCAAGTATGTTGTTTTTTTTTATCTTGAGGTGTTTTTTTGAGATTTTTGCAAAAGTACTTCATTTCTATTATGTGAGTATGTTTCTCACATATTTTGAGTGCAAACACAAACCATTACAAAATTGAGTAAATTTATGAGTGAATATCCTTGGGAGTTGATTCATACTTGTCTTATTCATGTAGAGATCCATTTCCCATATTTACTCATTATCTTACTTGTTAAAACATTTTGTTACCATGTATTAACTCCTGAATTCCATATGCTTAAATGATTTAAGTGAAAATCTTTTATGTAACAACCCGTACCTTCAGGAAGGGTACAAATATAATTTTGTAAAAATATTTGTATAAAAGGACGATTTTGCCCTTGTGAATAGTGCGCCAAAGTTGACTTTTGATTTACAGGTTTGATGAGTATTGACCATTGACCGTGATGTAGTTTAGGACGTCACGAGTCCGTAGACAGGTGGCATGTCCAATTTGGACAATCGTAGAAAAAGTTATGACGTTCGGAAGATTAAGGGCGTTAACGTAATTTTGATTAATTAGGGGAAAATGTTGACTTTTTAGTAGACTTGTGATTTTCACGTAGACCGAGGACCGTTAGATAGGTCTCGACGTCCTGATTATAACGATAGGCGGCACGCTGTCATCGGACGTTGGACGAAATAGTTATGGGTCTGGAAAGTTTGAGGGTAAAATGGTAATTTTAACTCTAGGGGCATTTTGGTCTTTTTCCTTTAGGGCCAATCAGATAAGGCAACTTGGTTGAGTGGGATTGGATATTTAGGTTTGGTCCATGGAGAAGGGGACACGTGGAACTGCCCTAGAGGCTTCTAGGTGACTACAATGCACACGGGCACACTTTGCACGATTTTAAACCGTGCATTTGGTTTTGGAAGAACAAAAACAGAGAGGTGAGGCGGTGAAGAGTGCGATCGACTCAGTGAGGGTGTGAGGTTTCTGTGAGTTGTGAGAGTGACAGGGAGAAGAAGAGAAGCTGGTGACCGGGATTGGGAGTGAAATCGTGTAAGAAACACGGTGGACGGGAAGTTCGATTTTCAGGAAAAACAGAGAAGACCGTGGGAACTTGGCGGTGGTTGTGCCGTGTTGTGGTTCAATCCAAGCTGAGGAGGAGTTAGGACGACCGCAGAGGACTCTTTGAACACAGTGGTTCACGACGGTGCAGACGGCGGAGGAGGAAGCGAAGGTATGATTCGAATCCCTTGTTTTTCCCATTTCCTTCAATTCGAAAGTCGTGGACTTTGGGATAGAGTCGAGGGTTTTGGAGGTTAGGGTGAGACTCATGAAGGTCCCAGGAGTCGTCTGAGGTTGGTGCCGTGACGGGGGATGGCCTGGGTGGCCGGAGGCCAAAACAGGGCAAACGGGTAGTTTGTTTCTGGGAGGAAGATGATGGGTTTTATGTCAGGACCCACCCCGGTTTAACCTCGAAAACCGAGGTAAATCCTGCTCCCGTCTGACACCCCGACACGTAACTAAAGTAAAACAACCAACCAGCACAGTAAGACGCAGGAGAACTAAACTAACCCGAAGTTAAAAGTTTACAGAGCATAGTCCCAAATACAAAAGAAAGAAAAAACGATAAACCAGATACACGCACAATGGAAAATTTAACACTCCGGGTTCTCCCTCGCTACTTCTATGCCTCAGACGCTACCTCGACGCCGACACCCCGCGCTAGCTCCACGACCTGGAGGGCAATTTAAAACAGAAGGTGTGAGTGGACCAGAAAGAAAGAAAAGTTGCCAAAACCATTTTATAAGAAAGCTGAGTTTAGCCCTCCGTTTTGAAACCACATGCATAACCCAGTTATGAAAACAGTTCTCAGTCAATCACCATAAAACATCATAAGAAACAGAAACACTATAAAACAGTTATAGAAACCATATCATAAGCATCATAAAACCGTATCATAAATCGTGAATATCAAATCATCATTTTCCGATCAAACCTGCTGGATCTATCTGAGTCTTTAAACTCCCGAATCTTTAAACTCAACAGGCCTCAATAATATCTGAGTCTTTAAACTCCCGAGTCTTTAAACTCAACAGGCCTACGGGGGAAATATCAATATATCCGAGTCTTTAAACTCCCGAGTCTTTAAACTCAATCTGGGCCCGTCCCCCGTCAAATCAATATCCGAGTCTTTAAACCCAATAACCGGATCCAGCAAATCCAATCAAAACCATTTGAAAACCATTTCGAAATCCATATCCAAATCCGAATCCGAAATCCGGAATCCACTTTTCAACTTTAAAACCAAATCTTGTTACCAAAATCCGGTTTCAAAATCGAAAACCCTTTAATCACCATTTCAGGTTTTAAAATCCCTTTATGAGCACTTAAACCACTTATCCGTTGAAATCCCAAATCCATAGCATCATATTCAAAAATCACCCTTTCCTCGTAAAAGGGGATGAAAACCGAACCTTCTCGAAAAACGTGCAATTATGTAAAATCAACAAAACATATTCGATAATCATAAAATCACATATAAAACCACAAAACTAGCATAGAAAACAGTTATGCATGCTTGAGTTTAGAGAAGGGGTCCACTCACAGTACCGAGCCCTCAATCGCGTCCCGAACGTCTCGTACGTTCCTCAGCTTCCTCGGAAAGTCCCGATCCTGTCAACAACCACCAAAGTACGTTACTAACACATCTACGGAAGTCCACCTAATTTTCCCCGAAAATCCCCGGGTCCTAGACGTAACGAACCGAAACCCTAAACCTTCAACCTCGCGGAACTAACCTCAAACAACGTCCGATTAACCCGAAACCAATCCCATTAGACTCGTCACAACTCCTAGACCAAAAACTATGTTGACAACTTCCTCAACCGCCGCCGTACGCGCCCCCACACGCCGCCCAAAGTGGCTGCGCGTGGCCCTCACGCGCCTGCTACAGTGTCGTCGTCTTCCTCGAGTCGACCTGGTTTGACATAGTGCCTGCAAAAATGAACCGACGGGGACGGTTCTCCGCCGTACCTGCACCAAAACCACTCCTCTCTTCACCAACTGCATCGTCCAGACCCAAGCTACCCTTTCCTCTCATTCAAACACCCCGACACGGCCTAAAACCTGTCGACTCAAGCTCGCACCACAAACCCGATAAGCCCCTGTTTCCTTCTCCGGCCACCCAGGTCTTCCCCCAACACGGTGGCAGTCTCAAACTCTTCCTAGGACCGGCCTAAACCTCACCCAACTCACCAAGACCGTCGACTCACCCCCAAAACCCACGATTTTCGATTTGAAGATCGACGGCAAAATAGGGCACACCAGTACTCTCCGTCATACTAACCTCCACCGTGCACTCCCCGTCACGGAAGCACAACCAGCAGCCGCCTAGGACTCAACTGAGTAAACTAGACCTCACTAGACTCCTCGATTCAGCCCCTAAACTTACGACTTAGCGTCTGAAACTAGACGGCAAAAACAGAGCATCGAAAGGGAAAACAAGAAATTACCTGTCCTCCTGTCGCCGTCGTGAGCTCAGCCGTGAGGCAGTAGCTCCTCCCGTCCTCCTGACACCTCCACTGGCCTCGATTGATCGATCACGGCCGCACCACCACCCACAAACACTCACTTCCTCCCTTTTTTCCCGTGGCTCCCCTCTCACTCGCAAACAGCCACCACTCCTCCAACCTCCCTCACTGTCTCCCTCTCACTCTCTGGTCACTCTCACACACTCACAAACTCACCAACACCCACGATCACCCCTCACTTCTCTCAATTCTCTCCCTCTGTTTCTCTCTGGGTCGAAGAACACACGTGGGTACACAAGCACCCCCAATTATTTGGACCGTGCACAAAATGCTGGAACCCTCTAGTTCCCCTACACGTGTCACCATCCCGTCCCTTCTCACACAAATGGCCCAATCCCAGTCATCCATCTGTCCCTCTCTGTTGCACAAATCCCAGAGCACAAAGACCAAAATACCCCTCCTTGTAAGTCAAATTTACGGTTTTGCCACTACCTTCCTAGACTCGTAACTCACACATCGTAAGTCTGATGAATACGTGCTGCCTGTCATCGAACTCAGGACGACGAGATCTATCGAATGCTCCTAGGTCAACGTGTCAAAACCCGTTCGTACGAAAAGTCAACTTTTCCCCCCTATTTTAACCAAATTACGGTTATGCCCTCAACCTTCCGAACATCATAACTTCCTCCTCGGATGTCGGAATCGGGCGTGCCACCTATCTACGGATTCGTGACGTCCTAAACTACGTCCTGGTCATCGGTCAAAACCCAATTGACCGCCGAACAAAAAGTCAACATTTTGCCCGAACCAGGGGCAAAATCGTCATTCTAGGTTAACGACCTTATCGGGACCAACTAACGCCCGCTGAAGCTCACTAATCCCATCTTAATCACTGTCTTAACCTTAATTTCCGGGATGGGTTGTTACATTTTAGTCGTCGATTTCCAGGTTTTAGGATTGGGTTTGGTTGCAGGGAACTGGACGAAGCTTCTGGGATTGGATTGGATGGAAATAGTGGAAGAATGAAGGAGAACCGGCCATGCCGGTTCAACACAGTTGAACCGGGTGACTCGAGGTAGACGATGCACTGTAGCAGGCACGTGAGGCCCACGCACAGCCACTTTGGGCGGCGCGTGGGGAGAATTCTGAACAAACTTCCAACATGTTTTTTGTTCTAAATGTTCTAAGGAATCTATTGGTGTCATTTTCGGGTTAATCGGACGATGTTTCGGGATAGTTCGAGGATTCAGACGGTTTAGGGTTAAGTTTAAATTACATATAAATTCCCGAAAATTTGGGGAAATTAGGGTTAGCATATTTGACGTATTTGTGACCCTATTTGGTATCTATTGACGGGACGGGAGACGCCTGAGATGGTCGAGGAGCGCACGGAGCACGATTGATACTTTCTGATTCGTGAGTGGACTCTTTCTTTCTTACGAGCATGCCTAGCTGTTTTTATCTATGTTTATGATTTTAAATATGTTTTATGCTTGTTGGTGATGATTATACGTGATTTATATGTTTGCACGTTTTTCGAGACATTTTCGGGTTTTCGCATGTTTTTCGAGAAAAAGCTGAATTTCTGATTTTGATGCTATACTTTGGGATTTCACTTTATAATTGTGTTCTGATGGTTATAAATGATTTCTGAGACATGATTTTGGTAAATCCGATTTTGGTTTAAACTGGTTTTCGTGGATTTCTGAATTTGAGTTCGGAATGACGGTTCTGAACGCCGGAAGGGCTTCGAACCGGGGATTTTAAATTCTGGTTTGGATATGGACTTAGAATTTTATTTTAAATTGGTTTTGGATTGGATTTGCTGGATCTGGATATTGGGTTTAAAGACCCGGATTCTGATTGACGGGGGACGGGCCCGGATTGAGTTTAAAAACTCGGGAGTTTAAAGACTCGGATATTTATGATATTACCCCCGTAGGCCTATTGAGTTTAAAGACTCGGATTACATTTGAGGCCTGGTTGAGTTTAAAGACTCGGATAGACCCAGCAGGTTTGATTGGATTTGGATATATGGTTTTACGATACGATCTTAGCTTACTTATCATACTGTTTTATATTGTGGTTTTCTGATACTTGTTAGGCATGCATATTTTAAAACGGAGGGTAAATCATATTGTTTTCCTTAAACTATTTTATTCTTAACTTGCGTTTTAACCCTTTTATTTCTTTAGTCCACTCACACTTTTTGGTTTTAATTTACCCTCCAGGTCGTGGTGATAGCGCTGGGGAGAACGTTGAGGCAGGGACCGAGGCATAGAGCTTACGACGTTCTTCCGTTGCGAGATTAGCCTAGTAGGATTTTGTGCCTGTTTTGTATAAACTATGTTCTGAATTACGGTTGTATTATATTTCTCCCTTGTCTGATAGTTATGCTTATAGTTGTGTTGAGATTATTTGGTACTTTGAGTGTGATTGTCAGACGGGTGCAGGGTTTGTCTCGGGTATCGAGGTGATATTTGGGACGGGTCTTGACATTTTATGCCATGATAATAATGAAATATTGAGACAAATAGTTAAGGGTTTACTTCTTTTGAATATGTAGTTTAATTTTAGTATTTGCTAGGGACTAGCAAAGTTGAAGTCTGGGGGTATTTGATAGGTCGTTAATTAAACATTATTTTATATTATTTTATACCCTTTATGCTTGAATTTTAATATTAAAATAATAAATAATTAGAAAAAATAATTTATTTTGTGATAATTTTATTTAAATAAATAAAGCTTGTAATTTGGAGCATTTTGACGAAAGAATCGTCCCAATCAGAATTATAACGAAGAAATTATGGACGAAATTCAATTGAATTATTTAAATTAATTAATATTTATGTTGCAAGCCCAAATTCATATTTTAAAACAGCCCATTTTGTTTTGTTGCAGCCCAGGAAACAGCCCAGCCCGGTAGAAAACCAAGCCCAATTGCGTCAGCCTAGCGACCTAGCAACTCGCCCAGCCTAGTCCTCGCGCCTGCAGCCATCCACCGAAGCCCATTGCCCACGCTCGGCGCGCGCGTACCGAAAACAGACGCCCACTCCAGCGCCTGCCCACCGACCTTTCTTCCCCCCTTTCCAGCAAGGCCTGTCGGCCACTCTCCTCCTTTCCAGCCTGGGCCAGCCGAATATTCCTTTCTTTTTCAGCTGGTTTCTGACAAATCATTCCAGCAGCACTATTGAACATTTCTTTTGTTTTTTTTAACATCTTTTCCACAAAAACCACCCAATCTCATGATTTCACTTTTGAATATTTTTATTTTAATTTTTGTTTATTTTTATTTATTTTTTAGAGCTTAATTTGATTTCCCCCCTATAAATAGGGGTTCATTTCACTTGTTGGAAGTTTTTTTAGAGGAACACATTTGAGCCTACCTTAAGAGAAACTTTGGCAAAATATTTCCAATACAAACTTTAGAGTTTGAATCCATATTTCCCGAGTTTATTTCCTCCATCTTCATAAGGTTCTGTCCGCTGTAAGAGAACCGTGTGAATAACAATCCATTGTTTTCATCCCCCTTGAAAGTGTAACAATTGTTCTCCATTTACTTAAACTCTTATTTTTGTCATTGGTTTTAATTATAATTCAATATATGTGTGGTATTTTCTTGCTAATACTTGTAAGTGTTAGATGAATTCTCCATGTATCTTACTTTATGAATTTTAGTTATTTTATACATTTTAGTGCTTCATACTTCAATTTGATTTTAAGTGTTTTATCCGTTGTCGATGCACTTAGAGTAGAATTAAAGAGACTTAATGTTGATCGCTGTCGGTGCATTCAGTCAAAAACAAAAGGTAAATCATATTGTAAATGTCGGCCACTGTCGGTGCATTTATAATATTGAAAAATGTATGAAGGGAATTGAGACGATTAAGGTAAAATTTCGTGATTGTTTTAGTATTTGCAATTATTAGAGTGTTGGTAAGATATGTGTTTTAAGAAGGTCACTTGTACATAAGTTAGAGTAAAAGTAGGATTAGTTTATTTATGTTTTTACTTGTTTGTATGAGTACAGCCCTTTCAAACCTCCCATATAATTCTTTATTCTTTATTCTTTATTATTTATTCTTTATTCTTTATTGTTTATTCTTTTATTCTTTTATTCTTTTATTCCTTTATTCTTTAATTTATTGATTTATTCATTATTCTTTTATTCATTATTCTTCTCACTAACATATTATTGATGTTCCCTAATTTCCACAGTTAATAACGATCCCTATTTACCAATACTACATCTACACAAAAAGGGTTTAAATTGCATAACACTCAAATTACGTGTTTAATTTAATGCGTAGTTTGGGCGTTGTCAATTGTCTTAGCCAATGTTCTAGATGACTTCGAAGATGAATGGGAGTTGGAAGAGGAAGTTTCTGCTTTGGAGGCTTTGAAGTCATATCCCAATAACTACTTAGTCCCCCTTGAGCCACTTGAGCCATCCACTAATCATCGTATACCCTCAATCGTCAAACCACCAAAGCTTGAGCTTAAATTACTTCCCTCTCATCTTAAGTATATCTTTCTGGGTGACCAAAATTTTCTTCCAGTTATCGTAGCTTCTGATCTGACCTCTTTGTAGGAAGAAAAGCTATTAAGAGTTTTGAGAGAGTTAAAATCCACCATTGGATGGTCTATAGTAGATATCAAAGGAATCAGTCCCTCTATGTTCATGCATAGGATACTTTTGGAGGAGGATAGCCAAGCCAATTGTGAACCTCAACGAAGAATCAATCCCAAAATGAAAGAAGTGGTTAGAGCTGAAGTACTTAAGCTGACAGGACCCATCCCAATCCCCCCGGGATTAGTGCGGGATGACCCTGTTCCCGTCTGACACGAAGTGTCAGACAAGGGATATTTCCGACCTTTGCCCTCCCGGGCTATCAGAGTACGCCAGGATCCGGAGGAGGTATGTGATATCTCGGTCTTTGCTACAGTCCACATCCGATGTCAACCTGAAGGGCAGTCAAAACATTAAAAGCTGTGAGTGGACAAAAATAAAGAGTTTATAAAACATTTAATCAGAAGACATTTGTACCCTCCACTAAAAAGCATGCATGCATTCGAAAATCGTTTAACCAAAGAAACCATATGTGGGAACTAAGCCCAAAACCAAGATTGAAAGAACCATAATGAAAACGACCATACGGAACTCAGCCCAAACCATAGTAAAACCACGTACACGGGCCACTGCCCAAAACCTGTGCATATCACATATCATATATCTCATTTATATCATATACACATATATACATATAATTCACACAACCAATCCTGTCACGGTTTCCAAAGCTACGCGCGTGCTACCCAGGTCTCAATCCGAGTCTTCTCAAAGTCAAGATCAGTGTCCGTAGACCACTGATCGTACCCGATGTAATAGTAACCATAGCCTTCCTGAGAGTAAGGAACCCAACTGGGGGCGTGACTCCACTCAGTCGGTGCTCCGTGACTACTCCGGGGTCCACCCAGGCCAACGACCCTCCCCGGAGGAGATAATAGAAGTAAAGGAAGGTATATGAATACATATATATACATAACATAAACGTTCATGCCCGGTTCCCTTGAACCGTCATGATCCACAACATCCATTAACCAGGGTTCATGCCGGTTCCCATAAACCGTCATGAACCAGAATGACCTGACAAAGGTTCATGCCGGTTCCCATAAACCGTCATGAACCTGGAAATCCATGTAGGGTCCCTGACCCGAAATCATCAGTGTAAAACAACTAGGTCTCGTGCCCGAACATATGACTCAACTGGGCACCGTGCCCGATATCTGAGGGTCAGTCACGACTCCGATCATAGTGATGCGTGCAACCATCCATCCAGGACCGCCCTCAATCCTGGTATGTCGCCGTGAACGTATCAACCGATGCGACCACCAAAAGATCATGGTGCACTCATCACCGATCGCTATCCTCAACCGTCAACACTCCGAAGTTGAGCCTCCCCAGGCTGCCCGACCACGAATCGTGCATTGTGACCTCTCCGGAAGGAACACATCCCAATCTGGAGGCGAGCGTCCTATCGTCGATCGCCGTGCACATAGCACCCGTCGCGACCACGATTTAGACCCGAAGGTCGTAAATAGCGTCATATGCTCGAGACAAAACTAAATGGGTCTCATACCCGAGTTTATCCTTTTAGAAATCCAAAACCATTTCATTAAAACCAATAAAGAAATACAGACCCGTATAAGCACCGTATAGGCTGAAACCTCGAAATACGTGCTTATACGTAACCACATAAAAATGCACACATGGCATCATCAAACAAGTAATAAAACATATAATAAACATTTATGCATGCACCAATTTAGAAAACAAGGTCCACTCACAGACCGTCCGAGCTGCCGCCTCGATTTGCGTGCCATACCGCTCCCCGAGCCGATCACCATCACCGAAACTCCCAAACCTGTCCAAATCGTAATAGAAGGTTACTAACTACTTAATTAACCTCCTACCAAAGCCCCGTAATTTTCCCGATTTTCTAACTATTTTTACAGTCGATCTTAAACCTTCCGATGCCCCGAAACATATCGAGACGGTGTCCGATTGACACGAAACCAGTTCCAAAATGTTCGTTACATCGAATAGAAGATTTCACATGTTGAACACATCCCCAAATTCTCCCCCACGCGCCCGTACGCGCCGCCTGAAGTGGCTACGCGTGGGCCTCACGCGCCGCTACAGTACCCGTCTTCAACCTCCGCGACTAGTGCAAACCGGTCCGGTTACTGTGCTGAACTGGCGTAACCGGTTCAGTGCTCCTACTCCCTCATTTTCGGTCCGTTTGCCTCCATTCCAATTCCTAAATTCCTATTTTCAAGTTTCCTATCTAACCCAATTAACAAAACGATCTAAAACCTTCGAAATTCGACCGGTCCAATTTGAACCTCACGGTTCGATTTTTCCCGATCAGCCTACACGGCTGCTCAGCCCAAACCGCCACCCAAAACCTTCCTATTACCTTCCTAACAACCTAAAAACCATTTCCTAATCACTCAAAATGGCCCATAACGCAAGAAATTGAAAATAGGCAAAGTTGGGCCAAAACCGATACCTTCACGGTTCCATGGCCGCCGTGCACGGTGGCGCCGTCGTGGGCCGGCCACCACGTCCTCGCCATCCTCACTTCACTTTGTCCTTAGTGCTAGCTGCATGGGAGGGGTTGGATGGGTTTTGGATGGTTGGGTGAGATCGGGTAGCAGGGAGAAAAACAAAGGAAATGAAGATGATCGATGCAAATGGGAGGTGAGATGCATGAATATGTTTAGCTGGGAAATGGATGGATGACACTTGTCACTCATCCATTGGGCCTCCATAAATTTCTGGGCCCCACTAGAGTCCAAACGTTAGTTCGTTTCGTAATTCGTGCAATAGTGCACTTGAACTTCCGTGAACCGTAACTTCGCCGTCGAACGTCCGAATTCGACGTGCCGCCTGTCTACGGATTCGTATCGTCCCCATCTACGTAACGGTCTTTGGCCCTCGACCATCGGACCTCCTGGTAAAAAAGTCAACATTTGACCTCCTATTCACTCAAATTACCGAAATGCCCTTAAACTGCCGAACGTCATAACTTCCTCCGCGAACGTCGGAATTGAACGTGCCACCTGCCTATGAACTCGTGACGTCACGAACTACGTCACGGTCATCGGTCAAAGTCCATTTGACCGTTCGAATGAAAAGTCAACGTTTTGCCACCATCAGGGGCAAAACGGTCATTTCGCATCGTTCGTCCGATTTAGCCTAACTAATCACCGATTAACCTCACTAATCGTGATTAGTCACTAATCTAATCATGGAATTTGGGACGGGTCGTTACAACCTTCCCTCCTTAATTAATTTCGTCCTCGAAATTCCATCCGACCTAAATCCAACCGTTCTTCCCTCCTTAATTAGTTTCGTTCTCGAAACTCCAACTATCCTGATTCCACATCCACCCCGTGGAAAGTAGAATCAACCTCAAAATACGTGTACACTAGAACACCTACTAACCAGAATAGAACTCGTCTGCACCCAGACGTACCATTAGCACTCACGTCGTATTAACTACCCTCGACCACGTCGACTAACAGTAGTCATATGTTCCGAGTTGACACTACTTGTCAAATCTACCGTTTCGTTGACACAACCAACTAGACGGTTCCCTTCTCAATCACTAATATATCCTGACGTCTGCTCCCACTGGGAGTCATCAGTCCTCACTCAACGATCCACGCTGACACCTCCGACAGACCATCACCACTTGACAGTCGTCAGTCGAAAACTGACACTATACTTACACGTGGTTATACTACCCTCCAACTTACTCAACCTGAGTATACGTATACCAACTCAGCTTGTGTGTAACTGGACCCACCAGAAATACTATGACCCACTGCACAGTATCCAATGTCCAGTCCACGTCCCCGACAAATCCAATGGGTGGTATATCCAAAATACCGCTACCAGACACCACAAGCCTATCAGTATCGTACCTCGAACAACGTACAAGGTACATACAACTACCCATCAATCAGCCTACAACCACCTAGGTTGTATCCAATCACGTTTCAATTATGGAGTTCACTTGTCCAATCCAGCATTAGACAAATCGAAACTCCAACCTATCATCCGTTTCCAAATCTGAATTCGAATCCGCAATTTCGTAAGAAATCCCGAATCCAAACCCAGAAATCATATCCATAATCATGTCTAAATTCGAATCAGAAATCATCATTCCGTAAGCTAGCATTTGGAATAACCATTCCGAACCCAAATCCATAAAAGAAAATCTACAGTCAAGCTCTAGAATCAAATCCTGAATCGTCACCCAGAATCCGATTCCAAAACCCAAATCCAGAAATCCTTTTTCAAGTTTCAAAATCAAATCTTGAATCGTCATCCAGAAATCTGATTCCAAAACTCGAAATCTCGTTCACGTCTACCGAGACGTACCAAAACCAAACCTATCGGTTACCTGCTCAATCGATTAACACATTACCATCGATTGACCTCATAGGAAAACCAATCACAATACACGTACATCCAAAGCTAACCACATTTGACCTCATCGGACACCTACTCACCTGAGTAACAAGCCATATGGGATTCACTTCGAAAAGAAGTTCAGTCCTATCATGCTCCACTCAAACATCCAAGTAAGAGCGATAAGCTCTCCACCTATCTGGATCATCAAAATCACGATCCAGATCCATCACTACGTCACCCGACCATGAACGTCACGATCCCCGATCGTCACGACGTCCAAAATCCTCGACCATTTCCCGCATCTAAACAGATTAGTCTACGAAGAGACACGCCGAGACTGTGGGTTCTCACTGATTACCTCGTATTGATCCTTGTCATTCCACTGAGGAAAATCAAAGATGATCCAAAACAATAACATCAAAACTCATCCTACGTGAATACAACCAAAACTCATTGCATTCACCACGTCACATAATCCAACCTCTCGCGATTCCGAAGTTCCAACCATATCGGAACCGACACACTAGGACATCAACCATGAGACCATAACGAGTCAAACTCACTACCAAGTTCGACTGTCGGTTTACACTATTTATGTAGATACACTCATTCCGAGTGGAATTCACGCAACTCAAGGTTAAACCTTGTATATTATTTACGAATGTGCCTAAACGGCATCCAACACACGCATCTCGTACCACGAGTCCCAACTACTGCTGGATCCAATCCAGTCCGTCACTATCTGTGATCCACTCCCGAACCACAGATACCGAACATATACGTATCTCGATGGAGTCACATCTCAATTCGTAACTCACCGTCACCACAATCACCGGCACCAGCACCAACACCAGTACCAGTATCCCATTATAATCCATCAACATCAGCACCGGCACACAGGGTACAAATCTGACAACCCTTGATCTCCGCTCACACCGAGCGACGATCCCGTACCTCTACTCGAATAGGAGAAACTCCGTCTCCGTCCCCTGAACGTCCCCGTCTCATTCTGCGATCGCACTCAGCCGTAACCGAGTCGAATCCAGAATCGCTGCTCGTACATATGCGTTACTTACGCACCTCGTATCATCGTCACGACAACCTGAGTCTACACGACCTGATGAGACTCGACTAAGTCCATCGATAGTAGCGTCTGCCACAACCTCGTGCAGACCTAACTACCAGGTACCACGATATCCAGACTCCGCATCTAACGGAATCAACCGCCTGTACCAACTACTCTGTATCCCAAACTTGGGATTCCATCGACAAGTACCAACCCTGATAACTTGTCCAACCGAACTCTAACCAGTCGTAACTCGACTAAGCCAATGTCGTCTACCAGGTCACCCGCGACCTTAGTTGCATCAACAGTCCATCACAACTGAAGTAGCACGACAACCAACTCGGTCTAACCAATAAGTACAACCCTGACTGCGAAGTGCAGTCCCAACACAAGCTGACATGACTAGACCGACTAACGAATCCAAATCTGAATAGTCGTCCAAACTAAACCACTCGTCAACTCACATTTCCGAACCATACACCTAAGGTAGGGTTCCACGATCAGACTCTAGGGTCTCCCTGAACCCAACTGCATAAGGCAGTATATTCCACAATCTAACTGACTCTGCAATCTTGACACCGTAAAGACGTCAATCCAACTAGGATTCCCCGAATCCGGCTGCAACTGCCACAAGTTCAACTAGAGTTCCACGAACTCGATTGCTAACCGCTAACTGCAGTAAACTCATCTAACTCAACCAATCCGGTCATCGGATGGTCACAACAACCCACCAGTCGTCGGAACCGATCCTACGACATCGTGAAAGACGATCCCAACTAACCGTCTCTTGACCAAAACTCTCAAGTACGAATACGTTAATCCTTCCATAGGGTCCCACACTGTCAACCTTGACAGAACTATGGCAACCCCGGCATCAAGTACCGAACCAAGACATCCACGATTCAATCCTACTAACTATCATATCGGCATCCCAACATCAGGTTGACCACGAACTGTAACCCTTTGAGCTATCACATCCTCGACCTGCATACATAATCCAAGAGCTCCGCGGTTGCTCGAATAGAGACAACCCCGCTCTGATACCATGCTGACAGGACCCATCCCAATCCCCCCGGGATTAGTGCGGGATGACCCTGCTCCCGTCTGACACGAAGTGTCAGACAAGGGATATTTCCGACCTTTGCCCTCCCGGGCTATCAGAGTACGCCAGGATCCGGAGGAGGTATGTGATATCTCGGTCTTTGCTACAGTCCACATCCGATGTCAACCTGAAGGGCAGTCAAAACATTAAAAGCTGTGAGTGGACAAAAATAAAGAGTTTATAAAACATTTAATCAGAAGACATTTGTACCCTCCACTAAAAAGCATGCATGCATTCGAAAATCGTTTAACCAAAGAAACCATATGTGGGAACTAAGCCCAAAACCAAGATTGAAAGAACCATAATGAAAACGACCATACGGAACTCAGCCCAAACTATAGTAAAACCACGTACACGGGCCACTGCCCAAAACCTGTGCATATCACATATCATATATCTCATTTATATCATATACACATATATACATATAATTCACACAACCAATCCTGTCACGGTTTCCAAAGCTACGCGCGTGCTACCCAGGTCTCAATCCGAGTCTTCTCAAAGTCAAGATCAGTGTCCGTAGACCACTGATCGTACCCGATGTAATAGTAACCATAGCCTTCCTGAGAGTAAGGAACCCAACTGGGGGCGTGACTCCACTCAGTCGGTACTCCGTGACTACTCCGGGGTCCACCCAGGCCAACGACACTCCCCGGAGGAGATAATAAAAGTAAAGGAAGGTATATGAATACATATATATACATAACATAAACGTTCATGCCCGGTTCCCTTGAACCGTCATGATCCACAACATCCATTAACCAGGGTTCATGCCGGTTCCCATAAACTGTCATGAACCAGAATGACCTGACAAAGGTTCATGCCGGTTCCCATAAACCGTCATGAACCCGGAAATCCATGTAGGGTCCCTGACCCGAAATCATCAGTGTAAAACAACTAAGTCTCGTGCCCGAACATATGACTCAACTGGGCACCGTGCCCGATATCTAAGGGTCATTCACGACTCCGATCATAGTGATGTGTGCAACCATCCATCCAGGACCGCCCTCAATCCTGGTATGTCGCCGTGAACGTATCAACCGACGCGACCACCACAAGATCATGGTGCACTCATCACCGATCGCTATCCTCAACCGTCAGCACTCCGAAGTCGAGCCTCCCCAGGATGCCCGACCATGAATCGTGCATCGTGACCTCTCCGGAAGGAACACATCCTAATCCGGAGGCGAGCGTCCTATCGTCGATCGCCGTGCACATAGCACCCGTCGCGACCACGATTTAGACCCGAAGGTCGTAAATAGCGTCATATGCTCGAGACAAAACTAAATGGGTCTCATACCCGAGTTTATCCTTTTAGAAATCCAAAACCATTTCATTAAAACCAATAAAGAAATACAGACCCGTATAAGCACCGTATAAGGCTAAAACCTCGAAATACGTGCTTATACGTAACCACATAAAAATGCACACATGACATCATCAAACAAGTAATAAAACATATAATAAACTTTTATGCATGCACCAATTTAGAAAACAAGGTCCACTCACAGACCGTCCGAGCTGCCGCCTCGATTTGCGTGCCATACCACTCCCCGAGCCGATCACCATCACCGAAACTCCCAAACCTGTCCAAATCGTAATATAAGGTTACTAACTACTTAATTAACCTCCTACCAAAGCCCCGTAATTTTCTCGATTTTCTAACTATTTTTACAGTCGATCCTAAACCTTCCGATGCCCCGAAACATATCGAGACGGTGTCCGATTGACACGAAACCAGTCCCAAAATGTTCGTTACATCGAATAGAAGATTTCACATGTTGAACACATCCCCAAATTCTCCCCCACGCGCCCGTACGTGCCGCCTGAAGTGGCTGCGCGTGGGCCTCACGCGCCACTACAGTACCCGTCTTCAACCTCTACGACTGGTGCGAACCGGTCCGGTTACTGTGCAGATCCGGCGTAACCGGTTCAGTGCTCCTACTCCCTCATTTTCAGTCCGTTTGCCTCCATTCCAATTCCTAAATTCCTATTTTCAAGTTTCCTATCTAACCCAATTAACAAAACGATCTAAAACCTTCGAAATTCGACCGGTCCAATTTGAACCTCACGGTTCGATTTTTCCCGATCAGCCTACACGGCTGCTCAGCCCAAACCGCCACCCAAAACCTTCCTATTACCTTCCTAACAACCTAAAAACCAATTCCTAATCACTCAAAATGGCCCATAATGCAAGAAATTGAAAATAGGAAAAGTTGGGCCAAAACCGATACCTTCACGGTTCCATGGCCGCCGTGCACGGTGGCGCCGTCGTGGGCCGGCCACCACGTCCTCACCATCCTCACTTCACTCTGTCCTCAGTCCTAGCCGCATGGGAGGGGTTGGATGGGTTTTGGATGGTTGGGTGAGATCGGGTAGCAGGGAGAAAAACAAAGGAAATGAAGATGATCGATGCAAATGGGAGGTGAGATGCATGAATATGTTTAGCTGGGCAATGGATGGATGACACTTGTCACTCATCCATTGGGCCTCCATAAATATCTGGGCCCCACTAGAGTCCAAACGTTAGTTCGCTTCGTAATTCGTGCAATAGTGCACTTGAACTTCCGTGAACCGTAACTTCGTCGTCGAACGTCCGAATTCGACGTGCCGCCTGTCTACGGATTCGTATCGTCCCCATCTACGTAACGGTCTTTGGCCCTCGGCCATCGGACCTCCTGGTCAAAAAGTCAACATTTGACCTCCTATTCACTCAAATTACCGAAATGCCTTTAAACTTCTGAACGTCATAACTTCCTCCACGAACGTCGGAATTGAACGTGCCACCTGCCTATGAACTCGTGACGTCACGAACTACGTCACGGTCATCGGTCAAAGTCCATTTGACCACTCGAATGAAAAGTCAACATTTTGCCACCACCAAGGGCAAAACGGTCATTTCGCATCGTTCGTCCGATTTAGCCTAACTAATCACCGATTAACCTCACTAATCGTGATTAGTCACTAATCTAATCATGGAATTTGGGACGGGTCGTTACATAAGCTACTTGACACTAGGATCATCTATCCTATTTCTGACAGCAAGTGGGTTAGTCCTACTCAAGTTGTACCAAAGAAGAGTGGCATGACTGTGGTAAAAAATGACCAAGATGAACTTGTACCAACAAGAGTCACGACTAGATGGAGAGTGTGCATCGATTACAGGAAGTTAAATGCTTTAACTAGAAAAGATCACTTTCCCCTTTTATTGATCAAATGCTTGAAAGATTAGCTGGTTACTCACACTATTGTTTTCTTGATGGTTATTCAGGTTATAACCAAATCCCAATTGCACCTGAGGACCAAGCGAAGATGACCTTTACCTGCCCATTTGGCATGTTTGCTTATCGGAGGATGCCGTTTGGTTTGTGTAATGCGCCAGCTACATTTCAAAGATGCATGATGGCCCTTTTCTCAGACATGGTTGAGAGGTTCATTGAGGTTTTTATGGATGATTTTTCTGTGTTTAGTTTCTCATTTGATATATGTCTTGATCATCTTGCATTAGTTCTAAAACGTTGCCAAGACACCAATCTGATTTTGAATTGGGAGAAATACCATTTTATGGTTAAGAAGGGTATAGTGCTAGGTCATGTAATTTCAAGCAAGGGAATACAGGTAGATAAAGCAAAAATTGACTTGATCTCTAAACTACCTCCCCCAGCATCTGTTAAGGGAATTCAAAGCTTCCTAGATCATGCAGGTTTTTATAGACGTTTTATTAAGGATTTTTCAAAAATAACTCGTCTGTTATGTAACTTGTTAGCTAAGGACACTTCTTTTGACTTTAATGACGAGTGTTTACATGCCTTTGAAATGCTTAAGAAGAAACTAACTTCTGCTCCAATTATCATGGCTCCAGATTGGTCTTGACCCTTTGAATTGATGTGTGATGTATCTGATTTTACTATTGGTGCAAGTACTAGGCCAAAGAATTGGAAAAATCCCTCATGTTATTTATTATTCAAGCAGGACATTGAATGATGCTCAGCTAAACTATTCCACGACAGAAAAAGAGTTACTTGATGTTGTCTTTGCTCTGGAGAAGCTCAGATCTTATCTTGTAGGATCAAAAGTCAATGTCTACTCAGACCATTCAGCTCTACGATGCTTAATGAACAAAAAGGATGCCAAGCCAAGACTCATTAGATGGATCCTCTTATTACAAGAATTTAATTTGGAAATAAGAGACAAGAATGGCAAAGTGAATGTAGTTGCAGACCACTTATCATGTTTGAAAAGTGAAGCAATTGATAGAAATGCACAGTTGCCCTTGAATGAATCATTCCCTGATGAACCACTTCTTACCATCCAAGATGATGAACCATGGTATGCTGATTTTGTTAATTTTCTTGCTTGTGGTATTATTAGAGATTATCTAACCTTTCAGGAGAATAAAAGATTCTTTTCGCAAGTGAAGTACTACATGGGGGATGAAACCTACCTTTTCAAATATGGACCTGATCAGATTATTAGGAGATGTGTTCCTGAGGTTGAGCAAGAAAGCATACTCAAGTTCAGTCATGAGTTTTCATGTGGAGGTCATTTTGGTGCCAAGAAGACAGCAGCCAAGGTTCTTCAATCTCGTTTCTTTTGGTCTACTTTGTTTAAATATGCTTTTAACTTTTGTGTTAAGTGTGATACGTGCCAAAGAGTGGGCAACATCAGCAGAAGAAATCAGATGCCTTTGCATAACATTTTGGTTGTGAAGATCTTTGACGTTTGGGGTATCGATTTCATGGGAGCATTCCCACCCTCTTTTGGCTACAATTACATCCTGGTGGCAATTGACTACGTGTCTAAATGGGTAGAAGCATTTGCTTCAAAGACCAATGATCATAGAGTGGTGATTAACTTCCTCAAGGACATCATTTTTTCAAGATTCAAAATGCCAAGAGCTATCATCAGTGATGGTGGAACTCACTTCTGCAACAAGCCATTTGAAGCCTGATGAAGAAGTATGGAATCACACATAGAGTGAGCACACCATATCATCCCCAAACTTCTGGCCAAGTGGAGATAAGCAATAGGGAGATCAAGAATATTCTAATGTAGACTGTGAATTCGACAAGGAAAGACTGGTCCACAAAGTTACATGATGCGTTTTGGGCCTATAGAACAGCTTATAAGACTCCTATTGGGATGAGCCCTTACATAATTGTTTTTGGGAAAACTTGCCATTTGCCTATGGAGTTGGAACACCATGCTTTGTGGGCAATAAAGAAGATGAACCTGGACTTCACAAAAGTTGGAATGTCAAGAAATCTGCAACTCAATGAGCTTGAGGAGCTAAGGGATGAGGCTTATGAAACTGCGAAGATTTACAAACAAAGGACCAAACTTTACCATGATAAAGCTCTCGCGAGAAAGGTATTCTTCCCTGATCAAAATGTTTTATTATATGACTCTCATTTACGTCTCTTTCCAGGTAAACTTAAGTCTAGATGGGTTGGACCTTTCAAAGTGATCAAAGTGTATCTTCATGCAGCAGTTGAAATAAAGAATCTCAACAATGGTAACAGCTTCAAAGTTAATGGCCACAGATTAAAGCCGTACTTGATGTCTGATATGGATTTTCCCATTGCACATATGGTGGATACTCTTCCATTCCATTAAGCCCATTTGCAACCACGTATTGCCTAGACGTTAAATACAGCGCTTGTTGGGAAGCAACCCAACCAGGTTCTATCTTTTTAACCTTTTAACTTAGTTACTTCTTTTCTTTCTCTGCTTTCATACTCCCTTTGCATTACATGCCTTATTTTCTACTTTATACATCGAGGACAATGTTTAGTATAGGTTTGGGCGTAGGGAATTGCAAATTTTTGGGTGCTAAAAAGTGAGTCTGTTAGAGCATTGTTGAAACATTGCAATGGAATCTTTATGAAAACTAAGGCATACAATCGTCATTTATAATGAAGCCTCAAATAGTCTTCTGATTAGGTGTTCATTCTGACCTCTTGTGCTCTTAGAATCATGGTGAATAAGCTACTTGATCAAACAAATGAAGAAGAATAGTGGAGATTACCCTTGTGATGTGTTGAGCCTACTTGCTTTTTTGAGAGGTTTTAATTTTTTTTCTACTCCAATTCTTTCTTTCTAAATTCACTCTAATCTGATCTCATTATCATTTTTTATTGATTACTAATAATTTATCATAATTTCATATATCACATGCCCTTCATTTGTGGAGTAGCCCTTTTGAAGTGATACTAGGCTTTGTGTGTATAACCTTCTAAAAGTCTTCTCTAAATCCTACATTTGTGTGCTCCATTAGCCATTTTGCAGCCAAACACATGTAGCCATTTCTTTCATAACCTACATCACTCCTTCCCTTTTGTATCTCACTTTGAGGTACTTAGCTTAATTGTGACCATACCCTATAGCTTGGAATCTGCCAAGGTTGTTGAAAGTGGAAATTCAATGCAAGGAAAAATATTGCCACTTTTAAATCAAAAGTTTATGGATAATCAAAAGAAGTTCAGGTCAAAAGAAGTTCATATCAAAAGAAAGAGAACATAAATGAAGTAAAACTTCAAAGACAAAAAACAAAGATGAAAAAAAAAAAACAAAAACAAAAAAAAACAAAAGAAACAGTTCAAGTATGATATGAGAAAAGTGCATAAATGGAAAGTTCATTCCATTCAACTCAAAGTGAGTAGATGCTGGGAATAACATCAAGCTGTGCAAAGTAATTTTTCAATAGCCCTTGGTATGATTCTAAGTTACTTGTTGTTCCTATCATTTTTTCATTTTTCCCTCAACCAAGCCTTATTACAATCTATATAGATTAAGACCTATGTTGATCATTTGGGCAATGAGATGAATGCTGGGAGGTATGTGCTCTATCTAATTCTTAGTTTTCAATTCTCTCATGAGACCTATCGTAAAATTGTGCCATGTTTTCTTATACTTCATATGTGAGAATACTTGCTTTCATATTACATAACTTCACTCACATATGTTTGATGGAGAGATTAAACCTTAGGTTCGAGTGATTGAGTGAATCTGTGAAACTTAGAGTTGAGACGAATTCTATCTTCAGGTTTGAAAATGATACCTATGAAGCCTTGAAACTGAGAATATATGTGTTCACTTGCACACTAATTAGTTGCTGACATGGTGAATTCAAGAAGGTGAAGGTATGACTAAATTTTCATTGGTTCACATTACTTTGTTTCCATAATGTTTTAACCCTTATTTTTTCAATGGAGTCTTGATGGTGTTTGTGGGTGTCACCTCTGTTAAACCCTAAGGAGACAAAACTCCTCCTACTAAGCACACCTAGGGGTTTAAATGGTTTATCTTAGGAAGATCGAGTCATTATTTTAATTGTGCTTTTGAATTTTTTTTTGCTCGAGGACTAGCAAATGATAAGTTTGTGGGTCTTTTTTAGGTCATATTTTATGCATTTTGCCATACATTATTATCTTTGATGTAGTACTAATATCTTTCATCACATAGGAGAAAATGATCATTTTTGTGAGAGTGGTGCAGGATTGGACATTATATCGAATTAGAAAGATTTTCGGTGTAAAAAGGAAGAAATTCGGAGTTGAAAGAGCTTACTTATGGAGAGAGGAAAAATAACTTGGAAAACAAGAAGTTGTCACTATTCACCCTGACACTGTTCACATGAATAGTATCAGATTCCTTTTCTTTCTGTATTTGCCCTCATGCTTTCTTACCTATATAAGCCCTCTTCACTCTCAAAATAAACCCTAGCCTCCACATAACAAATAAATCAGATCTGCTCTTCTTTTTTCATTCTCCTTCTCTTCCATTGAGAAAACCTCAAAAATAAAACTCATCTTTCTATTTCCCTTCCATAACCATCTCCTCTATTCCTTCCTTTTCCATCTCTTTCCCATGTACCTCAACCTCTCATCATAAAAGCTCCAAAATTCCTTCATCAAATTCGTCATCTATCATCTTTGTTGTGTGAAGAAGAATCCATTTTCAGTTCTGGAGAAGAAGACTGCCTTTTACTTAGAGTTTTCTGCATCCATGTCTTTAATTAATGCTTTTATGTTGATTAGATACATGCGTAGCCAATTTCTCATCTACGGTTCTTGATGTAACCATGTAAACTCAATTCTATATTATGATTGAAGTGTTCTGATTTTTACAAACTCTTCTTTGTTTCATTCATTTTAATTATTGATTCATATGTGATTTTAGTGCTTGATCACCATTAGGATTCCATGTGCCTAGTTAGATTTAGAGCACATGTCATGCATAAGTTTAATTGATTTATGAATGAAAGAATAGGGTTAGTAAGTACATGCCATGCCACTGAATCTGTTTGGTCATATTTATTTCTTTTTCTCATACTTAAAGGCTTTCTAGGAGTAATCTTGATAGGACCCACCCCGATTATCACCTCGATAACCGAGGCGAACCCTGCTCCCGTTTGACAAACACATGTAAAAGACCAAAATAACCTTATTTACAACAAAACCCACATTGTCAGACCAGGGAGAAAAGTCATACATTTTACAGAGCATAGTAACAGTACGAAAACAAATACAAGCCCTACGGTAAGCTAAGCGCGCAACGAATGACTTTATGCCTCGGACTCTGCCTCAACGGTAGCCCCAACGCTTGCATCACGACCTGGAGGGTGTAAAAAAAACACTAAAAACGTGAGTGGACTAAAAATAAATAAGAATTTTAAAACCGTTTACGAAATAAAATAGGGTTTCACCCTCCGTTTGAAAACAGGCATGCATAACCAAGTATCTTAAAACAACAATAAGTACGAAAGGAAAAGAAGTGCACAAATCAACAGAAATCAAAACCAAAGTTCAGGCACTCGCCCCTAAATCCATAGAAACCAAGTTATTCAGGTCACAGCCCAAAACCTTTGAAAAACCAGTGAAAAACATCGATCATACAAGTTTACTGGATCTCAAGTGCACCCGAGTCTTTAAACTCAAAACACAATGCACAATAACTAGGCCTTCCCGGGATATCAAGAGTCTTTAAACTCAAAACACAATCACAGGCCTCGGGGGGGTATCATCATCACCGAGTCTTTAAACTCAAAACCATACCGAGTCTTTAAACTCAAAACACATCAATCCAGGGCCCAAACCACCCCCCCCCCCGGTCAATCAATCCGAGTCTTTAAACTCAAACTCAAAACCAGATCCAGTGGGTTTTCCAAGTCTTTAAAATCAAAACCATTTTTCAAGCATAAGAAAATTCATCAAAATCCAAAAACCAAAGACAAATCGGAAATCTTCGAAAACCGAAACTACGTTTGATTAAAAGGGGACTTCCTCCCGCATTTCACTTCCAACCTAAAATCAAATCCACAAATCTTAATAAAACAGAATGCGTATAAACATAATCATTCATCCGAAACCATACTCAAAAACATCACAGAAATTATATTCTCGAAGTACGTGCAAATTCGATAACTCGTATTGAAAAGCGTGTACTCAAGTAAAGCAAGTATATAAATCATAAGCATAAGTTCATATCTCGAAAGCGTAAAAGCATAATCGAAACATAAACAATATAAGGAAAAACAGTTATGCATGCTCGGTTAAAAAACAAACAGTCCACTCACAGTTCCGAACACGTCACTCGCATCCTGTACGGTCCTCTGCTGTCTCAGGAATTTCCCGACCTGTCAAAGTCACCAATTCGGGTCACAAACACTCCATTTAAGCTTACCCTAATTTCCCTAATTTTTCTGGATTTTTAAACGTATTTTAAACGAACCTCTAAACCTTCGAACACTTAAAACTATCCGATCTGGTGTCCGATCGACCCGAAACTTATCCTAAAATGTTCGTTACATCGATTAGAGTGAAAACCGCGTTGAACGTTTCTCCGGAACAGTCCCCACGCGCCCTCACGTGCCGTCCAAAGGGGCTGCGCGTGGGAGTCACGCGTCTGTACTGTTCATCGTCTCCTACCTCCAGCCAACCCGGTTCAGACTGGTCCGGTCGAACCGAGCCGGTGAGGCCAGTTCTCACTCAAATCCAGTCCATTTTCAACCCTATTTAAACCACTAGTTTTGTCCTCTTCCTAGCAATTGATTCAACTAATGAACACACGAAATCAAGGTCTAAATCTCACCTCCCAAAGTCGAAGCAAAACACAGAAAAAACGACCTTCGAATTCCGGCCACCAGTCACTCCTCCCGTCACGGTTTCAAGCTCTTAACCTTGGCAGGAACTTCCTTAAGCTGCCAGAAGCAACACAAACACTCATCCAGTCCCCAAACTTCCCGACTTTCAATTTGAACCCAAATTGAAAAATAGGGGAACTAGGGGAAACTTACCAATTCTGTGCACTGCCGTGAGCTTCGCCGTGGTCCTCCCCGTCCTATCGTCTTTCCTCTGCCCTCTGAACACCACCACAAACCCAGACTCGATTGACTTGATCGATTGAACACTCACCCGTGCACGATAACCTCTCTGTTTTTCCTGGCTTTCTCACTTTCCTCTCAGCCTTCCTCACACAACTCTCACCCAGAAACACTCACCAGCCTCTCAACTTTTCTCTGCTCACTCTCACTCGATCACAAGGACTCACACACTCATTGAAACCGATCACTTGCCTCACTGTCTCACGGTCTCTGTTTCTCTCCTTGCACGGTTAACCGACCCACACGATTTAAAATGAACGGTGAAAGTGGCTAGAACCCACTAGAATCACACCAGATGTCAACCTCCCTATGGACCAGCCCCAAAATATCCAATAAACACTGCACACATGTCCTTATCTGATTTACACAAAACCCAAGCAGTAACAAGACCAAAATGCCCTTAATTGTTCAAATTACGATTGTGCCCTTCACCTTTCTAGACCCATATCTCACTCGTCCGATGTCCGATGAAGACGTACCGCCTGTCGTTGTACTCAGGACGTCGAGATCTACCTAAAGGTCCTCGGTTTGTGTGAAGAAAACTTGTCGTTCAAAAAGTCAACAAATTCCTCCCTTTTTGACTTAATTACGAACATGCCCTTAACCTTCCGAACATCATAACTTCTTCCTCGGACGTTAGAATCGAGCGTGTCACCTGTCTACGGACTCGTGACGTCCTGAACTACGTCACGGTCATTGGTCAATGACCAATTGACCGTCCAAACTAAAAGTCAACATTTTGCCCATTCTGGGGGCAAAATCGTCATTCTGCGCCGTCTGTCCAAAAGTGTCCTACTAATCACGAATTCTCTTGCTAATCCGTCATCAACTCTAAGCTAATCCTGACTCCCGGGACGGGTCGTTACAAATCTAAAGTACATGCCATACTTAGGTTACAATTAGAAGGACTAGATAGTGTTCCACATGCCATGGCCTATCTTACTTATGTGAAAACGATCCTTAGAGCAGGTTTGGAAGATCAGAGTACTTTAGTCACTGTATTCATAGAATCAAGGTTACATAGGTGAAGTCAAGACCCTAGCTTCCATCTCCATACTTTTCTCAATCTTTGCTATCTATCTTCATTTACGTAAAGTTTTAATTTCAGTTTAACGTCCTTACATATATTCTTTTTTATTTTCAGTTCTATTTATTCCACTAGTTAATTGAGTCATTATAGGGTTATCTAGAGGTAAATGTGAAGCCTAATCAGTCTATGTGGTTCGACACCCTTACTTGTGTATTACCATTACTACAATAGTAGCTCCGCGGAGGCATTACTACAATAGTGGATTGGCAGCGGCACCTTGAGCGATCGCCGAAGAAAGTGGCTTGGCGGAGGCATCTAGGTGAGCCACTAGAGAAGGTGGCTCGGCGGCGGCACCTTGAGAGGTCGCCTGAGATATGGACTCGGTGGAGGCACCTGGGTCGGTTGCGAGATGGGATCGGTATCTAATGAGGGGCCCAAATTCTTGGTTGGGGGGGGGGGGGGGGGGGGGCGGGTGCCTCCTGCTTAGCTAGACATGAGGATACTCGAGATGTTGAAGAAGTACGGGGATGTGAACCTTAGGATGTTCACCGAGGGGGAGTCGGCTGGTGAGTCCTCTGACCCTCAAGTGACCCTCTACTGCCCAAGGCAGATGGTACTGTTGCTAAACGGCATCTGTCAGGAGGCTTCCATCCCATTGGAAAACTTGGCAGCAGAGAAATGCAAGGCGGCCGACGAGAAGATGGAGAAGGCACTCCTGCTGCTCAGCAATGTAAGTGGAATTTTTGTGTAAAGGTTGATTTATAGATCGATTGTGTGTCCGTATAATCATGAGTTATGTGCAGGCTCTCGGTGACGTCTATCTGAGTTTTCCATTGTTCAGTAGAGGGTCGTCTCAGCCAGGAAGGACAATGAGAAGAAAAGGTTGATGCGGCCGAGAAGGATCGAGTGCGGCATCTAAAGGAATTCTATTGAGTGAAGGCGACCAGGGAGACCAACCTTACAAAAGCCTGGGAGCAGGCTGTGGCCGAGTTCAAAGTGTTCGAGGAGATGGACAAGATCAAGAACAGCTACGCCACCGACTACAAGGAGGAGTTCTTCAAGAACTTGTTCTGCAACAATCCTAGGTTGTCAATCCGCACACCCTGGCTTGGTCTAGATATAACTGCTGACAACGGTAGGTGCAGACGAAGGCCGTGCCACATACCAAGAGGCCAGAGATAGAGGAGCCAGTTTAGGGATCAGGCCTTGTGCCGTGTTTTGTTTTTGGCAGTTTATGGGAAGGCCGAGGGCCTTATTTTTGTAAAGCTCTTGTAGACAAAGCATAAAAAGTCTTCATTAATGGAATTGGCTTTCAATCATGAAAGTTTCTCAAGATGTATTTGTTAACCTATTTGTAGATGTAAGCCGACTAGTAGTGTAAGCCGAGTAAGTCTATAGAGCTGTACTCTAACTTGAATGTTTATGGAAAATAACAAGTGTTGGGGTGTAGGCCGAGTAAAATCGTACCCTGACTCGTATGTTTGAGTCAAAGTGTGGGTGTAAGCCGAGTAAGGTCGTGTACACCGACTCGAATGTTTAAGTCAAATAGCAAGTGTTGGGGTGTAGGCCGAGTAAGACCATACCCTGACTCGTATGCTTGAGTCAAGGTGTGGGTGTAAGCCGAGTAGGGCTGTACACCGACTCGAGATGTTTGAGTTTGTATGTTATGTTTTTGTTGACTGTACATGCATTGTGTAGCGAAAATACTCATCATTGATAATGTGAGCCAAAGTTGGCGAATTACAGAAACTCATAAGAAGAAAATAACAAAGTTAAAGGAATTATTTCTTCAGGTGGTAGGCATGCCATGGGTGGCCGAGTTTTCTGCCCTTAGAGTCCTCCAAGTCATAGGTGCTTGGTCGACTGATCTTTGTAATCCGGTAGGGGCCTTCCTAGTTGGGGCCGAGGGTTATAGCTGAGCGATCCTCTGTGGCGAGGCTAACTTTTCGAAGTACCCAGTTCCCTTCTTGAAAACTGTGGGGTTTGACCTTGAAATTGTGATAGTTGCAGCGCTGCTGCTTGGAAGCAATGTTTATAAGGTTGGCTTGTTCCTAGTGTTCCTCAATGAGATCCAGGCAGAGTGCAAGTTGTTGGTCATTCTAGTCGGGCTCGTAGGTCGACACTCGATAAGAATTCTCATTAAGCTCAGCTGGGAGGAGTACCTCAGTCCCGAAGGTCATGGAAAAAAGGGGTTTCATTAGTTGACGTCTGGTAGGAGGTCTTGTAGGACTAGAACGCTTTTGGGAGGATCTCAGACCACTTGCCCTTTGCTTTGTCGAGCTGAGTTTTCAATGTATGTTTGATGATTTTGTTTATGACCTCAACATGACCATTGGACTGGGGATAAGCTGGGGAGGCGAAGCAGAGACGGATGTTCTGTTTGTCACCGAATGCGCGGAAGCACGCGTTATCAAACTATTTCTCGTTGTCCGTGACGATGGTGTGTGGAAGACTAAAACGACAGATAATGTTCTGGAAGATAAAAGTTTCAATCTAGGCAGTGGTGATGGAGGCCAGAGCTTTGGATTCCACCCATTTTGTGAAGTAGTCCACTGCCACCACAATGTACTCGATCTTTCCCTTCCCAACTGCCATCTTACTAATCAAATCAAGTCCCCATTACAAAAACGACCATGGGTTGAGCATGGGCATGAGGCTTTCTAGAGGTAGGTGAAGGAAAGGGGTGAACCGTTGGCATTTATCACATCGCCTGGTTAGTTCGGTCGCATCCGCATGTATGGTTGGCCAATAGAAACCTTGGCGAAAGGCCTTATGGATCAGTGAATATGGGCCAGAGTGGTTCTCGCATATGACTGCATGTATCTCTTCTATGATGGCTCTCCCTGCGCCTGGGATGAGGCACTTCAGAAAAGGTGAGAGTAAAGCCCTGCTTGTAAAGTTTTCCGTTGTTGAGTGTATACCGTGTTGCCTATCGCTAGACTTTCTTGACCTTGATCTTGTCGAAGGGGAGAGTCACGTCGATGAGAAAACCAATCAGTGGGGTCATCCAAGTGGGGTCTGTGGTGGTTACGCAGACTTTGGAGTGCTGAGTGCTGGGTCGGTCAAGTAGCTCCACAAGGACATTTTGGCTTTTCCTCTCGTCGAGGGAGGATGTAAGTCGAGTAAGAGCGTCAGTGTGATTGTTTTTGGATCGGGGGATCCATGTTATAGTGTGGTTGTGGAAACTGTTAAGGAGAGATTTTTCCATTGTCTTCTGCGATGGAAGAGTCTTTGGCCTCATACTCATCGTTGATCTAGCTGACAATGAGCTGGGAGTCGCTATAAATTCGAATTTGTTTTGCATCCATGGTTTTGGCCAGGCGAAGTCCGGCGAGAAGAGCCTCATACTCGGTGATGTTGTTCAATGCTTTTAATAGGAAACGAAGGGCATACTCCATTTTGACTTTGTCCAGTGTGGTGAGGACGAGTCCGACCCCTAAGCCGCTGTGGTAGGCTAAGCCATCAACATATAAGAGCCATGTAGGCTGAGCAAGATCTAGCTGACGGTTCCCACCATCCAAGGTATGTGTCATGGATGATGGAAGAGCCGGAGGAATGGTTTCCCTCGGGTGCTACTGGGACATAAGAAAATTCAGAGATAAAATACGCGATGGCCTGCCCCTTCTCAGCTGTGTGAGGCAAGAAAGTGATATCAAACTCGCTAAGTTCAATTGCCCATTTAAGTAATCTTCCAGACATTTCTAGCTTCTGGAGCACCTGTCAAAGTGGCTTGTCGGTCATAACGACGATTGAATGAGCCTGGAAGTAAGGTCTGAGTTTCCTAGAGGACATGATGAGAGCGAAGGCGAGTTTTTCTAGGTTGGTGTACCTCGTCTCAGCGTCATGTAGGGTCTTTCTTACATAGTACACTGGTCGCTCTGCGTCGTCCTTCCGTTTAACAAGTACTGAACTGGGACGGAGGTGGAGACAGAGAGGTATAAGAAGATGGGCTCTCCCATCTCAGGTCTTGCCAACAGCGGTGCTCTTCCCATGTATTCTTTAAGTTCGGTGTAAGACTTGGTGCACTCCTCAATCTAGGTAATGTGTTTGGACTTGCCCTTGAGTACTTTGAAGAAAGGCACGCATTTGTCTATGGCTTTTGAGATGAATCGCATAAAAGCCGCCACTCGACCAATTTGGCTTTGTATTTCTTTCTGAGTTCACGGGGGCTCCATATCAATGAAGGCTTTGATCTTTTCTAGGTTGGCCTCAATTCCCCTCTAACTTATCATGAAGCCCAGGAACCTCCCAAAGCCGACTTCGAAGAAGCACTTGGCTGGGTTTAGCCTCATCTTGTACTGTTTGAGGACGTTGAACATTCGGGAGAGGTTGGGGATGTGTAGGTCGGCCGATTTACTCTTAACAAGCATATCTTCGACGTAGACCTCTATTGTCTTCCCTATCTGGTCCGCAAACATGAAGTTCACTAGGTGCTGGTAGGTGGCCCCTACGTTCTTGCGTCCAAATGACATAACGTTATAGCAGTACAACCCCTGGTCTGATTGGAATGTTGTGTGGATTTGGTCCGCTGGGTGCGAGAAGATTTGGTTGTAGCCTGAGTAGGCGTCCATGAAGCTTAGGAGTTCATGTCCAGCCATTGCGTCGACCAACTGATCTATCTTGGGCAGGGGGAAGCTGTCCTTGGGGCATGCCTTGTTTAAGTCGGTAAAGTTTATGCACATTCCTCATGCTTCCGAGGGCTTTTTAATCCGTACAAGGTTAGCTACCCAAGCAATGTAGACCGCCTTTCGGACAGAGTAAATACTGCTGAGTTTGATGATCTCAGCCTTCATGGCCTCTGTTCTCTCTGCGTAGTAGAGGCGATGCTTTTGGTCGACTGGTGTGTAAGAAGAGTCAATCCTCAGTCGGTGAAAGATTACATCGGTGGATATGCCAAGCATGTTGGCATAGGACCACAAGAAGACCACAGAGTTGTCTTTCAAAAAGTTGATTAGTTGTGAGCGTAAATCGAGGGAAATAGTGGTTCCAATTTTTACCTTTCGATCTGAAAAGTTGTGAGAGAGAATGGTCTCCTCGAATTCCTCGATGGGCTGCGGATAGTGTCGCCGAATGTTCCTTGGGGTCTTCAATCGGACCATCCTGCATTTGTTGTTCCTTACAAGGATCAATCGGGTCGGCCTCAAATGCTGACTCGGTCACGACCATGGTTTCCTTTGGCGGCTAGATTAGTGTGAAAGAGTTGCATGCCCTTGCTGCCATTTGATCCCTATGGACCTGACCAATGCCCATGGGGGTGGGGAACTTAACCAAAAGCTGGTGTGTGGATACCACAACCTTCACCTGGTTGAGTATCCCCTGTCCGAGAATGACATTGTAAGAAGCAGGGCAATCAACCACCAGGAAAGGGGTGAGTACCATTGCTCTCTGCAGATGTGATCTGAGGGAGAGTAGGAGAGTTATGGTACCATGTGGAACTAAGAAGTCCTAGTGAATCCGAAAAGTGGTGTAGGGGAAAGGTCCAAGCTGGACTCTGGTATTCCTAGTTGCTTGAATGCCCTCATGAAGAGGACGTTAACAAAGTTGCCAGGGTCGCCCGTGACCCGCTGGACTTCGAAGATGGATATTTCTGCCATGATGATGATCAGATCGTCATGGGGCTGGGTGATTCCTCTCTCCTCCTCCTCGGAGAAAGTAATGGGTGCCCATCCGAGCTAGCTGGTCTTCTTGGCTCGTCCATTCTCGATGTTGGAGATTTGGTGATTAAGTTTTGTGGTTCGCGGGAAATTCTTCTTCGCTTGGTTGGAGGTGAGTGGGTAGGAGATGGATTGTCCTCCTGAGATTGTGTTGATCTGCGGGTTGCTAGGTGAATGTGGTGCATGTTGGACGAATTGATTGATATTTTTGTCCTGAGCCTGAGCCTCCACTAGGTCTCTGAACGCCATACATTTTTCTATGTTGTCGCCGTTGTACTTGTGTACTAGCAATAGGTTCCTCTGTCCTTGCCGAGTTTGCCTTTGGCTGGTGCCCAAGAGGACTTCAGGATCATGTGCTCCACGTTGAGCAAAGAATTTTCATAGGGTGTGTTTAGGATTGTGTAGGTCTTATATTTCGACCGAGGAACCCATTTTTCCTCGTTGCTCAGTCGCTCCCATTAGTTGCCTTGCCCATGCTGTCTTTCCTGTTGGTTCGGGTTCTTTCCCATCTTCTCCGGGTTGTACAGGTTGTTTCTATATAGGTAGTCTTTTCTTTTTCCTCGTAGCTCTGTTGGCCTGTATTCTGAGGATGCTGATCTGAGCTCTATTGTTGGCTCTGGCTGCTCAATAGGTAAGTTTTAATTGAGTCGGCCCGAGGAGGCTGGTATGTGTTAGCTGCATGGGTGTTAGTGTAAGACCCATGTTTTGGAGGGAACGGTGAACAATCCCACATTCATGCGAGGGGGGAATGGTCTGGGAGAGGATGGTGGTGTGCCTTAAAGGTAAAGGCACACACCTATCTAGCATTAGGCCTTTTGTGGGCTCAAGTGGCTTTGGGGGGGATTGAAACCCCAAAGTTAAGCGAGTTAAGACTAGTGCAATTCCATGATGGGTGACCCACTGGGAAGTTGCATCATGAGCTCCCGAAAACAAAACCGTGAGGGCAAGGCCCAAAGCGGACAATATGGTGCTAGATGAGTCGGGTCCTGACCGAGGAGGGTCGGGTCCTAACAATTTGGTATCAGAGCCAGACCCCGATCAGGAAGTGTGCTAGCGAGGACGCTGGGCCCTAAGGGGGGTGGATTGTAAGACCCATGTCCTGGAGGGAACGGTGAACAATCCCACATTCCTGCGAGGGGGAATGGTCTGGGAGAGGATGGTGGTGTGCCTTAAAGATGTAGGCACACACCTATTCAGTACTAGGCCTTTTGGGAGCTCAAGTGGCTTTGGAGGGAATTGGAACCCCAAAGGTAAGCGAGTTGAGGCTGGTGCAATTCCATGATGGGTGACCCCTTGGGAAGTTGCACCATGAGCTCCCGAAAACAAAACCGTGAGGGCGAGGCCCAAAGCGGACAATATGGTGCTAGATGAGTCGAGTCCTGACCGAGGATGGTCGGGTCTTGACAGTTAGCCTTTTGGCTCAGCGTCTCGGCCTTGGCGTGTATCGCCGCCTGTTTCATAATTTCATTATACATAGTCCAGCTTTGAGTATGAACTGCGTACCTAAAGGGAAATTTAGGAGGCCGCCCTTGAAAGCCATGAATGCCACCCTGTTAACCGTTTCGGCACACCGGGAGTACTCGTGGCTAAACTTAACTACATATCCCTGCAGTGGCTCATTTTCCCCTTACTTTAGCTAGAAAAAATCCTCGGCTAAGAACAGGTGGTCGGTCTAAATCGTGAATTGGTTCATAAAGGTGGATGTGAGTTGTTCGAAAGGATCATGGATCCAAGATCTAGTTTTTAGAACCAATTAATTACTATCTCAGTCAGTGTGGAGCTGAAGATAAGGCATTATTCCTCGTCTAAGAGATTCTTTAGGGAAACAACTGAGTGGAAGTTGTTCAAGTGGGTGTATGGGTCTTCCTTCCCAGTGTAAAGTGGGATCTTCAGGGGTTTGATCTCGTGATCGATTCTGAACTGGTTGATTTTTTCTGTAAAAGGCCCCTGACTCATCTTCGCCCATGTCGATCTCGTCGGCCGCTTCGTCTCGGCCTCTAGTTACTTCACTCAGTCTATGAGGTGTTGGATGTAACACCCCGGAAATTCGAGGATTTTAATATTGTAATTTAATGTATGAATTGAAGTTTTTACCCTTGTTAATGGTATGGTAAATTGTTGACTTTTTGATTTGTGGGTCAAATGAACTTTGACCAATGACCGTGACGTAGTTCGGGATGTCACGAGTCCATAGGCAGGTGGCACATCCAATTCGTACGATCGGGGAAAAGGTTATGACTATCGGAAGTTCATGGGCATTACCGTAATTTGGACTTTTGGGGCGAAAACGTTGACTTTTCGTTTGGCAACTAATTCTCACATGACTCAAGGACCGTTAGGTAGGTCTCGATGCCCTGAGTCGGTAGACAGGCCGCACGCCGAAATCGGACTTCGTACGAGGAAGTTATGGTCAGAAACGTGAATTCGGGAGTTTCGCGTCTCGGTAATCTTGTCAAATATTTTATTCTGATGTTATGATTGGAGGACGCTTGAATGAGTGACAAGTGTCACTCATCCATTGGCTAGATTGGATCAGATCCACTATGGGATTAAATAGCATTAAAACCAACTTTTAATCCTAGCCACTCATCAAAAGTTCCTTGATTTTCTCTCAGCCCTTGATCTCATCTCTCAGATTAAATCTGGACCGTCCATTTCCTTTCCCTCCATTCTATATATATTTTCCTACCCGACACACACATACTGCCCATACAACCATCACACATGTGTACCACCCTGATTCTTGCTTTGTGTGTTGCTGGACTGAGCTGGTGAGACTCTGAGGGACGGCGGTGAACGGTGGCAGACGGCGGCTGTGCTAACCCGAAAACTGTCAAAAAAACTCAGGAATGGAAGCTTGAATTCCAACGTGTATCTTTGTTTTTTATTAATCCTATTCGATTCTATGGACTGTTAGGAACCTATAGGGCTCGATTTCGCGACCAGTGGTGGCCTAAACAGGGCGTGAACGGCGACGGGAGAACCTGGTCTGTTCATCGAGGTAAGTCTTCGATTCAGTCCTTGTTTAATGATTTTAATTAGATAGAACTGTTTCTGGGATTGAGACGAGCATGTAGGAACAAACTAGAACGAAAATGGTTGAGAATTGAAGAAATGGTGACCGGGTCAGATCGCGGGTCTGATCGACCCAGTTGCAGAGAACGGGTCGACCCGTCAGGAGGACAGGGGTGATGACATGGCACCCTGTCAGACTTGTCAGGTGACGTGGACCATTCTTCGGACGACACGTGTCACATGTCAGTGCACAGTCAGCACTGACATGTCAGTGACGTGGCCCAATCAGGGACTGCCACGTGTCACTGACATGTTAGTGACGTGGACTAGTGCCGTGCTGACACGTGGCATATGTCAGATCTGACACGTGGCCTGAGAGATCAGTGATGTGGACCAATTGGGTGTTGACACGTGGCACCTATCAGAGTCTGACATGTCAGACCTGACAGCTGTCAGATGACGTCATGCTGACGTCAGCAGTGACGTCAGCGATGACGTCAGCAGGAACTATTCCTGCGTTGACCGGCGCGTGTGGGCACGTGTGAATCGTACTTTTGGTGGGACCACCACCATTCTTTAGGTTTCGACGATCCGGATCCAATGGCGGTGGTTTCGGGTCGATTGGAGATCATTAAGTTGGTCAAAATAAGGTTTATTACCTCGGGAAGCGCGTTCGGGTGGCTTTTTCGGGCCGGTTTCAATCTAGGGTTTCATGGTTGAATGTTAGGCGTTTATATTGACCTTTATGTATACTTTGGACATGACCGGGATTGTACAATTGTACCAGGTCGAGGGTATACGTTCGGTTTTCAGCAGGATTGTACTGTGAGTGGGCCCGATTTCATTAAACACTTGCATGCTTAAATGTTTTCCGATTTACTTATATATTCACATGTTGGAATCATGAAACGGTTTTGAGGATATTGAAATTATGGTTATGCCACGTTTCACGGTATTTGGGTTTGAGACCCGTTCGATGAAACTTAAAGATTGGTTTGGATTTTATCTACGTATATATATATATGTTTTGCATGTGGATATCAATAAAATGTATTTTGTACTGCACTGTATAGATACGTTCTTATGATACTGTCTCCTCCGGATGTGGTACCCCGGAGTGGTCATAGCGCATTGCCTGCGAGGGGTCATTCTACGGAGGAACCGGACCGTAAAATGACTCAGGAGCAGGATTGCTTATTTGACGTCAGGGACGTCGAGCGTCTTGGACGCTAGGCATTTGAGATGCCGTACTCGGACGGGGTTCGGGGATTGGACTCGGAATTGGGACCCGAGTGGCACGCGTAGCCTTGAGACTATGACCTTATTGGACGTCAAGGACGTCAGACATCGGGGATGTCAGGATTGGAGTGTATAGTGCAGTGACTATCATTATGTTATGATTTTATTACATGCCTTATGGTTCATATTATACGATTTATGGTTTTAAATTCTGATGCATGCATGTTTGGAAAACGGAGGGGTAAATTATATGTTTTACTTATTAAACGATTTTATAAACTTTGAGTTTCGGCCCACTCACCCTTGATGTTTTGGTAACCCCTCCAGGTCGTGCTACTGAGGTAAAAGAGGAACTTGAGGCTGAGGCATAGATCTACTTCTCCGTACCTGAACCCCTATTGGGTGGTTTACCCGCAGGTTTATTCTAGAGTCTTGCTCGCAACTTGTAATTTTGGATTTCATCCCTTGTCTGACATCTATTTAATTCGGATTTGATGTATAACTTTAATTTGGTTATTTATGCATTGGATGTTTTGAGGTTAAAAATGGTATGAATTTTGGGTGTCAGACGGGAGCAGGACACGTCCCCTTGTGGTCCCTGTGGGATCGGGGCGGGTCCTGTCAGCTTGGTATCAGAGCACTAGGTTGTGGTCATCATGCTAGACTAGCGATTAGTACTAGTTACTTTTCGAGTTTAAGGATAATGTTAACTGATCTATGCCTCTTGACAGTTGGTTATGCCTCCAAGGAGGATTCCTTATACACGAACTGACGAGGATCTGTAAAGGGAAATGGAATGTGCAAGCATTGAGCGGGCTCAGCGTCTGGGAACCACACCTTTCAACGGGGGATCGAACCCCGAAGATGCTCATGATTGGATCACCAAATGGGAAAGGATCTTCACGGTGATGCACTGCCTTCCGGGCGAACGGGCAACTTTGGCGGCCTTCTTACTGGAAGGAGGAGCCTACCAGTGGTGGCATGGCCTCGAAATGTCTGGATGGTCTGTCCATACCACTACTTGGGATGCTTTTCGTTCCCGATTTCTGGACCAGTACTACCCGCGATCATTTCGCGCGGCACGGGAGGCTGAGTTCCTGCGGCTGGAGCAGGGGGATATGTCCGTTACGGACTATGAGCAGACTTTCGGAAAACTATTCCGGTTCGTTGCATCATTCGTGAGCACGGAGGAGGACAAATGCCAAAGGTTTGAGCTTGGACTCCGAGGGGAGATCCGGGCAAGTGTGACTGCTGCTACTCATGCTTCTCTGAGAGATATGGTTGACGCTGCGATGCGTGTCGAGGCCAGTCTGGCGGCACACCAGACACGACTGCTTACGGACGAGGGGCAACGTCAGGATCGCCCACACCGTGGGCCATCAGGCCAGAAGAACAATAGGGGAGGGGGCTACAGGGGAGCACCCTCATCCTTCAAGGGTCGTGGCTGGTCAGGTCGACGTGGAGGCTCTCAGGACAGAGGATCAGGATACAACTCTGGTTAGCGTTCATCATGGAGCGGTGCTTCTGGTGGGCATTCGGACAGGCCGAGGCCAGTAACCTGTTTTGCTTGCGGAGAGGAGGATCACTACGCATGTGATTGCCCGTTGTTGTCCAAGATCAACGACGCAGGGACTCTAGTGTGGTGCAGAGCACGACTTCCCACACTAATGGAGGTCGCGGTCAGGGAGGTGACTGTGGTGCTAGGCGTGGCGCGCGCGGACACGGACGAAATGGAGGGCCTAGGGCTCAAGTGTTTGCAATGACCCAGCAGCAGGCGAGGACTGCCCCAGGCGTGGTTACAGGTACACTATATATCCTAAACTTTCTTGTACGTGTATTGATGGATGCGGGGGCTACACATTCTTTTATTTCGAAGCGTTATGCTGGTATGCTTGATTGTGTGGTATCAGGCTTAGATTGTGAAATGGGTGTTGGCACCCCGATGGGTATCGTGTACCTTGTGAATCAGGTGATTCGGAGGTGCCCGGTGAGAATTGAGGATGTGGACTTACCAGCGGACTTAATTATTCTGGACATCCACGACTTTGATGTAATTTTAGGTATGGATTGGCTATCGGAGCATGGGTCGCTCATCGATTGCTTTAGCAAGCAAGTGATTCTGCGAAGCCCGAGTTTGCCGGAGGTTATCTTTCAGGGGGAGCGTGACGGTTCGCCTCCTGAAGTGATTTCTTCACTTACTGCTACCAAACTTCTACTGAAGGGATGCCAGGGTTATCTGGCGCATGTTGTGTCAGAACAGGTTGATACTCCGGGTATCGACGGGATACCGGTGGTACGTGAGTTTCCGGATGTGTTCTCGGAAGACTTACCGGGGTTACCACCATCGAGGGAGATTGAGTTTACAATTGAACTACTCCCTCGTACCCGACCTATATCTTAGGCACCATACCAGATGGCGCCGGCCGAGTTACGAGAACTCAAAACTCAATTGCAGGAGTTGGTGGATTTGGGATACGTCCGACCGAGTACTTCACCGTGGGGAGCACCGGTGTTGTTCGTAAAGAAGAAGGAGGGGAGTCTCCATTTGTGCATTGACTATCGGCAACTCAACAAGGTGACACTGAGGAACCAGTATCCTCTACCCAGGATTGATGACCTTTTTGACCAGTTACAGGGAGCACAGTACTTTTCGAAGATTGATTTGTGGTCTGGGTATCACCAACTGAGGATTTCGAAGGAGGATATTCCGAAAACTGCTTTTCGAACCCGTTACGGACACTACGAGTTCCTTGTTATGCCTTTTGGTTTGACGAATGCTCCGGCAGCATTCATGGATCTGATGAACCGAGTCTTCCGACCCTACCTGGATAAGTTCGTGATTGTGTTCATCGATGATATCTTGGTGTACTCGAGGAGTGCCCGAACACATGAGGAACATCTACGGTTGGTGTTGGAGAAGCTGAGACTAGAACAGTTGTACGCCAAGCTAAGCAAGTGTCAGTTTGGGCTGAGCAGTATTGGTTTTCTGGGACACGTGATATCAACGGATGGGATTAGCGTGGATCCCCAGAAAACAGAAGCGGTGACCAACTGGGCTAGACCGACAACAGTAACGGAGGTGCGGAGTTTTGTCGGGTTAGCAGGTTACTACCGGAGATTCGTGGAGGGTTTCTCCAAGATTGCTGCACCATTGACTCGTTTGACTCGGAAGGGAGTAAAATTCATTTGGGACGAGCAATGTGATCGGAGTTTTCAAGAGTTAAAGGATCGATTGACCACTGCACCTGTCCTTGCATTACCGGATGACAGTGGAGAATTCGTGGTCTTTAGTGACGCATCACTACAAGGTTTGGGCTGCGTGTTGATGTAAACTGGCAAGGTTATCACCTACGCATCCCGGCAGCTAAAGACTCATGAGTTGAACTACCCCACCCATGATTTGGAGTTGGCAGCGGTGGTTCATGCTCTAAAAATCTGGAGACATTACCTATTCGGCGCAACGTGCCGGATATACACCGACCACTAAAGCCTAAAGTACCTATTCACTCAGAAGGAGCTTAACATGAGACAACAAAGATGGTTAGAGCTGCTGAAGGATTACGACTGTACAATTGAGTACCATCCGGGTAAGGCCAATGTGGTGGCAGATGCACTCAGCAGGAAGTCAGCGGGATCTGTTGCACACCTGGGGATGGTGTATCTTCCTTTGCTGGTGGAACTCCGGAAGGCGGGAGTTATTTTTGGATACAGATGAGCATGGAGCTTTGTTAGCGAGCTTTCATGTACGACCAGGGCTGATTGATCGGATCATCGAAGCACAACTTCAGGATCTGATACTCTGTATTTACAGGATTCAGGTCGATGCGGATGGGAGAGAGGATTTCTCCATCCGAGATGATGGAGCACTTGTGAAGTTGGGCAGTTTGTGTGTACCTGCAGTGGTAGAGTTACGGGCCGAGATACTTGAGGAGGCCCATAGTTCGGCTTATGCTATGCATCCGGGAGGTACAAAGATGTACCGTACCCTCCGAAACCATTATTGGTGGCCAAGAATGAAGAAGGACATTGCGGAGTTTGTGAGCAAATGCTTAACATGTCAGCAGATTAAGGCGGAACGGCAGAGACCTTATGGGGCTATGCAGCCACTTCCGATTCCTGAGTGGAAGTAGGATCACATCACCATGGACTTCGTTTTTAAGTTACTAAGGACTCAGAGTGGAGTTGACGGAGTATGGGTGATCGTGGACCGGTTAACTAAGTCAGCCCATTTCTTGCCAGTTCAGGAGACTTATAAACCTAACTGACTGGCTCAATTTTTCGTAAAGGAAATCATACGATTGCATGGTACGCCAGAATCGATCGTGTCCGATCGTGATCCGCGTTTCACTTCCAAGTTCTGGCGGAGTTTGCAAGCTACTTTGGGAATAACACTACCTTTCAGTACTGCTTTCCATCCACAGACCGATAGACAGTCTGAACGGACCATTCATGGGATACTCATTTGCCATTGATGGAATTCGCTTACAACAACAGCTATCAGACAAGTATCAGGATGGCACCCTATGAGGCACTGTATGGTCGACAGTACAGGACACCAATCTGTTGGATGGAGATAGGGGAACGAGCGGCTGTAGGGCCAGAATTGATGGACTTAACCCTGGAAACTGTTCGGGTTATCAAGGAGAGATTGAAGGCGGCACGGGATCGCCAAAAGAGTTTTGCCGATCGACGGATTCGAGACTTGAAATTTGAAGTGGGAGATTTTGTCTTCCTGAACTTATCTCCGTGGAAAGGGATTATCCGTTTTGGTCGACGGGGGAAACTGAGTCCGCGTTTTATCGGACCGTATGAGATCGTGGAGAGGATTGGCCGGGTTGCGTACAGATTGGCACTACCTCCAGAACTTTCTAGAGTTCACGATGTTTTTCACGTATCGATGCTGCGGAAGTACGTACATGATGCTTCCCATACACTAGGGGAACAACCTATCGAACTCCGAGGGGATTTGAGCTTTGAGGAACAACCAGTGCAGATTTTGGATCGGAAGGACATGGTACTATGTCGGAAGACTATCCCTCTCGTGAAGATTCTCTGGAGAAACCAGAATGTGGAAGAAGCCACATGGGAGCCTGAGGCTCAGATGCGAGAACAATTTCCTCATTTGTTTCTTTGAAATTTCAGGACGAAATTTCTTAAGGGGGGAAGGTTGTAACACCCCGAAAATTCGAGGATTTTAATATTGTAATTTAATGTATGAATTGACGTTTTTACCCTTGTGAATGGTATGGAAAATTGTTGAATTTTTGATTTGTGGGTCAAATGAACTTTGACCAATGATCGTGACGTAGTTCGGGATGTCACAAGTCCATAGGCAGGTGGCACGTCCAATTCGGACGATCAGGAAAAAAGTTATGACTATCGGAAGTTCAGGGGCATTACCGTAATTTGGACTTTTGGGGCGAAAACGTTGACTTTTCGTTTGGCAACTAATTCTCACATGACTCAAGGACCGTTAGGTAGGTCTCGATGCCCTGAGTCGGTAGACAGGCCGCACGCCGAAATCGGACTTCGTACGAGGAAGTTATGGTCAGAAACGTGAATTCGGGAGTTTCGCGTCTCGGTAATCGTGTCGAATATTTTATTCTGATGTTATGATTATAGGACGCCTGGATGAGGGACAAGTGTCACTCATCCATTGGCTAGATTGGATCAGATCCACTATGGGATTAAATAGCATTAAAACCAACTTTTAATCCTAGCCACTCATCAAAAGTTCCCTGATTTTCTCTCAGCCCTTGATCTCATCTCTCAGATTAAATCTGGACCGTCCATCTCCTTTCCCTCCATTCTATATATATTTTCCTACCCGACACACACATACTGCCCATACAACCATCACACCTGCGTACCACCCTGATTCTTGCTTTGTGTGTTGCTGGACTGAGCTGGTGAGACTCTAAGGGACGGCGGTGAACGGTGGCAGACGGCGGCAGGGTAAGCTGTGCTAACCCGAAAACTGTAAAAAAAACTCAGGAATGGAAGCTTGAATTCCAACGTGTATCTTTGTTTTCTATTAATCCTATTCGATTCTATGGACTGTTAGGAACCTATAGGGCTTGATTTTTCGACCAGTGGTGGCCTGAACAGGGTATGAACGGCGACGGGAGAACCGGGTTTGTTCATCGAGGTAAGTCTTCGATTCAATCCTTGTTTAATGATTTTAATTAGATATAACCGTTTCTGGGATTAAGAAGAGCATGTAGGAACAAACTAGAACGAAAATAGTTGAGAATTGAAGAAATTGTGACCGGGTCAGATCGCGGGTCTGATCGACCCAGTTGCAGAGAACGGGTCGACCCGTCAGGAGGACAGGGGTGATGACGTGGCACCCTGTCAGACTTGTCAGGTGACGTGGACCATTCTTCGAACGACACGTGTCACATGTCAGTGCACAGTCAGCACTGACATGTCAGTGACGTGGCCCAATCAGGGACTGCCACGTGTCACTGACATGTTAGTGACGTGGACTAGTGCCGTGCTGACACGTGGCATATGTCAGATCTGACACGTGGCCTGACAGATCAGTGATGTGGACCAATCGGGTATTGACACGTGGCACCTATCAGAGTCAGACATGTCAGACCTGACAGCTGTCAGATGACGTCATGCTGACGTCAGCAGTGACGTCAGCAGGAACTGTTCCTGCGTTGACCGGCACGTGTGAATAGTACTTTTGGTGGGACCACCACCATTCTTTAGGTTTCAACGATCCAGATCCAATGGCGGTGGTTTCGGGTCGATCGGAGATCATTAAGTTGGTCAAAATAAGGTTTATTGCCTCGGGAAGTGCGTTCGGGTGGCTTTTCCGGGCGGGTTTCAGTCTAGGGTTTCATGGTTGAATGTTAGGGGTTTATATTGACCTTTACGTATACTTTGGATATGACAGGGATTGTACAATTGTACCAAGTCGAGGGTATACGTTCAGTTTTCAGCAGGATTGTATTTTGAGTAGGCCCGATTTCATTAAACACTTGCATGCTTAAATGTTTTCCGATTTACTTATATATTCACATGTTGGAATCATGAAACGGTTTTGAGGATATTGAAATTATGGTTATGGCACGTTTCACGGTATTTGAGTTTGAGACCCGTTCGATGAAACTTAAAGATTGGTTTGGATTTTATCTACGTATATATATATGTTTTGCATGTGGATATCAATAAAATGTATTTTGTACTGCACTGTATAGATCCATTCTTATGATACTGTCTCCTCCGGATGTGGTACCCCGGAGTGGTCATAGCGGATTGCCTGCGAGGGGTCATTCTACGGAGGAACCGGACCGTAAAATGACTCAGGAGCAGGATTGCTTATTTGACGTCAGGGACGTCGAGCGTCTAGGACGCTAGGCATTTGAGATGCCGTACCCGGACGGGGTTCGGGGATTGGACTCGGAATTGAGACCCGAGTGGCACGCATAGCCTTGAGACTGTGACCTTATTGGACGTCAAGGACGTCAGACATCGGGGATGTCAGGATTGGAGTGTATAGTGTAGTGACTATCATTATGTTATGATTTTATTACATGCCTTATGGTTCATATTATACGATTTATGGTTTTAAATTTTGATGCATGCATGTTTGGAAAACGGAGGGGTAAATTATATGTTTTACTTATTAAATGATTTTATAAACTTTGAGTTTCGGCTCACTCACCCTTGATGTTTTGGTAACCCCTCCAGGTCGTGCTACTGAGGTAGAGGAGGAACCTGAGGCTGATGCATAGATCTACTTCTGCGTACCTGAACCCCTGTTGGGTGGTTTACCCGCAGGTTTATTCTAGAGTCGTGCTCGCAACTTGTAATTTTCGATTTCATCCCTTGTCTGACATCTATTTAATTCGGATTTGATGTATAACTTTAATTTGGTTATTTATGCATTGGATGTTTTGAGGTTAAAATTGGTATGAATTTTGTGTGTCAGACGGGAGCAGGGCACGTCCCCTTGTGGTCCTTGTGGGATCGAGACGGGTCCTGTCATTGGACGAGTGAGTTGGTCCCGGACGATTGACGTGCCCCTTGGTCAAAACGATCAACCCACTCGATGTCCTTGGAAGTGTGGTCGTTGCCGGCCTGTCTTAACCGCTTAGTATTCTTCCTAGGGGGTAGGTCCAGGGAGCCACTGTGTCGTCGACCGAGCTGACTTAACCGCTTAGTGTCCCTCTTGGGGGGTAGTTCCTTGGGGTCTCCATGTCTTCGACCGAGCTAACATGACCGCTCGGTGTCCCTCCTATTTGGTAGTTCCTGGAGGTGTCCATGTCATCCACCGACTAGTCCGGATCGCTCGGTGTCTCCACGGGAGGATCCTAAAGGTTGTTCCTCATGTCGCGTTTGGTTAGTTACTCGTTGAGCTTACCGAGCTGTTTTGACAGTGCTCTCATCCTCGTGCGAGGAGTCGGCACCTTTGGCCTCAGTAATAGGAATGGGGATGAGATATTCCAAGGGTAGAACCCCCTGGCTGTTGTTCGAAGAGGTCCACTAAGCGGTGTTGTTAGCTTAGTGATGAGAGCACTGTTTCCTATCTGTCCGAGAGTGTTGTCGGTGCAACGGGTGGCCGAGCGACAACTGATGCCTATGGGGACCCTCTCTTAGGGCGTCGCGGGTATCACATTATATTCTGGTGTCTCCCGGTTGGTTGTCTGGGATGATGAGCATCCAAGTGGGCTTCTTGGCCAGCTCGGGGATCGTGTAGAATTTCTCTTTTCCTACTGCCCGGCGGTTCTTTTCGGCGTGTTTGGTGCACTCAACTATCACCCAATCTGCCTCTTCTTGTCTGACGCGGGATTAGTGTTCTGCGAGCTCATCCTGTGCGAATCAGAGTTGTTCAACCTTCTCGGCATACCTATCATCGAGTGCTTAGCATCTCGACTCGACCTGTGTACCTTTGGACTTTACCTCTGCCATGTCGCTCTGGAGCTTCTCGATGATCTGTAGAAAGTTGGGAGAGTGGCCTCTCGACGTTCTGGACCCTTGTCGAGGAGTGATCTCGCCGAGATCCTGGTCGTCCTACATTTTGCTGTTCAGACGAGTGGATGCTCGACCTAGTTTCTGGAGAGTGTGTGCTCGACCTAGTTGAGTGTAGGTAAACTTAGTCATTTTCCCACAAACGGCACCAAACTGTTGAAGCAATAAATGTTCCAACCGTCGATTACTCGTTGTCCAATCACCAAGTGACGCGTGTCCTTCCTCGTAACCTGTCAACTAGAAGAGTAGTAGGTCTTCCGTTAGTACAGGCACCGGTGTGGTTCCTGTCTAAGGTTCTCCGATGGTCAAGTTAATAACTTTATTCATAAGAGAAAACGGTAAATGGTAAGTTATACAGAGTAATAGTGAATAGTAAATATTTGTTTCCTTTATTGGGAAATGTGTACCATTTATGTATGGGTAAGTGAGATGTTCGATTCCCATAGTTTTGATGTGAGACAAATGTTCCTCAATTTGTGTGCTAACACGTGTTACACAGATTGAGGATAGAGAGGTTTCCACGTGTCATCTCATCTTGGGCCTAGTGTTGGTGCTATGTAAGTACTGTGGGCTTGGGTCTTGTTCATTTCTTGGGCTTTATATATACGGTCCAGTGAGTCTGGTCAAATATGTTGTCAATAAAATATAATTGACACTTTAATCCAAGGACCAAATTAATACGCCATTTTGGACACTTGTTAAAGATGAATTTTGACACAAAATTCCTAAATTTTGTCCACTTGTTCATATATATATATATATATATATATATATATATATAAGCCACTGCTTTAGATTGTCTAGGTGTGGAGGGGAGATACCATTTTGGCTACGGTTGTTAATCAGTTAAAAAAACTTACCGAATTATCGAACTGAACCGTACCACACTGAAAAATAACAACACCATAACCGAAAGAGAAAAATCAAACTGAAATCGATTTGGTTTCGAGTTTTGCTCCTGGGGGTCCCACCCCAAAAGGCTTCTTCTAGCTAGGGAATTCCCATCTTCCTAGTACGATAATGTCCGCTCTAGGCCCCGGTAGTCTCACTGGCCCCGCCCGCACGATTTTGTTCTCGAGAAGTCTCACTTTCCAAGAGGCCCCGTATTAGGAAGATAAGCGCCCACACATATAAGACACTTCACTTTTTCTTCCCGAGTGATGTGGGATTGCTACCGTTCTTCCCCCAAGACACGGGTTTTACAATCCACCCACCTTGAGCCCAACATCTTTGCTGGGACACTTCCGGTCGGGGTTCAGCTCTAATACGAAAATGTCACGACCTGTCCCCTGTGGGATTGCTCACCATTCTTCCCAAGACACGGGTCTTACAATCCACCCACCTTGGGCCCAGCATCCTTGCTGGGACACTTCCGGTCAGGGTTTAGGTCTGACACGAAAATGTCACGACCCGTCCCCTCTAACAATATATTGTCTGCTTTCGGCCCCGCGCCCCACCTGCACGGTTTTGCTCCTGGAGTTCCCACCCCCAAAAGGCCTTTTCTAGTAAGAGAATTCCCCTCTCTCTAGCATGATATTGTTCGCTCTAGGCCCAGTCGGTCCCACTGGCCCCGTCCGCAAAGTTTTGTTCTCAGAAAGTCCCACTTCCCAAGAGGCCTCGTGCTAGGAAGTACTTCACCTTTCCCTCCCTAAACGATGTGGAACTGCTCACTGTTTTTCTCAAGACACGAGTCTTATATGTTGAAGATCGACTCGTCAAGCACGCGCCGCATCAAAATCTTCCATCTCCTCTTCACAGCTCACGCATCTCACTCTCGCTCTCTAGCTGATGTTTCAGGGCTTAGGATTTGGTATTGTTTTGCTTGAAATTTAGGTTTTGATTGTATGTTTGAGTTTTGGATAATGAAACTAAGTATCTTTGCCCTCTAATCCCATTAGTATTCTCAATATACTGAGGTTTTGTACAGTAATACTTACATGTTCTCTAGTAATAATTTTCATTTTAATCTTGACCAGGCAGTCGCTGATAATCCCCTTGCTAGCATATGCCATATTGGGCAGCTAGTTTCTTGCATTATGTTGCAGTTGGATGTGGATAAACAAGGTAGATAAAATTGTCAATCAAGTCTAACTCTAATCAAGTCTAACTCTATCCCTGTGCAGGCAGCCCAAAGTCTGCATTTTCTCTTCATTTATTTCAAAATTGGAAAATTCTGCATACTTTTATAAGTCCTCAATTTGGATCCTCCCAATGACAATCTGGCCTATTGAACCCAAGAGAAAGAAGGAAAAAAGATGCCACTGAATGCAGGCATGTCCATCTCTTACTTGAAATGATTTGTCTTTATCTATTTAGGAACAACTTGTTTTTGTTGAGGACCACCTTTGATGGAACTGGAATGGAACCCCCACATATGAAGGGCAATTACCAAATAGGGGTGGGATCCTTTTAGGAATTTTGAGGTGCTGACTAAGTGTAGATAACTAATGAAGCTTAAAGAAGTTCAACTTTGTCATTGTATAGGTGTTGATCGGGTTCACTATTACTAAAAAAGTAGAGCTTTCAGTTTATGTACAAGCTATCATTACTTAGCATATGCTGCCTATTGGTCATAGTATGCTTAAAATGACTCTATAATTGTGCATATTGCATTTCATAGAGCCGGAATCCATTACTTGGTGTATAAATTGATTCATTGTGATGTAGTAAGCTTCTCTGAAGTAGTGGGAATTTGAGTAAATATTTGTGTACGTTTCTTTTTATGGGAATTTGAATAAACCAGATGGGTTCCTCTAAGTTACTATCCAAGGTAGCGTGTTTTTTTATTTTTATTTATTTATTTAATTTTTTTTTTATGGCTTTATCTTGAATCCAATTTTCGTCATTTGAAAGTATAAAAACTATGTTGAACTAGGAAATGGGATACCCATTTGATTGTTTAGGGAATTCGAAAGCCCCATTATATGCGGTTGGAGACCCTTGGGTATTATAGTTCTTGATTGTAGGTTTGATTCCTTTTGGTGTTAATGCTAATGCACATATTAATGTATTTCATCATACTACTGCTGCTATTGCCACGATTGTCGCTTGATGATTCAAGAATGTAGGTGCTATTTATGTTATTCTTTGTAAACATATTTGCTTATTTTTATTTATATTTTCTATTATCAATTAAATTTCAAACTTTGAATGAATTGAACAATGGAGTTAATGATTTTTATTTGTATTTTTTGCTATGAACTGTAATTAGATTACGTTTGTGGCTTAGCGTTGAATGAAAATTTAAATTCCGAGTTCTACCTATATTAGAACATTACAAATTGCCCAAATTTAGGCAGAAACCGCCTACATTTTGGTAAAAAACCCGATTTAATAAAAATTCAAATTGACCGAACCGAACCATACCCAATTAATTGAATTGTATAAACCGATCTAGATCTGGTTTAATTGAAACTGAACCGAATTATTTAGTTTCAATTCATATTGGTTTTTGAGGTAAGAACCAAACCGAACCGAAATCATTTTTTTAATCACTTCGGTTTTGGTTTTAATAAATAAAAAAGCCAACCAAAAAATTGATTAACGTCACTAATTTTGAACATTTTCTTCTCTCTGTGTTAAAATTAGACGCAGTGTGCCGAACGGGACGTTATGATTTATATTCGCTCCATGTGCTAAAGAGGATGTGTTCATGTCATTCTTGTTTGGAACTTGAATTAACTCATTTCAGTAAAATGGTTTTCTAATTGAGAAGGAGCCCGATTTGACATGAATTTATTAACCGTTGGTTCTCTCCGACACACATGCTGGAAATGTGTTTATTTATTTTTCTATATTATTATTGATTCGATGTTTTGAAAGGCTATTTTTGGAACATAAAATATGAACATTTTTTTTGTTGCAAAAGGGTCGTCCTTGTTGGATTTTTACTCTGTTTGGACGTGGAAATTTAAATTATTAACGAATTACACAAGATAAAATCAAATTGAAGGAAATATAATGGTATTTAACCATTACGAAACATGCTCTAATGCAGTGGCGAACCGAAGAAGCACGGAGGGTCACTTGACCATTCGATCACCAAAAATTCTTCTGTTGTGCCAGTAGATTGACCCATGCCCCTACTTAAACCTTGCCCTTCATTCCCCTCAATCTATCTTGTGCAAAGTGTTTCCTTTTGGCGTGCATCTCGCGGATGGAGACGCCCTTTCTCGATCTAGCGGCGCTTGAAGGTTGTTTTGCGAGAAAGAAGACGAGTTTGCAAAAAAAATACTACGCGTTTAATGAATGCTTTTGATGAATTAGTCTTCCCAATTGTTGTTTGGGTCACATGTGGTTTTTTTTCAGTGGTTAACTAATAGGCTTTATGTCTCTTCTTTTGCACCTTTCTTCTATTCAATTGGGGACTCATATTGAGGATGCTCAATATCCTAATATTTTTTATGTGCGCTGCACTCTTTTTTCTTACCATAGTTTTTTCTTATTGGGTTTTTCTCGGAAATGTGTTTTTAACGAGGCACACCTTGCGCAGTTCATAAGCCCCTTCCGGTTGCTAAATATTTAGTTGTAGCTTTCTTTGTAATCACTTTATATTTATTCTAACGTCCTATCTCGGAGATTGGTCGCAGTTTCATAAATTAAATTAAAAAAGGATGTCTTTACCCTTGGTGTTTAAAAGGTCCAATAAGTCAATTTGAGCTCGAGAAACTTCTCAAAAGTTTCGATTGGACCGATGCGTACGTCTTGAGCTCACAAGATCATAAATATAAGACACGTTGAAAATGGAGATTTTGTGGAAAAATTATGGGTCTAAATGTTCAAGGGCATTTTGGTAAATTGGGAAAGTAGGGGTATTTTAGTAATTTCAATTGGTTTGAGTGATTAGTCAACAATCCCCAGTGACTCAACATATTTTTATTGGTGACACTTGTCAATTCAAATTGTTTTGATTGGTTGCTTGGGAGGCACCACGTAGGTGGTATTCATTTTGGGTTTTAAGCAAACACTGGTGAAAGGGAAAGGATCCACCTGGGTCCTTATTTTATCCGTGCCAGGGGTGCTTGCCTGTAGACCTGGGAAAACATTCACAACAAGGTTTTATAGGTTGTTATAGCAAAGTTGGAGGGAACTAACATAGACGAAAGGATAAGAGGGGGGAACCATAACCTAGAGATGGAATTCTCAGTTTGGGCCATGGAAGCACGAAACCAAGATAATAGACACCTCCCTTGGGCATGGATGATCAGGACTGGCTCAAATTCATGGGAATTGGACAAGTGAGTATAACTGTATGTGGATTTGAACCGTGGCTGTGAGGTTCGAATATCTACCCTTGAAATTGAGGTGAAATTTTCACATTTTGACATTTGATTCCTATTACTGGAATCCTTTATATGAAAATTGACCTAAAGAAAATAAAAAACAGTTGAGAATTGATGGAAAATGGAGTTGAGTATCGTTTCTGGGTCGGGACTTGGTTGCAGAGAATCAGGTCGACTCGTGAGAGGTTGAAAACAACATGTGTGTGTGTGGAGCGTGGGGGAGCGATGCCCGACCATCTACCAGCACGTGGCTAGGCTCCTCGAGTTTTGGTCAATATGAAAGTTCCTCCTCTTGAAATTCTAGGTCTAGTGGTACAATATTTGAGGATATTGGATAATGTTTCAGGGTGGTTTAATACATCCGAATTGGGGATGTTGCTAGCTTACGTACATGTGGATCTTCTGGGGCTTCGAGGGAATGGATATGGACTCTTTATATGATTAGGACGTCATAACGGGACTTGGAGAGAGTATAGATGACAGGACCCGCCCCGATCCCACAGGGACCACAAGGGGACGTGCCCTGCTCCCGTCTGACACCCAATAATTCATACCAATTTTAACCTCCAAACATTTAAAAGCATAAATAACCAAATTAAAGTCATACATCAAATCCGAATTAAACGAATGTCAGACAAGGGATATAATTCAAAATTACAAATTTGCGAGCACGACTCTAAAGTAAACCTGCGGGTACACCGCCCAGCAGGGGTTCAGGTACGCAGAAGTAGATCTATGCCTCAGCCTCTGGTTCCTCCTCTACCTCAGTTTCCCGGCCTGGAGGGGTTATCAAAACAGTAAGGGTGAGTGGACCGAAACTCAAGTTTATGAAATCGTTTGATAAGTAAAACATATAATTTGCCCCTCCGTTTTCCAAACATGCGTGCAACATAATTCAAAATCATAAACCATATAATATGAACCATAAGGCATATAATAAAACCATAACCATAATTTTAGTTGCTGCACTATACACTCCAATCCCGACATCCCTGATGTCTGACGTCCCTGACGTCCAATAAGGTCACAATCACAAGGCTACGCGTGCCACTCGGGTCTCAATTTCCGAGTTCAATCCCCGAACCCCGTTCGGGTACAGCATCCCCGATGCTTAGCGTCATAGACGCTGGACGTTCTAGACGTCCGTGACCTCTCCGGGGTACCTCATCCGGAGGAGACAATACAATATGGAAGGATCTATACAGTGCAGTAACAAATACATTTTATTGATATCCACATGCAAACATATATATACATAGATAGAATCCGAACCAATCATTCAGTTTCATCGGACAGGTCTCAAGCCCAAATACCGTGAAACGTGCCATAACCATATTTTCCATATCATCAAAACCATCATTGTTTTAGCATGTGAATAAGTATAATAAAACCAGAAAACATTTATGCACACAAGGGTTTAAGAAAATGGCCCACTCACAGTACAGTCCTGCTGAAAACCGAGCGTTTACCCTCGATCTGGTACAATTACAAAATTCCTGTCACATCCAAAGTATACGTAAGGGTAAACACAAACCCCTAACATTCAACCATGAAACCCTAGACCGAAACCGGTCCGGAAAAGCCGCCCGAACGCGCTTTCCAAGGTAAAAACTCTCATTTTGACCAACTTAATGATCTCCGATCGACCCGAAACCACCGCCATTGGATCCGGATCGTCGAAACCTAAAGAATGGTGGTGGTCCCACCAAAATTACTGTTCACACGCGCCCCCACGCGCCTGGTCAACCCTCTGGTCAACGGTGCTACAGTACTGCTGACGTCAGCATGACGTCATCACTGACAGTGTCAGAGGACACGTGTCAGCAGTCCATTGGTCCCTGGTCTGACTGAATTCTGACATGATGATGTCATCATGACATCACTGCTGACGTCAGCATGATGACGTCATCCGCTACAGTAACCGGGTCTGAGAACCGGGTCACCGCAGACCCACGGTTCGACCCGATCAGTTCTCACCAACCCGACCACCATTTCTGATGGGATTTGTTCCTATGAACTCGTCACAAAGTGTTCTATGGTTCTATGGACTCAAAACTAGTTTCTAGGTTCAAAGAACTACCTGAAAATCGACAGGAATCCGGCTGCCGGCTCTGGTTCGTCTTCTCCGGCGAGTCGTCTAGCTTCCAGCCGCGAACCTTGGTTTAAAATGGTCGTCTGGGTCCCTTAAGTGTGTCTTAGAAGCAAACAAACAAAATCAACGTCAAAAACGGTCGTTTGGAAGAAGGGAAGATAATCGGGTCTCTCGGGTTTTTCAACCTACCGCCGCCGTGTCACCGCCGTACGTCGTCCAGTCCAGCAGAGGGTCGTCCTGCCGTCACAGTAATCCCAACCGTACGTTGGTTCGAGCCTCAGAGTGAAGGTTTGGACGGTTTGGTGACTTGGACTGTTCGGGTTTCCTTCTCGGGTCTGGGAGGATTTCCGGCCGTGCAGGTGGCCGTGGGGTGGTGGCCGGTGTCTGGGGGCTGGCAGTTGGCCGCCTGGTGTTGCCGTGAGGGTGAGGTTGAGAGGTGAGGTGCTGGTGTGTTTGTTCGAATGGTTAGCCGTGCACACGGTTTGGAAGAATGAAGAGTGAAAAATCTGAGAATTAATAAACAGGTTGGCTGGATGGTATGAAGGGCTGAGATTCAATCTCAGCATAGGATCAATGGTGAGGATTTGAGGAGAGGAAATCAATTGTTTAATCCAATGGCCAACAGAGATCCATGTTTTAGGGAGTGTGGGGATGAGTGACACTTGTCACTCATCCAAGGGTCCAGAATGATTTGATTAAAGTAACCAGATTCCATTAATAAAATAATATTTTAATCCGGTTCTCGGTTGGTTCGGTTAAATGCGAAATACTTCCGTGACCATAACTTCCCCGTACGAAATCCGATTTCGGCGTGCCGCCTGTCTACGGACTCAGGACGTCGAGACCTACCCAACGGTCCTTGAGTCAACTGAAAAATAGTTTCCAAGAGAAAAGTCAACATTTTCACCCCCAAATGTCCAAATTACGGTAATGCCCTTGAACTTCCGATAGTCATAATTTTTTCCCTGATCGTCCGAAATGGACGTGCCACCTGTCTATGAACTCGTGACGTCCCGAACTACGTCACGGTCATAGGTCAAAGTCCATTTAATTTATAAATCAAAAAGTCAACAATTGGCCATACCCAACGCAAGGGTAAAAGCGTCAATTCAACATTAATTTACAATATTAAAATCCTCGAATTTCCGGGGTGTTACAACCTTCCCCCCTTAAGAAATTTCGTCCCGAAATTTCAAAGAAACAAGTAAGGAAATTTTTCTCGCATCTGAGCCTCAGGCTCCCATGTGGCTTCTTCCACATTCTGGTTTCTCCAGAGAATCTTCACGAGAGGGATCGTCTTCCGTCGTAGTACCTTGTCCTTCCGATCCAAGATCTGTACTGGTTGTTCTTCGAAGCTCAAATCCTCCCGTAGTTCGACAGGTTGTTCCCCAAGTACATGCGAAGCATCATGTACGTACTTCCGCAGCATCGATATGTGGAAAACATCGTGAACTCTAGAAAGTTCTGGAGGTAGCGCCAATCAGTAAGCAACCTTGCCAATCCTCTCCACGATCTCGTACGGTCCGATAAAACGCGGACTCAGTTTCCCCCGTCGGCCAAAACGGATAATCCCTTTCCACGGAGATAACTTCAGGAAGACAAAATCTCCTACCTCAAATTCCAAGTCTCGAATCCGTCGATCAGCATAACTCTTCTGGCGATCCTGTGCCGCCTTCAACCTCTCTTTGATCACGCGAACAGTTTCCATGGTTAAATCCATCATCTCCGGCCCTACAGCCGCTCGCTCTCCTACCTCCGTCCAGCAGATAGGTGTCCTGCACTGTCGACCATACAGTGCCTCATAGGGTGCCATTCCGATGCTTGCCTGATAGCTGTTGTTGTAGGCGAATTCCATTAATGGCAAATGAATATCCCAAGCGTCCTGAAACTGTAGTACACATGACCTCATCATGTCCTCCAGGGTCTGAATAGTTCTTTCAGACTGTCCATCGGTCTGTGGATGGAACGCAGTACTGAAACGTAGGGTTGTTCCCAAAGTAGCTTGCAAACTCCGCCAGAACCTGGAAGTGAAACGCGGATCACGATCGGACACAATCGATTCCGGCGTACCATGAAGTCGTATGATTTCCTTCACAAACAACTGAGCCAGTCGGTTAGGTTTATAGGTTTCCTGAACTGGCAAAAAATGGGCTGATTTGGTTAACCGATCCACGATCACCCATACTCCGTCCACTCCACTCTGAGTCCTTGGTAACTTAAAGACGAAGTCCATGGTGATGTGATCCCACTTCCACTCGGGAATCGGAAGTGGCTGCATAGCCCCATAAGGTCTCTGCCGTTCCGCCTTAACCTGCTGACAGGTTAAGCATTTACTCACGAATTCAGCAATATCCTTCTTCATTCCTGGCCACCAGTAATGGTTCCGGAGGGTACGGTACATCTTTGTACCTCCCGGATGCATAGCATAAGCCGAACTATGGGCCTCCTCAAGAATCTCGGCCCGTAACTCTGCCACTGCAGGTACACACAAACGGCCCAACTTCACAAGTGCTCCATCGTCCCGGATGGTAAAATCCTGTCTCCCATCCGCATCAACCTCAATTCTGTAAATATAGAGTATCGGATCCTGAAGTTGTGCCTCAATGATCCGATCAATCAGTACTGGTCGTACATGGAAGCTGGCCAACAAAGCTCCATGCTCGTCCGTACCCAAAATAACTCCCGCCTTCCGGAGTTCCACCAGCAAGGGAAGATACACCATCCCCAGGTGTGCAACTGATCCCGCTGATTTTCTGCTGAGTGCATCCGCCACCACATTGGCCTTACCCGGATGGTACTCGACCGTACAGTCATAGTCCTTCAGCAGCTCCAACCATCTCCGTTGTCTCATGTTGAGCTCCTTCTGAGTGAATAAGTACTTAAGACTCTGGTGGTCGGTGTAAATCCGACACGTTGCGCCGAATAGATAATGTCTCCAGATCTTTAGAGCATGAACCACCGCTGCCAACTCCAAATCATGGGTAGGGTAGTTCAACTCATGAGTCTTCAGCTGCCGGGATGCATAGGCGATAACCTTGCCAGTTTGCATCAACACGCAGCCCAGACCCTGCAGCGATGCATCACTGAAGACCACAAACTCTCCACTGTCATCCGGCAATGCAAGGACAGGTGCAGTGGTCAATCGATCTTTCAACTCTTGAAAGCTCCGATCGCACTGCTCGTCCCAGATAAACTTTACTCCCTTCCGAGTCAAACGAGTCAATGGTGCAGCAATTTTGGAGAAACCCTCCACGAATCTCCGGTAGTAACCTGCTAATCCGACAAAACTCCGCACCTCGGTCACTGTTGTCGGTCTAGCCCAGTTGGTCACCGCTTCTGTTTTCTGGGGATCCACGCAAATCCCATCCGTCGATATCACGTGTCCCAGAAAACCAATACTGCTCAGCCAAAACTGACACTTGCTCAGTTTGGCGTACAATTGTTCTTGTCTCAGCCTCTCCAAGACCAACCGTAGATGTTCCTCATGTGCACGGGCACTCCTCGAGTACACCAAAATATCATCGATGAACACAATCACGAACTTATCCAGGTAGGGTCGGAAGACCCGGTTCATCAGATCCATGAATGCTGCTGGAGTATTCGTCAAACCAAATGGCATAACAAGGAACTCGTAGTGTCCGTAACGGGTTCGAAAAGCAGTTTTCGGAATATCCTCCTCCGAAATCCTCAGTTGGTGATACCCAGACCGCAAATCAATTTTCGAGAAGCACTGAGCTCCCCGCAACTGGTCAAAAAGGTCATCGATCCTGGGTAGAGGATACTGGTTCCTCAGTGTCACCTTGTTGAGTTGTCGATAGTCAATGCACAAACGGAGACTTCCTTCCTTCTTCTTCACGAACAACACCGGTGCTCCCCACGGTGAAGTACTCGGTCGAACATATCCCAAATCCACCAGCTCCTGCAATTGAGCCTTGAGTTCTCGTAACTCAGCCGGCGCCATCCGGTATGGTGCCTGGGATATAGGTCGGGTACCAGGGAGTAGTTCAATTGTAAATTCGATCTCCCGCGATGGTGGCAATCCAGGTAAGTCTTCCGGGAACACATCCGGAAACTCACATACCACCGGTATCTCGTCGATACCCGGAGTACCAACCTGCTCCGACATGACATGCGCCAGATAACCCTGGCATCCCTTCCGTAGAAGTTTGGTAGTAGTAAGTGAAGAAATCACTTCAGGAGGCGAACCATCACGTTCCCCCTGAAAGATAACCTCCGGCAAACCCGGGCTCCGCAGAATCACTTGCTTGCTACAGCAATCGATGAGCGACCCATGCTCCGATAGCCAATCCATCCCTAGGATTATATCGAAGTCGTGGATATCCAGAATAATTAAGTCTGCTGGTAAATCCACATCCTCAATTCTTACCGGGCACCTCCGAATCACCTGATTCACAAGGTACACGATACCCATCGGGGTGCCAACACCCATTTCGCAATCTAAAGCTGATACCACACAATCAAGCATACCAGCACAACTTTTCGAAATAAAAGAATGTGTAGCCCCCGCATCCATCAATACACGTACAAGAAGGTTAAAGATATGTAATGTACCTGTGACTACGCCTGGGGTAGTCCTCGCCTGCTGCTGGGTCATTGCAAACACTTGGGCCATCGGCCCTCCGTTCCGTCCGCGCCCGCGCGCGCCACGTCCAGCACCACGGTCACCTCCCTGACCGCGACCTCCATTAGTGTGGGAAGCCGTGCTCTGCACCACACTAGAGCCCCCAGCGTCGTTGTTCTTGGACAACTGCGGGCAATCACTGGCATAGTGGCCCTCCTCCCCGCAAGCAAAACAGGTTACAAACCTCGGCCAGTTTGAATGCCCACCAGAAGCACCGCTCCCAGATGAACGCTACCCAGAGTTATATCCAGATCCTCTGCCCTGAGAGCCTCCACGTCGACCTGACCAGCCACGACCCTTGAAGGATGAGGGTGCTCCCCTGTAGCTCCCTCCCTTGTTGTTCTTACGGCCCGATGGTCCATGATGTGGGCGATCCTGACGTCGCCCCTCGCCCGAAGACTGTCGTGTCTGGTGTGCCGCCAAACTGGCCTCGACACGCACCGCTGCGTCGACCATATCTCTCAGAGAAGCATGAGTGGTAGCAGTCACACTGGCCCGGATCTCCCCTCTGAGTCCAAGCTCAAACCGCTGGCATTTGTCCTCCTCCGTGCTTACGAATGAAGCAGCGAACCGGGAAAGTTTCCCGAAAGTTTGCTCGTAGTCTGCAACAGACATGTCACCCTGCTCCAGCCGCAGGAATTCCGCCTCCCGCGCCGCGCGAAAGGATCGCGGGTAGTACTGGTCCAGAAACCTGGAACGGAAAACTTCCCAGGTAGTGGTATGGACAGACCACCCAGACATTTCGAGTCCGTGCCACCACCGGTAGGCTCCTCCTTCCAGCAAGAAGGCCGCCAGAGTCACTCGTTCGCCCGGAGGGCAGTGCATCACCGAGAAGATCCTCTCCCACTTGGTGATCCAGTCGTGAGCATCCTCGGGGTTTGCTCCCCCGCAGAAAGGAGTGGCTCCCAAACGTTGAGCCCTTTCAATGCTCGCGTATTCCATCTCTCTTTCTAGATCCTCGTCCGTTCGAGTATGAGGAATTCTCCTAGGAGGCATAACCAACTGTCAAGAAGCATAGATCAGATAACAACATTCTGAAAAGTCGAAAAGTAACTAGTACTAATCGCTAGTCTAGCATGCTGACCAAAACCTAGTACTGACCACAACCTAGTGCTCTGATACCAAGCTGACAGGACCCGCCCCGATCCCACAGGGACCACAAGGGGACGTGCCCTGCTCCCGTCTAACACCCAATAATTCATACCAATTTTAACCTCCAAACATTTAAAAGCATAAATAACCAAATTAAAGTCATACATCAAATCCGAATTAAACGAATGTCAGACAAGGGATATAATTCAAAATTACAAATTTGCGAGCACGACTCTAAAGTAAACCTGCGGGTACACCGCCCAGCAGGGGTTCAGGTACGCAGAAGTAGATCTATGCCTCAGCCTCTGGTTCCTCCTCTACCTCAGTTTCCCGGCCTGGAGGGGTTATCAAAACAGTAAGGGTGAGTGGACCGAAACTCAAGTTTATGAAATCGTTTGATAAGTAAAACATATAATTTGCCCCTCCGTTTTCCAAACATGCGTGCAACATAATTCAAAATCATAAACCATATAATATGAACCATAAGGCATATAATAAAACCATAACCATAATTTTAGTTGCTGCACTATACACTCCAATCCCGACATCCCTGATGTCTGACGTCCCTGACGTCCAATAAGGTCACAATCACAAGGCTACGCGTGCCACTCGGGTCTCAATTTCCGAGTTCAATCCCCGAACCCCGTTCGGGTACAGCATCCCCGATGCTTAGCGTCATAGACGCTGGACGTTCTAGACGTCCGTGACCTCTCCGGGGTACCTCATCCGGAGGAGACAATACAATATGGAAGGATCTATACAGTGCAGTAACAAATACATTTTATTGATATCCACATGCAAACATATATATACATAGATAGAATCCGAACCAATCATTCAGTTTCATCGGACAAGTCTCAAGCCCAAATACCGTGAAACGTGCCATAACCATATTTTCCATATCATCAAAACCATCATTGTTTTAGCATGTGAATAAGTATAATAAAACCAGAAAACATTTATGCACACAAGGGTTTAAGAAAATGGCCCACTCACAGTACAGTCCTGCTGAAAACCGAGCGTTTACCCTCGATCTGGTACAATTACAAAATTCCTGTCACATCCAAAGTATACGTAAGGGTAAACACAAACCCCTAACATTCAACCATGAAACCCTAGACCGAAACCGGTCCGGAAAAGCCGCCCGAACGCGCTTTCCAAGGTAAAAACTCTCATTTTGACCAACTTAATGATCTCCGATCGACCCGAAACCACCGCCATTGGATCCGGATCGTCGAAACCTAAAGAATGGTGGTGGTCCCACCAAAATTACTGTTCACACGCGCCCCCACGCGCCTGGTCAACCCTCTGGTCAACGGTGCTACAGTACTGCTGACGTCAGCATGACGTCATCACTGACAGTGTCAGAGGACACGTGTCAGCAGTCCATTGGTCCCTGGTCTGACTGAATTCTGACATGATGATGTCATCATGACATCACTGCTGACGTCAGCATGATGACGTCATCCGCTACAGTAACCGGGTCTGAGAACCGGGTCACCGCAGACCCACGGTTCGACCCGATCAGTTCTCACCAACCCGACCACCATTTCTGATGGGATTTGTTCCTATGAACTCGTCACAAAGTGTTCTATGGTTCTATGGACTCAAAACTAGTTTCTAGGTTCAAAGAACTACCTGAAAATCGACAGGAATCCGGCTGCCGGCTCTGGTTCGTCTTCTCCGGCGAGTCGTCCAGCTTCCAGCCGCGAACCTTGGTTTAAAATGGTCGTCTGGGTCCCTTAAGTGTGTCTTAGAAGCAAACAAACAAAATCAACGTCAAAAACGGTCGTTTGGAAGAAGGGAAGATAATCGGGTCTCTCGGGTTTTTCAACCTACCGCCGCCGTGTCACCGCCGTACGTCGTCCAGTCCAGCAGAGGGTCGTCCTGCCGTCACAGTAATCCCAACCGTACGTTGGTTCGAGCCTCAGAGTGAAGGTTTGGACGGTTTGGTGACTTGGGCTGTTCGGGTTTCCTTCTCGGGTCTGGGAGGATTTCCGGCCGTGCAGGTGGCCGTGGGGTGGTGGCCGGCGTCTGGGGGGTGGCAGTTGGCCGCCTGGTGTTGCCGTGAGGGTGAGGTTGAGAGGTGAGGTGCTGGTGTGTTTGCTCGAATGGTTAACCGTGCACACGGTTTGGAAGAATGAAGAGTGAAAAATCTGAGAATTAATAAACAGGTTGGCTGGATGGTATGAAGGGCTGAGATTCAATCTCAGAATAGGATCAATGGTGAGGATTTGAGGAGAGGAAATCAATTGTTTAATCCAATGGCCAACAGAGATCCATGTTTTAGGGAGTGTGGGGATGAGTGACACTTGTCACTCATCCAAGGGTCCAGAATGATTTGATTAAAGTAACCAGATTCCATTAATAAAATAATATTTTAATCCGGTTCTCGGTTGGTTCGGTTAAATGCGAAATACTTCCGTGACCATAACTTCCCCGTACGATGTCCGATTTCGGCGTGCCGCCTGTCTACGGACTCAGGACGTCGAGACCTACCCAACGGTCCTTGAGTCAACTGAAAAATAGTTTCCAAGAGAAAAGTCAACATTTTCACCCCCAAATGTCCAAATTACGGTAATGCCCTTGAACTTCCGATAGTCATAACTTTTTCCCTGATCGTCCGAAATGGACGTGCCACCTGTCTATGAACTCGTGACGTCCCGAACTACGTCACGGTCATAGGTCAAAGTCCATTTAATTTATAAATCAAAAAATCAACAATTGGCCATACCCAACGCAAGGGTAAAAGCGTCAATTCAACATTAATTTACAATATTAAAATCCTCGAATTTCCGGGGTGTTACAATAGATATTGTTTTAGCCTTTTAGGGCTCGGAAGGAGCCAGAGTATTCGGTTTCACTAATTGTCGGGGTCAATGGATTGGTGTGTGTAGTGACCCCAGGTGGACATAAATTGACGTTTTCACCCTTGTTTTTATTAGAAGTCAATAGTTGAATCTTTTTTATTGGAGTACTATTTGCAACATTTTTAGGACCCTTATGTAGGTCTAGGAGTCCTGAGTCTGTAGATAGGCGCCACATCAAAATCAGAGTTCGGATGAAATCGTTATAGGTCTAGAATAGAAATTCGGGGACATGGCTCAGTGGGGGAAATTTTTTAAATTAGCACTTGATGAGTGTTTTGTCGGTCCATTGAGCTGGGGATAGGTGGCATCATCCCTGAATGATTTGTGGCACTATCCCTGAAGGATTAGTGGACCATCCTTGAAGGGTTGGTGGCACCACCTCTCTGAGGGATTGGTGGCACCACCTCCCACCTCTTTGCATTGATGTGGTTGTCTATGCGTGTGTGTTGTTACAAGCAAAAACCAAAACCATTTCAAACTCAAGAGAAACTGAGAGAAAAAAGAGTAAAAAAAGAAGGAAGAAAGAAGGAAAGAAGACCAAAAAGAGAAAGGGAAGGGAAAGAACCAGGAAGGAAGAGCCAAGAAGGAAACCTTAGATAATTGAAAACCCAGAAAGTCTGAGAAATTGAAAACCAAACTGTGGATATTCGAAGCCTACAAGCTTGAAACCAAGCATCCTAACACCTTGGTTGAGTCTAGGAGATAGTGCTAACGCAGGAATCGAAATGTTTTGGATGTAGGAAAGATGTAGAACGAAGGATCAAAGTTTGGTCAAAAGTGGAAGGATCGGGTCTTGATTTCGAGGTGGGTTTTTTTTTAACCCATAGAACTCGTCTTAGGATTTTTTTTAGTAGCATTTTGCTGCTTGAAACATGAGAATTGGATGTGAAATGAAGGATTTCAAGTCAGGTCGAGTTGTTGGGTTGGGTCCCCTTTGATGACCCAACTTGAGGAAGAAGCTACTGGCCTTGCAATTGCAACTGCAGGCACATAAGGCCTAGTCGAGAGGAATATGGGCGGCGTATGGAGGGACGTGCCATATTGCCTTGAAATCCTGTCAACATGTGTTTTTATGTAATCAATGTAACGAACATTTTGACGTAAGTTTTGAGTCGATCGGATATCGTCTAAAGGTATTTTTATGTGTCTGAAGTGTTTTTAGTTTTAAATATGTATTTCATCTCATAAATTAGGGGATTATCTTGTGAGGTTAATTGGGATGTTAGTGGCCCTTGACGATGGTTTTTGACAGGGTAGACAACTCCCAGAACTTTGGAGGAGCACACCGTTCAAGATTTAATTGCTTGGATAGTCTGTGAGTGGACATTTATTTTATAGATTGTGATGCATGCATGATTAATTGATTTAAATTTTTTATTGCATTTTATAGATTGTAATGGGCAGAATAAATGATTCTAAATGTGTTGTGATGATTTATTGGATTTAATATGGTTTCTGCACACAAATTTTATGACTGTGTTTGTTGAAACAGCGTTTTGGGATCTAGCCTAGTTTGGAAATGTTATTGACTTAGTTTGAGTCAAGGATTTATGAAAAAGAAAGTTTTCTTGGTTTTATTTTTGTTGTCCATTGTTAGCCATCCTCGTGAGATATTGTTCCCTCTGGATGTTAGTTTGGAATCCTGGAGAGGTCACAGTATGAAATTGCCTAGACGTCAGTTCAGAAACTTGTTCTTAGGAATGTCATAGTTTAGTATCGGTCGGACGTCGACAATGCCCAAGAATACCACCTGGAGGTTGTTTGTTCCTGGAGATGCTAACACACTCTAGATGTGAGCATATTCTTGGGTTACCATCCAGATGTTGATTTTTTTCCCCGAGATGACTCAGATGATGCAGAAGTGTAGTTCCCGAGTTTACCTACCTATAGTGTTAATTGATCATCGTGATTGATGCCTAAGTACTTGAGGATTGGTTGTGTAAGATTACTGATATTGTGTCGAGATGTTTTTACATGATTTGATAAAGGATTTTACGGAAATGCGGGTTAGGAGTTTTCAATACATTTTATGATTTGTGGGTTCCATGATTTATGTTGATTTGAATTGAAATTCAGTCGTTTATATTTTATTTTATGCATGCATACGATATTTGAAGGGTAACGGTTTTATTTTTTTAAAATGTGTTTTTAAATGATTATTTATTTTCACTCACACTTTCAATGGTTTTGTTGATCCTGTAACCTGTTGAGAGAGATCGGGGCTGATCTAGAGACGGAGGCATGAGCGGGATATTAGTACCGTTATCTCTTGTCTGATAGGTATTGAGGGTAATTTTGAAAGTTGGTTTATTTGTCAAACCAGAGCTAGCCAGGCACTATTATGAAAGTGTTTTCGGGAAGAGTCCTATCATTTTTCATTCTCAATTTAAAATTTAAAATTGTGTTTTAAAAATGTTAACTAGTTGTTTTAAGTTGTTTATTTAGTTTAAAAGTTTGCTAGTGATTATTGCTTTCATTTGTTAGTAAGAGTGTATATGCTAAGTTAACTAGCTTTGCTATACTAGGAGTTATGGCATATTCAGTTTGTAGCAAATTATGCACTTAAAAATGCCATGTCCTTAAGTGATTAAAATAAAACTACTAAATTTGAGTGAACTTCATGAAATTAGTGAAGACTACCTTGTGAGAATTTGTGCCCTAGTGCCATTCTTTTGAGTGACTCACATTGTTGCTACTCTTTAAACACTCTTCAATATTGTTCTTAATTGTTGATCTCACCACTTTACATTTGCATTGAATTTAAAAGTACTAGATGCTCTTGGCTTGATGTGTGGTTTTCCATAAGAAGTGAGACTATGTGTGCTTTGCCTCCAAATGTCTTGTCCTACCCGATTGTGTGCTTCTTGAGCCAATTTTGAAGCCAAACACTCAGCCTCTTTTTTCAACACCCAAAAATACAACCTGCCTACACCATCAACCATTCAATTAGGCCAATGCCCTATAGCCTAGGTGTCAGGACCGCCCCCGAAAGGGGCATCGATAAGCGTGCCCGGTCCTGATCCCGTCTGGCAAGATGACTAAAAATCCCAAGTTACCCTCAGTACTTGCCAAACCAGGGATAGCCACACGAACTTACTCATGCCTCCGCCCCTCGTACAACCTCGAACAACGGGCAACGACCTGGAGGGTCAGTAAAACCAAAAGGTGTGAGTGGACAAAAATAAATCAGTTTAGCAAAACAGTTACAACAAACGTTTTTACCCTCCGCGTAAAAACCAATGCATGCATACAAAAATCATTTCGCAATCGGTTAACATTTTCCACATAAGAAAAACTGTGTATTAAATTCCAACATAAGGAAAACTCGTATGAATCTCAAAATCATTTTTTGCTTTCTCAACCATCGGGTCTTAGCCCGCAATCATAGACACCGGGCCTCAGCCCAAAACCACAAATCAACCAAATGCACAACATGATCCAAAACCAACAACCATATACCGGGCCACTGCCCAACTCAACCGAGACATCAGAAATCGTCAATAAATCACAAGTCAATCATTTTGCTGGATAACAAGTGCGCCCGAGTCTTTAAACTCAAAACCATGCGCATAAACAGGCCTTCCCGGGATATCAACGAGTCTTTAAACTCAGAACATAATCAATAGGCCTCGGGGGTATCACAGTAACCGAGTCTTTAAACTCACGAGTCTTTAAACTCATTAAGGGCTCTCCCCCGTCATCAACTAACCGAGTCTTTAAACTCAAAACGTGCTCCAGCAATAGCACCGGGTTTTTAAACCCAAAACTGTTTTCAAACACAACAACGGGTCTTCAAACCCAAAGCAGTTTTCAGCGGGTCTTTAAACCCCAAAACAGTTCATCAATCACGACCACGTGGGATCCATCCCAAAATCACATTTTTCACAACAGGACCCATGGTCCGAAATTCCACATTCATTTTCCCCAAATCATACTTTACAAACATAATCAAATCATCATGAAACACGGGGCATGCAAAAACAGACCAAATCACTTTATTAAATCCTTTTTCATTCCCGAATTCGAATTCGCAATAATGATTCCGTAAGCCGGCATCCGGAAGCATCATCCCGAACCCAAACCAAGAATCCACTTAAAATTTCCGAAAACCGTAATCTCGTTCGTTAAAACTACTTTTATGCCCCGAGCATCAAGCCCGAAATCGTGTTTTCCAAAATCCATTTTAATTCCTTGAAATCACTTCATTTCTCAAATCTCATTATCAAAACATCCGAAACACAATCATAATTACCAAAATCACGATCCAAGCAAAACATACTCAAATCCCTCATTTAAATTCCTCAAAATCACCAGTCTCATTTCAATTCCCCAATTCAAACATCAACAGTGATCAAATCACAATAACTCAAAATCTCGTAAAACGTGCAAATCCGGAACGTTCTCAAAAAACATGTCAAAATCGTAGGTCACACTCGCAAATCATAAACAACCTTCTTAAATCATTTTACCATCCATTTCATATAACTTCTTTCGTTAAACCATCATTAAGCACACGAGTGACCATAGTCTCGAAATACGTGTAATTCCACTGTATAGTAAAAATACGTATAAATACGGGAATCAAAATCAATCACAACTTATAATCATAATCATAAAATCATAGAAATAATTTATGCATGCATTAAATTTTGAAAGCAAGTCCACTCACACACCAATTTTTAAAGCTCGGTTTCGCGCCGTACGCATGCCCGTAATTTCCGATATTTTCCAGAATTTCGAATCCTGTCCGAAAACATACTTTAGTGTCACTAAGGGCTTAGATAACAACCTACTAATTTTCCATAATTTTTCCGGGAATTAATCGTTAATTACACCCGTAACATAAATCTTCGGGCCCTCGGGATAACATCGAAACGGTGTCCGATAAGTTCGATACCAACGTTAAAATGTTCGTTACAACATATAGGACAAAATCCATTTTGAACTCACCTTGAAATTCGGGTCCACGCGCCCTCACGTGCCGCCGTGAGTGGCTGCGTGTGAGCCCACGCGCCTGCTACAGTACCCCTGCACAGTTCATCGTTCTCACCCGCCAACCTGCAATACGGGTTGTTCAACCCGTGTGAGGACCCGATTAGCATCCCTTCAATTCGACATTATTTTGAACGATTTAACACACCATTAGCTTCGCAACCAATTGAATTAGGGATCTGTAATGCTCATTACCGTCGTCATAACCTCGAACTACCTCGACTCAACCTAAGTTTCCAAATCGAGCTCCTTGTCTGAGTTTGTCTAATAACCAAGGAAGTCTTCAATTAGCTTGTAGTCTAGCATCATAACCTCATGGTAAGGATGAATTGAAATCCAATTTCACAAACACTTACCTCCATTTGCACGAACACAAGGCTCGATTTCCCGGCCACCCGTGACGACCGACCATGGCTCCAGGAGCTTCAAAGCTTGCAATCAACGATTTGGATCGACCCCATGAAGTTCCAGAAGACTCATTCGAGCTACAATTTGGCTTGGGCTGGCCTACATTTTGAAACTGGATTTAAATTCCCTCAAGGACAAGTTTCGAGTTTTTTGGAACTCCCTCTCCCAGTTTCCTCATTTTCTTCCTTCTCTCTTCCCATAACTGTGTTCTCGCCTCCAAGATCCCTTTCTCGCTCACAATTTCACTCAAATTGGCCTTGAAAGGGACGATCACACCCTGCACAAAGTCCTTGTTTTCCCAGTTCAATGGCACTCTCCCCGGCTTGTTTCCCGCACTCCTATCAACCAGCACACTCGTGCCCTGACTACTGTCTTTGTTCCCGCACCAACACAACAACAATTCGCCCCAAACCGTCCTCAGTTCATCATGGTCTCGGGAATTTGATCAACGTGGGAAGCAGCCTCTGCTTTCTTCCCAATTTCAGAACACCAGCCGCACTCCACCACTACACACCGTTGTACAGCTCCACCCAGGCCTTAAACAATTTACCCGTGGCTTAAAATTCCACACCACACTCACACACACTGATCAAGGATGGTTAAACAATTCCTCACGCTCTGCACGCCAAGTCCCACTCTCTGTTTTTCAATACAGAAAAGATGCACTAAGCCCATACACGGCTGTTGCACAAAATAGCAGTCAAAATTACCATTTTACCCTCAATTGACAATTTACCAAATTACCCCTCACCATCTGTGACCCGTAACTTGGTCACCCGATGTCCGTTTGACGTGTGCCGCCTGTCATTGTACTCAGGGCTTCGAGACCTTCCTAACGGTCCTTGGCCCTTGGCCACCGGACCACCCGATCAAAAAGTCAACATTTTCCCATACTTCGTCCAAATTACGGAAATGACCCTGAACTTCCGAACGTCATAACTTTCACCACGAATGTCGGAATCGAACGTGCCACCTGTCTATGAACTCGTGACGTCCCAGACTACGTCACGGTCATCGGTCAAAGTCCGTTTGACAGTCCGAACTAAAAGTCAACGTTTTACCCACGACCAGAGGCAAAACGGTCATTTTGCACCGTTCGTCCGATTTCACCCAACTAATCACCGATTAACCCCGTTAATCATGATTAGTTACAAATCTAATCTCGAATTCCGGGACGGTTTGTTACAATCTTCCCCCTTTAAAGAATTTCGTCCCCGAAATTCCAACCGATCAAAACTCAACCGATCTTCCCTCTAAAACCAGTTCGTTCTCGAAATTCCAATTATGCTCATTCCACACCCACCACGTGGAAAACATCTTGACCCCACAACACGTGTACACCCGTACACCAGCTAAACTCATCCGTACCCAGAGGCTCCATCGCCGTCTTATGTCGTACCGACCACACTCGACCACCTCGAGTGAAAGTGATCACTTGATGACTGCTCCCACTGGGAGTCACCAAATCTCACTTGTCAGTCCGTGCTGACGCTACCAGCCAAACTGTCACCTCTAAGCTTCACCACCCCGACAAAGCACCAACCATCAGCCAATCGGTGATAACACCTCATCCTGCTACTCGCTCAAGTAGCGTAAGATCAACTACGTGATCTCATCTCGCAGGGCAGCCCAATCCTGCGACGTATATCCATCTCAAGTCCATAACCGTCAATTCCCTCAGCGATCCACAACGCTGGAATCATTTCGATGTGATAACATCACGCAAGGCCACACGTAGTGACGCAGTCACCAACTCACTCATCCTGAGTGTACGTATACCATCATCATACTCAATCAGGTGGTGTAACTGACACACATTGAATACTAGCCCATCAGTGTTCGCCCAACTCCACACTGGGGTTCACTAGCCATCCGTGGCTAAGAGCGCATGCTCATGAATTCACTGAACCCAACAAAATTAACTCTGCCCAGTGCATAGTACTCAAAGTCCAGTTCACCCCCACCACCAAATCCAATGGTGTCGGAACTAAGCCGACCATAAACACGTATAACCATACGCCACTGGGACCTCACATGTGCTATCACCAAGCACCACACGGCCAGTCCAATACCGATCCTTGTACACCGTGCAAGATACGTACATCCATACCCCAATAAGTCCACTGCATGGCCCGCAGTCAATCATGATTCGATACTGGGGTTATCCTGTCCAATCTCATACTAGACAGATCGATCATTCCACTCATCATCCCTTCTGGATCCCATGGTCACCCGACCAGTAACACAACATCGACTCCAAAACACGTCACCCAAGACGTACCAACCCAACCACGCTCACCAAGGCGTATACAGTCATGCCGAATGGGCATATAATCTTATTCACAAATACCGAGGCACAGCAACTCAGAATCTATCGGATACCCGCTCAAACGGTTACCACATTACCTCTGATTGACTTCGAAAAGAAGCCAATTCCAATCGCGCATATCTAGAACTGACCAATTAGACCCTGTTGGATATCCACTCATCCACACGTCAAGCCTTGTGTTCATCTCATAACCGTTCCCACTCGCTCGAGCACGGATTAACTTCGGAAAGAAGTTCAATCCAACAATCCTCATAACCAAACATTTACGACAGAGCGATAATGACAGGACCCATCCCAATCCCCCCGGGATTAGTGCGGGATGACCCTGCTCCCGTCTGACACGAAGTGTCAGACAAGGGATATTTCCGACCTTTGCCCTCTCGGGCTATCAGAGTACGCCAGGATCCGGAGGAGGCATGTGATATCTCGATCTCTGCTACAGTCCACATCCGATGTCAACCTGAAGGGCAGTCAAAACATTAAAAACTGTGAGTGGACAAAACAAAAGTTTATAAAAACATTTAATAAGGAAGACATTTGTACCCTCCACTAAAAAGCATGCATGCATTCGAAAACCATTTATTCAACACAAACCATATGTGAGACTAAGCCCAAAGCAGATATAAACTAAGGTCGAAAGGACCACAATAAAAACGACCATACGGGCCACTGCCCAAATCCTGTGCACACCTGCACACACCACATATCATATATCATATATCCATCATATACATATATATATAAGTCACACAACCAATCCTGTCACGGTATCCAAAGCCACGCGCGCGCTACCCGGGTCTCAATCCGAGTCATCTCAAAGTCAACATCAATGTCCACAGACCACTGACCCTACCCGAGGTAATAGTAACCATAGCCTTCCTGAGAGTAAGGAACCCAACTGGGGGGTGACTCCACTCAGTCGGTGCTCCGTGACTACTCCGGGGTCCACCCAGGCCAACGACCCTCCCCGGAGGAGATAATAGAAGTAAAGGAAGGTAGACGAACATATATATACATAACATAAACATTCATGACCGGTTCCCCTGAACCGTCATGATCCATAACATCCATAATCAGGTAACATGCCGGTTCCCATAAACCGTCATGTACCGTAATAACCAACAAGGGTTCATGCCGGTTCCCATAAACCGTCATGAACCACGATACCACAACAAGGGTTCATGCCGGTTCCCATAAACCGTCATGAACCTGGGAATCCATTTAAGGTTCCCTGACCTGAAATCAAAACCGTAAAGTGACTGGGTCTCGTACCCGAACATAGGACACCAACTGGGCACCGTGCCCGGAATCTGAGGTCATGTGCCCGAGACAAAACCAAATGGGTTTCATACCCGAGTTTAGCCTTTTAGAAATCCAACACCATTTCATTTAAATCAATAAAGAAATACAGACCCGTATAAGCACCGTATAAGGCCGAAACCTCAAAATAGTGCTTATACGTAACCACATAGAAATGCACCCATGGCATCATCAAACAAGTAATAAAACATATAATAAACATTTATGCATGCACCAATTTAGAAAACAAGGTCCACGCACAGGCCGTCCGAGCTGCCGCCTCGATTTGCGTGCCATACGGCTTCCCGAGCCGATCACCTTCACCGGGACTCCCAAACCTGTCCAAATCGCAATAGAAGGTTATTAACTACTTAATTAACCTCCCACTAAAGCCCCGTAATTTTCCCGTATTTTTAACTATTTTTAATCCCGAACCTAAACCTTCCGATGCACCGAAACATATCGAGACGGTGTCCGATCGACACGAAACCAGTCCCAAAATGTTCGTTACATCGAATAGAAGATTTCACATGTTGGAACCTTCCCCAGATTCCCTGCCACGCGCCCTCACGCGGCGCCTGAAGTGGCTGCAAGTGAGAGCCACGCGCCTGCTACAGTACCTGCATGACGTCATCTGACAGGTGCCACGTGTCATGCTCCCATTGGTCCACGTCACTGTGTTGTCAGTGCCACGTGGCAGTCTGACATGTGCCACGTGTCATCACGACACTGGTCCACGTCAGTGCCACGTGTCAGCCTCTGATTGGGCCACGTCACTGACATGTCAGTGCTGACTGTGCACTGACATGTGACACGTGTCGGCTGATGAGTGGTCCACGTCACCTGACAACCTGACAGGTGCCACGTCATCATGCCACGTCACCACCTTCAACCGCTCGACGGGTCGACCCGAACCCTGCAACCGGGTCGCCGTGACCCGCGACTTGACCCGGCCGGTTCTCCCTGCTCCGGCCACCATTTTTCCTCCCGTTTGTCCCATTCTACTCCTCTCAACCTAACCTAAAGATCCATGGGCTTAAAAACTATGAAACGGGTCGCGATAATTACCTACGGTGCCAAGAACAGTCGCCCAGTTTCCGGCCGTCCTTCTGGGCTGCACCGTCGTCCCCCGCCACTTCATTCGATCCTGTTAGCCTCCTCAAGTCCCCAGAATCACAACCTAATTATTAGTTTCGATTCAAACCCAATAAAACTCAAGTTTCAAATTCAAACCCCAAAACCTACCTTTTCGGGTTTCCTCCCGCCGTGTCCTCCGTCGTCTTCAGCCGCCGTGTCCTTTAGTCCTTCATCGTCACATCCTCACCTTATCTCTCTGGTCTCAGTCGCAGATGATGAGGGAGTGTGGGTGTTGGCTGTGTTTTGAAGAAAATGAAGAATATGGGTTAATGGGGTTTTCGGGTTTGTGAGGAAAATGAGGAAAATGAAATGAAAATGGTGATGGTGCCGTGGAAGAGAAGAGAGGTGATCAGATGAGGGAATGAGAGATGGAGGGTGAGGATTTAAAATGAATTTGGAATGGATGGTTAAGATTAAATGGTGGGTGGGTTTGGTTTATAAAAATAATTAAATAATATTAATTAATTATATAGATCCACATTTTGGGGGATCAAAGCAATGGGATGAGTGACACTTGTCACTCATCCATGGGGCCCACCAAAATATCCACCCAATCAGATTTCGCCGAAATGTCCCCGTCTCGAAGTTCGTGCATAGTGAAATCGAACTTCCGTGACCCATAACTCTCCCGTTCGAAGTCCGATTTCAGTGTGCCGCCTGCCTATCGATTTGTATGGTCCTTATCTACGTAACGGTCTTCGGCCCTCGGCCATCGGACCTCCCGGTCAAAAAGTCAACTTTTGACCCCCTATTCACCCAAATTACCAAAATGCCCCTAAACTTCCGAACGTTATAACTTCTTCCTCGAACGTCGGAATTGAATGTGCCACCTGTCTATGAACTCGTGACGTTACGAACTACGTCACGGTCATCGGTCAAAGTCCATTTGACTGCCCGATTAAAAAGTCAACGTTTTGCCACCATCAGGGGCAAAACGGTCATTTCGCACCGTTCGTCCGATTTCGCTCTACTAATCACGGATTAGCCTCACTAATCGTGATTAGTCACTAATCTAATCTAGGAATTTGGGACGGGTCGTTACAACCTTCCCTCCTTAATTAATTTCGTCCTCGAAATTCCAACCGACCTAATTCTACCGTTCTTCCCTCCTTAATTAGTTTCATTCTCGAAACTCCAATTATCTTGATTCCACATCCACCCCGTGGAAAGTAGAATCGACCTCAGAACTCGTGTACACTCGTGCACCCACTACCAGAACGATAACCGTCTGCAACCAGACGTACGACTAACACTCACGTCGTATCGACTACGTTCGACCACGTCGAATGACAGTAGTCATGCGTTCTGAATTGACACTACTTGTCAAATCTACCGTTTCGTTGACACAACCAACTAGACAGTTCCGTGCTCAACCGCTAACTATCCTGACATCTACTCCCACTGGGAGTCACCAAAACTCACTAACCGATCCACGATGACACCTCCGACAAATTGTCACCACTTGACAGTCGTCAATCGAAATCTGTCACTATACTCACTCGTGGTTACACTAACCAACAATTCACCCGACCTGTGTGTAACTAGACCCATCAGAAATACCATGACCCAATGCACGGTATCCAATATCCAGTTCACGACCTCGACTAATTCAATGGTATCGGAACCAAGCCGACTACCAACACGCTCTCCAACGTACCACCGGTATCTCCTATATACCGTCGCCAGACATCCCAAGTCTGCCCGGTGTCGTACCTCGAACAATGAACAAGGTACATATAACTACCCATCAATCAACCTACAACCACCTAGGTTGTAGTCAATCACGTTTCAATTATGGAGTCCATCTGTCCGATCTAGACAAATCGAAACTCCAACCCATTATCTATTTCCAAATCCGAATCCGAATCCACAATTTCGTAAGAAATCCCGAATCCGAACCAGAAGTCGTATCCATATCCATGTTCAAATCCGAATCCGAAATCATCATTCCGTAAACTAGTATTTGGAATAACCATTCCGAACCCAAATCCACAAAAGAAAATCTATAGTCAAGCTCTAGAATCAAATCCTGAATCGTCACCCAGAATCCGATTCCAAAACCCAAATACAGAAATCCTCTTTCAAGTTCCAAAATCAAATCCTGAATCGTCATCCAGAAATCTGATTCCAAAACCTGAAATATCGTTCACGTCTACCTAGACGTACCAAAACCAAACCTATCGGTTACCCACTCAACCGATTACCACCATACGGTCGATTGACTTCATAGGGAAGTCAATCCCAACATCAACACAACACTAGGTCAGACAAAATCCGACCTCGTCAGACACCTACTCATCGGACAACTACTCAGGCGAGTAATAAGCCATATGGGATTTACCTCGAAAAGAAGTTCAGTCCCATCATGCTTCACTCAACATCCAAGTAAGAGTAATAAACTCTCCACCTATCTGGATACCCAAATCATGATCCAGATCCAACACTACGTCAACCGACCATAGACGTCACGATCGAGGATCGTCTCGCCAACCAAAGTCCTAGACCATTTCCCACATCTTAAATAGATTAGTCTACGACGAGACACGCCGAGACTGTGGGTTCTCACTTATTACCTCGTATCGATCCTTGTCATTCCACCAAGGCAAAACAAGAATGATCGAATAATCCATCCTACGTGAATGCAAACAACACTCGATGCACTCACCACGTCAGATAACCTGACATCGTCTGCCACCAAGTAGAGAATGAGGAATCTCAGTCACCTAACTTCGATATACTCATCTCCTCCTGATGACCCAAGACAAATCACAGGTCCACCAACCAATACACGATCAGTGTACTAGTGGCAACCAACAACATCAATAACATCTACATCATCTACCACCCTCTCGCGATTTCGAAGTTCCAACAAGATTGGAAACAACATACCTGGACATCAACCACGTGTCCCCTAACCACTTCACAGATACCGAACATATACGTATCTCGATGGAGTCACATCTCGATTCGTAACTCACCGTCACCACAATCACCGGCACCAGCACCAACACCAGTACCAGTATCCCATTATAATCCATCAACATCAGCACCGGCACACAGGGTGCAAATCTGACAACCCTTGATCTCCGCTCACACCGAGCGACGATCCCGTACCTCTGCTCGAATAGGAGAAACTCAGTCTCCCTCGTACCTAACAACTCTGGGTACAGTAACCCTGACAACTCATACGAGAAAAGGAAAACGTTCCCCGAATGTCCCCGATCCCCAACAATCGTAACTATAACCACTCTCGGTAGTAGCGCCTGCCCCACACTCGTGCAGACCTAACTACCAGACATCGCTATATCCAGACTCCGTATCCAACGGAATCAATCGCCCGTACTAACTACTCTGTATCCCCGCTCCGGGATTCCATCGACAAGTACCAACCCTGGTAACTTGTCCAACAATCTCTATCCTGTCGTAACTCGCCTAAACCATTGTCGTCTACCAGGTCATCCACGACCTTAGTTGCACCAACCCACAACTGAAGTAGCACGACAACCAACTCGGTCTAACCGATACGTACAACCCTGACTGCGAAGTGCAGTCCCAACACAAGCTGACATGACTAGACCGACTAACGAATCCAAATCCGAATAGTCGTCCAAGTCAAACCACTCGTCAACTCCCATTTCCGAACCATACACATACGGTAGGGTTCCACGATCACACCTAGAGTTCCCCTGAACCCACCTGCGAAAAGCAGTAAAATCAACAATCTGACCGACCCTGCGGTCCGACATCATAAAGACGTCAATCCAATCCTACCAACAATCCAACTCGGATTCCTCGAATTCGGTTGCTAACTGCCAACTGCAGTAAATCCATTTAACTCAACATAATCTGACCATCTAATGGTCACACTCCTAACCAGTCGTCGGAATCGATCCTACGACATCGTGAAGACGATCCCAACTAACCGTCTCACGATCCAAAACTCTAACGTAATACTACGTTAAGCCTTCCGTAGGATTCCACACCGCCAACTCTGACAGAACCATGGCAACCCCGGCATCGAGTGCCGAACCAAGGCTTGCCAATCCTACTAACTATCGTACCGGCACCCCGACAATCAGGTCGACTACGAACTGCAGCCCCTTGAGATATCACATCCTCGACCTGCGTACATACTCCAGGAGCTACACGGTTGCTCGAATAGAGACAACCCCGCTCTGATACCACGTTGACAGGACCCATCCCAATCCCCCCGGGATTAGTGCGGGATGACCCTGCTCCCGTCTGACACGAAGTGTCAGACAAGGGATATTTCCGACCTTTGCCCTCCCGGGCTATCAGAGTACGCCAGGATCCGGAGGAGGCATGTGATATCTCGATCTCTGCTACAGTCCACATCCGATGTCAACCTGAAGGGCAGTCAAAACATTAAAAACTGTGAGTGGACAAAACAAAAGTTTATAAAAACATTTAATAAGGAAGACATTTGTACCCTCCACTAAAAAGCATGCATGCATTCGAAAACCATTTATCCAACACAAACCATATGTGGGACTAAGCCCAAAGCAGATATAAACTAAGGTCGAAAGGACCACAATAAAAACGACCATACGGGCCACTGCCCAAATCCTGTGCACACCTGCACACACCACATATCATATATCATATATCCATCACATACATATATATATAAGTCACACAACCAATCCTGTCACGGTATCCAAAGCCACGCGCGCGCTACCCGGGTCTCAATCCGAGTCATCTCAAAGTCAAGATCAATGTCCGCAGACCACTGACCCTACCCGAGGTAATAGTAACCATAGCCTTCCTGAGAGTATGGAACCCAACTGGGGGGTGACTCCACTCAGTCGGTGCTCCGTGACTACTCCGGGGTCCACCCAGGCCAACGACCCTCCCCGGAGGAGATAATAGAAGTAAAGGAAGGTAGACGAACATATATATACATAACATAAACATTCATGACCGGTTCCCCTGAACCGTCATGATCCATAACATCCATAATCAGGTAACATGCTGGTTCCCATAAACCGTCATGTACCGTAATAACCAACAAGGGTTCATGCCGGTTCCCATAAACCGTCATGAACCACGATACCACAACAAGGGTTCATGCCGGTTCCCATAAACCGTCATGAACCTGGGAATCCATTTAAGGTTCCCTGACCTGAAATCAAAACCGTAAAGTGACTGGGTCTCGTACCCGAACATAGGACACCAACTGGGCACCGTGCCGGGAATCTGAGGTCATATGCCCGAGACAAAACCAAATGGGTTTCATACCCGAGTTTAGCCTTTTAGAAATCCAACACCATTTCATTTAAATCAATAAAGAAATACAGACCCGTATAAGCACCGTATAAGGCCGAAACCTCGAAATAGTGCTTATACGTAACCACATAGAAATGCACCCATGGCATCATCAAACAAGTAATAAAACATATAATAAACATGTATGCATGCACCAATTTAGAAAACAAGGTCCACTCACAGACCGTCCGAGCTGCCGCCTCGATTTGCGTGCCATACGGCTTCCCGAGCCGATCACCGTCACCGGGACTCCCAAACCTGTCCAAATCGCAATAAAAGGTTACTAACTACTTAATTAACCTCCCACTAAAGCCCCGTAATTTTCCCGTATTTTTAACTATTTTTAATCCCGAACCTAAACCTTCCGATGCCCCGAAACATATCGAGACGGTGTCCGATCGACACGAAACCAGTCCCAAAATGTTCGTTACATCGAATAGAAGATTTCACATGTTGGAACCTTCCCCAGATTCCCTGCCACGCGCCCTCACGCACCGCCTGAAGTGGCTGCGCGTGGGAGCCACGCGCCTGCTACAGTACATGCTGACGTCATCGTTGATGTCAGCATGACGTCATCTGACAGCTGTCAGGTCTGACATGTCAGACTCTGACAGGTGCCACGTGTCATGCTCCCATTGGTCCACGTCACTGTGTTGTCAGTGCCACGTGGCAGTCTGACATGTGCCACGTGTCATCACGGCACTGGTCCACGTCAGTGCCACGTGTCAGCCCCTGATTGGGCCACGTCACTGACATGTCAGTGCTGAAAGTGCACTGACATGTGACACATGTCGGCTGATGAGTGGTCCACGTCACCTGACAACCTGACAGGTGCCACGTCATCATGCCACGTCACCACCTTCAACCGCTCGACGGGTCGACCCGAACCCTGCAACCGGGTCGCCGTGACCCGCGACTTGACCCGGTCGGTTCTCCCTGCTCCGGCCACCATTTTTCCTCCCGTTTGTCCCATTCTACTCCTCTCAACCTAACCTAAAGATCCATGGGCTTAAAAACTATGAAACGGGTCGCGATAATTACCTACGGTGCCAAGAACAGTCGCCCAGTTTCCGGCCGTCCTTCTGGGCTGCACCGTCGTCCCCCGCCACTTCATTCGATCCTGTTAGCCTCCTCAAGTCCCCAGAGTCACAACCTAATTATTAGTTTCGATTCAAACCCAATAAAACTCAAGTTTCAAATTCAAACCCCAAAACCTACCTTTTCGGGTTTCCTCCCGCCGTGTCCTCCGTCGTCTTCAGCTGCCGTGTCCTTTAGTCCTTCATCGTCACATCCTCACCTTATCTCTCTGGTCTCAGTCGCAGATGATGAGGGAGTGTGGGTGTTGGCTGTGTTTTGAAGAAAATGAAGAATATGGGTTAATGGGGTTTTCGGGTTTGTGAGGAAAATGAGGAAAATGAAATGAAAATAGTGATGGTGCCGTGGAAGAGAAGAGAGGTGATCAGATGAGGGAATGAGAGATGGAGGGTGAGGATTTAAAATGAATTTGGAATGGATGGTTAAGATTAAATGGTGGGTGGGTTTGGTTTATAAAAATAATTAAATAATATTAATTGCTTATATAGATCCACATTTTGGGGGATCAAAGCAATGGGATGAGTGACACTTGTCACTCATCCATGGGGCCCACCAAAATATCCACCCAATCAGATTTCGCCGAAATGTCCCCGTTTCGAAGTTCGTGCATAGTGAAATCGAACTTCCGTGACCCATAACTCTCCCGTTCGAAGTCCGATTTCAGTGTGCCGCCTGCCTATGGATTCGTATGGTCCTTATCTACGTAACGGTCTTCGGCCCTCGGCCATCGGACCTCCCGGTCAAAAAGTCAACTTTTGACCCCTTATTCACCCAAATTACCAAAATGCCCCTAAACTTCCGAACGTCATAACTTCTTCCTCGAACGTCGGAATTGAACGTGCCACCTGTCTATGAACTCGTGACGTTACGAACTACGTCACGGTCATCGGTCAAAGTCCATTTGACTGCCCGATGAAAAAGTCAACGTTTTGCCACCATTAGGGGCAAAACGGTCATTTCGCACCGTTCGTCCGATTTCGCTCTACTAATCACGGATTAGCCTCACTAATCGTGATTAGTCACTAATCTAATCTAGGAATTTGGGACGGGTCGTTACAGATAAGCTCTACACCTAGCCTGATCAAGGCGATCACAATTCGAGTCTGTTACCGCGTCACCCGTCTGGTAACACCACGATCCTAGATCGTCACCACGCCCAAGGCCCACAACCTCATCAACCAGATCCGCCTAGAATCCCCACATGCTCACAGCTAGCAATCCACCTGGAACTCGATGATAGGGTCTTACACCCATCAGGTTTCTTGTCAACCACCCAACATTCCTCAACTACTTCCTCCCCCAATCAATCACTCAACAACGCAACACATCCATTATGTCGATCCCCTCCATTTACCTCATATCGATCCCTGCCACTCCACCTAGGAGAGACCAAGGATGATCAACATCCATCCTCTGTGAGTGCAAACACAACTTGCTGCACCCACCGTACCGAACATCCAACATCGTCTGCCACCAAGCAGAAAATGGGAATCCCGTTTTCCCAACTTCGAAAAGAAATGCAACTCCTCCTGAGGACCCCAAAACATACATGGGTCCACCACCCAATACGCGCTCATCGCACTGATATCCGTGATCAATATCTGCCAGGGCAGAAAATAAGAAGTCATCCCCTAATGACTTCGGAATACCTAATACCAACGCGGAAACGAGCACTCCTCTTGTCCCATAGTCACAACTCTCCTTGGAGCTAAGATTCCCCCCACGTTGGAAATAGGCACACTCCAATGGGGTGTCAAGTCCAACCGCTGGACTCCCTACATCCGTAACTCACTTGGACAACCACGCGCCCACAATCAGCCCAAGACTCAGACCTCACGTCAATTAATGACTAATTATGCACATACACCGATTCCGGCTGGGAATTACTCAACTCTTGTCACCTCGTCATTGTTGGGACTTACCCCAATACCTCATAATCTCCGCTGGATCCTATCCAGTCCATGAGTCAACCACTACTGAATCTCAAATACCAACGCACTCTCATCATGACAGAGTCACACCCCAACTCGTGGCTCAACACAATCTCACTCACTGACACTAGCACCAGCGCTAGTACCAGCGCCACCATACAACCACCCACGCTAGCACACCGTGTGCATAGTGGTTAGCCCAGGATCTCCGCTCATACAGAGCGACGATCCCGCATCACCACCCGTACCTCGCAACCATGGGTACCACCATTTTGACAATCCACATCAGAAATAATGAACGTTCCCTGAACGCTCCCTAGTCCTCAACCACTACCACTACACCAAGCACTCACGACAATTAGCTAAACTCCACAAAACCACCGTTCCACAAAACCAAGCCATAGTTTCCTAACCCCTTCAATACCTGACCATAAACTGGTCCTTGGCATCCTAAGTGCCAGCCGATCCTCATTCCGCCCTTCTGGCTCATCTCAAGCCTTGACACCATATCATGACTCACCTCACGTTCCTAACCCCAAGTCCTGACTCATCGTGAGTCCCACATCCACATCTTGACTCCTCCTGAGTCCAATCTCATACCAAACCAATCATGTCATCACTGACATACCCAATCCCCGAGCAATATCCAATGCTCAACCACTTCTTACTCGACCAATAAGGCCTAAGAGAAAGTACAATTTGCCCAGAAATGCGGCCTTCCAGCCACCCGTCTTGTTCGTCCTTGCGACCCACGCAATTCTATGTCTAGGTAATCACCGTTTGCTGTGTACACTACCTGACATCTGACCCTCAACCCAGGGTCAATCTCAACCGAGATTTGACACGAGGTCCCAAACACCCTCGCCTACTCGTCTCACTATCAGGTCGCGCACGAGGCTTACGCTTTGGAGGCATGATGTGGCCACAGAATCAGCAACCTAGTGCTCTGATACCAAAATGTCAGGACCGCCCCCGAAAAGGGCATCGATAACCGTGCCCAGTCCTGATCCCGTCTGGCAAGATGACTGAAAATCCCAAGTTACCCTCAGTACTTGCCAAACCAGGGATAGCCACACGAACTTACTCATGCCTCCGCCCCTCGTACAGCCTCGAACAACGCGCAACGACCTGGAGGGTCAGTAAAACCAAAAGGTGTGAGTGGACAAAAATAAATCAGTTTAGCAAAACAGTTACAACAAACGTTTTTACCCTCCGCGTAAAAACCAATGCATGCATACAAAAATCATTTCGCAATCGGTTAACATTTTCCACATAAGAAAAACTGTGTATTAAATTCCAACATAAGGAAAACTCGTATGAATCTCAAAATCATTTTTTGCTTTCTCAACCATCGGGTCTTAGCCCGCAATCATAGACACCGGGCCTCAGCCCAAAACCACAAATCAACCAAATGCACAACATGATCCAAAACCAACAACCATATACCGGGCCACTGCCCAACTCAACCGAGACATCAGAAATCGTCAATAAATCACAAGTCAATCATTTTGCTGGATAACAAGTGCGCCCGAGTCTTTAAACTCAAAACCATGCGCATAAACAGGCCTTCCTGGGATATCAACGAGTCTTTAAACTCAGAACATAATCAATAGGCCTCGGGGGTATCATAGTAACCGAGTCTTTAAACTCACGAGTCTTTAAACTCATTGAGGGCCCTCCCCCGTCATCAACTAACCGAGTCTTTAAACTCAAAACGTGCTCCAGCAATAGCACCGGGTTTTTAAACCCAAAACAGTTTTCAAACACAACAACGGATCTTCAAACCCAAAGCAGTTTTCTGCGAGTCTTTAAACCCCAAAACAGTTCATCAATCACGACCACGTGGGATCCATCCCAAAATCACATTTTTCACTACAGGACCCATGGTCCGAAATTCCACATTCATTTTCCCCAAATCATACTTTACAAACATAATCAAATCATCATGAAACACGGGGCATGCAAAAACAGACCAAATCACTTTATTAAATCCTTTTTCATTCCCGAATTCGAATTCGCAATAATGATTCCGTAAGCCGGCATCCGGAAGCATCATCCCGAACCCAAACCAAGAATCCACTTAAAATTTCCGAAAACCGTAATCTCGTTCGACATTATTTTGAACGATTTAACACACCATTAGCTTCGCAACCAATTGAATTAGGGATCTGTAATGCTCATTACCATCGTCATAACCTCGAACTACCTCGACTCAACCTAAATTTCCAAATCGAGCTCCTTGTCTGAGTTTGTCTAATAACCAAGGAAGTCTTCAATTAGCTTGTAGTCTAGCATCATAACCTCATGGTAGGGATGAATTGAAATCCAATTTCACAAACACTTACCTCAATTTGCACGAACACAAGGCTCGATTTCCCGGCCACCCGTGACGACCGACCATGGCTCCAGGAGCTTCAAAGCTTGCAATCAACGATTTGGATCGACCCCATGAAGTTCGAGAAGACTCATTCGAGCTACAATTTGGCTTGGGCTGGCCTACATTTTGAAACTGGATTTAAATTCCCTCAAGGACAAGTTTCGGGTTTTTTGGAACTCCCTCTCCCAATTTCCTCATTTTCTTCCTTCTCTCTTCCCATAACTGTGTTCTCGCCTCCAAGATCCCTTTCTCGCTCACAATTTCACTCAAATTGGCCTTGAAAGGGACGATCACACCCTGCACAAAGTCCCTGTTTTCCCAGTTCAATGGCACTCTCCCCGGCTTGTTTCCCGCACTCCTCTCAACCAGCACACTCGTGCCCTGACTACTGTCTTTGTTCCCGCACCAACACAACAACAATTCGCCCCAAACCGTCCTCAGTTCATCATGGTCTCGGGAATTTGATCAACGTGGGAAGCAGCCTCTGCTTTCTTCCCAATTTCAGAACACCAGCCGCACTCCACCACTGCACACCGCTGTACAGCTCCACCCAGGCCTTAAACAATTTACCCGTGGCTTAAAATTCCACACCACACTCACACACACTGATCAAGGATGGTTAAACAATTCCTCACACTCTGCACGCCAAGTCCCACTCTCTGTTTTTCAATACAGAAAAGATGCACTAAGCCCATACACGGCTGTTGCACAAAATAGCAGTCAAAATTACCATTTTACCCTCAATTGACAATTTACCAAATTACCCCTCACCATCCGTGACCCGTAACTTGGTCACCCGATGTCCGTTTGACGTGTGCCGCCTGTCGTTGTACTCAGGGCTTCGAGACCTTCCTAACGGTCCTTGGTCCTTGGCCACCGGACCACCCGATCAAAAAGTCAACATTTTCCCATACTTCGTCCAAATTACGGAAATGACCCTGAACTTCCGAACGTCATAACTTTCACCACGAATGTTGAAATCGAACGTGCCACCTGTCTATGAACTCGTGACGTCCCAGACTACGTCACGGTCATCGGTCAAAGTCCGTTTGACCGTCCGAACTAAAAGTCAACGTTTTACCCACGACCAGGGGCAAAACGGTCATTTTGCACCGTTCGTCCGATTTCACCCAACTAATCACCGATTAACCCCGTTAATCATGATTAGTTACAAATCTAATCTCGAATTCCGGGACGGGTCGTTACACTAGGTTGGTGCTAAGGGTGCCTTAAATGCAATTCATGGTGAGAATGTGAGGTGAAAGAAGTTGCTACCCAATTCCAAGAGCTATTGCCACAAGTAGCTAGTGGTGAGAAAGTTCAAGATTTTGAAGTGTGAGTAATAATCACTGCAAGTGAAAAGCTCCATACAGATTTAGGAGATTATTGCATGATCCTGGGCCAATTCAATTCAAAAATAAAAAAAGAGTGAAATAATCATAAAAAGGTGAATTGACCAAGTGAGCCAAAGAACCTCAAGATAAGCACTCAAGAAGCCAATGTCGTGGCCTCAAGAAACAATTTAGATAAAAAAAAGTATAAGTTCAAGCCATGACTTCTCACCCCTTGGCACAACTCATGTTCCGAGAATCCTATTCTTCCTTCCTTAAGCCATTAAGCATAGCCCCATTGCAACCTAGGATTCTAAAGCGAATTTGGAGATATATAGTGAGGATTAGAGTTGAGGTGAAATATTTATGGAGTACTTCAAATGAAGTTGTTTTTTAACCTGAATACTTATGATTTTGGTAGTCACGCATTACATATGACTCTTACTGTTATGACATATCTTTTAGTTTTGAAAAGCTTGTTTATTTACATTGATTCTTATTATTTTTTCCCAACTACTATCTTTAGCATTTTACTTGTTTAAGTAAAATGTTTGCAGGTATCGTGATGGCATAACCCTTAGAATATACAACTTATACTACTAGGGAATCCTAGGGGTTTAAATTATTTATGTTAATAAAGATGGAATCTTTTGATTTGTTTCGTTATGTTTTCCTTTGTTTTGCTCTATGATTAGTAAAAGATAGGCTTTGAGGATATTTGTTCAGTCATTTTACTTGTCTTTTGAGTGATTTGGTACCATTAATATGAGGAAATGATAAACTTTGTGAGCCATGTGCAGATTTGGAAAGATAGGTTAATTATGAGAAAAATGAAAAAACGATGGCTCAATTTGGATTTAGAGGGAAAGGGAGGCTCCAAGATCATTATCGGGTGTTGATGAGGTGTGTTGAGCCAAGGTCAAGTCTTGGCCTAATCTAGTCCTAGAACTAGCCCATATGAGCTTCAACACGTCTTTAGAGCTCGCAACAAAGTCCTAAGCGTGTCGCCTGATACATACCTAATCTAGAATCAAGATGTCCTACACATGTCCCTAGGCATGCCACCAAGATAACTTATCGAGCCCTTCGCCGTATCCTGGTGCACTCTAATATGAGCCTTATATGGAGTCACCGAAAAGCCCCGCAGAGGTTTAAGCTATGTCACTCTTGTCTCGTAAGTGCACATATCAATATGATAATATGACAAGCAAATACTAGGGTCATACCGAGAAGGACTTCAAAAGTTCATTAAATAAATCCATTAAATAAATCCAATAATGCAATGCCCTAAAAAAGTTGTTAACATGGAAAAAATAAGCATCCAATAATATTTATAATATTTATATAAGATTAAGATAAATATCGTAAAAATTAGAGCGAGTTTTTTCTATCACTTTTCTTTATACCAAGACTCTTAAATAAGGATATATCTATTGAAATATTGTAGATATTTGTTTTCTCTATTTTTATGTTGAGACCAAAAAACACATGTATGGATGAAAATATCGCCCATATGGCAGATGTTTAATTCACAGATAAAATTTGATCCTTTTTATCAAGAACCGAACCAAATTAATTGGTTTCCGTCTCATCTCATCCGGCTCAGTGGTTTTCCGTTTAGTTCCCGCCGCACTTTCAATCAGACTGGTTAGACCCTCTTAGGCACATATCCTTACCGCCAAATTTAGGTTTCCCGCCATGTATGTCTTTCACCGTCGTTTAGCTAGTAAACGTTGTCGTTTCAGTACTCCGCATCTCTCAATTTAATTATCCAATTTCTATCTCACTTCCTCTGCAACCCCAATTTCAACCTCATTGCTCCACCAGCGACGCGTCCACCACCAGCGCCGCACCTCCCGCCGGCGAAGTCCCCTTTTTCCAATTTCCTCCATCCTACTTTTCTCTGCAACCCGACTCTCTCTCTTTCTCCGATTGCAGATGCGATGGCTTCTGACAACTCCGGCGACCCAATCACCGACTACAGCCAAACCGAGCGCATAGTGCTTCTCATAGACCTAAACCCACTGCTCCACCTCGAAGACAAAACTCCATATCTCACTTCCCTACTCGCTTCCATTGAAACCCTCCTTTCCTTCCCTCCCCTATCCACTTCTCTCTTTGCCTTCAGACCCTTCTTTTCATCTCTCTCTCCGCTGCTCTCTTCCTCCAAGCTCCCGACTTCTCTTTCCCTCTCTTTCCATCTCCCTAACCCCACATTCCTTTCCCTCTCCGAAGCTCTCAATTCCCTTCCCACATTTTACCACGACCCATCATTGCCTAAGTCTATTGTGCCCCGAGCTTCCCTCCTCGCTGCCTCCTTGCGCCAGCTCGTGCACGACTACACCTGGGACCCTGTGATCTATGATCCGTTAACGGGTATGTTTTCGAATTGTGAATCTGCTGCAGTAAGGTCTAATTTAGTTGTTCTATTTTCGCCGGTTTATAGGTCTGTAAACTGTTTGTCAGAATTCCTGAATGAGGCAATTGATGACGAGTCTTTGGATAATGTGAATATTTTTTGCCAGAGATTTCGGGGTTTCTTTGAGAATGTGAACGATGTATTTGTCAGTAGGGATATTCAATGTTGTTGGGTGGATGTCAGATATGAACTAGAATGCGGTAAGGAGAAGGCTGGGAATGATGATGATAGGATGCGATTTGGGTTTTTTGAGAGTGCGATTAGGAGTTTGGGATGGGGATTTTCCTCAACGGATTCAATTATTCTTGGATCTGCACTTGTTCCTTTTGGTTTGATTTATCCGGAGTTTGGGATTTCATCGAAGTTTTTTTACTGTAGTGATTGTCAACAAAAAGTGGACACACAGTTGAGTCTTGAGATATTAGATGTAAGTGGGAAGCCTTTGGAATGCAAATTGTTTGATCTTGAATTGCTTGATTTGAAGATGTCTCCGCGAAGTGCATCTGATGATGTTCTCTTTTTCCCGGAAATTATGAATTCACAAACAAAAAGTGGTGAATTAAAGAAAATGTTTTGGGCAAATTTTGGAAAGGGTGTAACAAAGTTTCAGGTTAAGGCTTTGCAGAAGTACAATGTGTTTCTGAAATACGAAGGGCACTTATCTGATCCTCTTCTTGTGTTAGAAGTTTGGGAAAAACCTAGAAAATGTGGAAGAGAAAGTTCTGGCCCCAATTTTTTCACAGATAAGGTTCTTGAAATGCTAGCAATGGAATTGGGTGAGATTGTGCAGAGAAAATCAGCACCCATTTGGCAGATTCTCTTGAGTTTCTTATATAGGGATGGTCAATCGGCATTAGTGTCTCTTTCAAATGGCAGTGGCGTTTCATATACAGGAATCCTTAAGCCTTTCACAGTTTCTTCAGCTCTGTTGTTTATAATGGAAGAAGGGTTTTACCCTCAGAAAACAGTGCATGATATTGGTGGACGAAATGTGGACCAATTAAGTCCAAAGATGAACAATAAGATTCGCAAACACAAAGCTGACTTGAACCAAACTGATCCTGCAACACCTAATAAGCACTCTGCAGACAAGTATGGAAGGAAGCGAAATAACAAAAGAAATTTAAATTTGCTACAAGACCTCACATGGAGTTCCGTATGCAAGGCAGCATTTGATCACTCAGAGCTAGGTTTGGAAGAGGTTTACTTTGCCAGGGGATGTAGCAACTTAAAAAAGCTGAAATTTCTGAAATGCTGGATGAAACAGATTAAAAAATCTAGCTCCCGTAACCTAATGATGGAGAAACGATCCCAGGAAGATGAACACAATAAAATAGAGATGGATAGGTTGGATAATTTGCACCAAGAACGTCAACAGCCAATTTCTTCATTTGCTTCAGTTGGAGAAAATGATGTGTCTGTGGTTTCTGGAATACAGGATGAAGCTGCCCCAGAATTTCGATCAGAAACCTCAGAAGTGTTCTTCAGTAATTTATCTAATAAGATTAAAGAAGGAATTGAATCTGAAGCAGTTGACTTGGGAGCTTTGGCAGATCGGCTTGTGAATTTATCTATATATTGGTTAAATCAAAAGCGTGACACAGAAGGCCTTTCAGAGAGTAAAAGTCCTCTTGTAAAATCCGGTGATGCCAATGGGTTGGTTGCTGCAGAGTTGTTAAAACTTTTACTAAGGGATCCCAAGGATATCAATGCAAGGCACAAATCTGATACCGGAGCTGCAGGAATTACTTCAGGAAAAATATTTCGAGAGTATCCTTTCTCTTTTATCATTTCACTATCGTTTGTGTTATGCATTAATCCAAGTTAATAACTCTACTACTATGAAAGTCTGTGTCCAATTACATTTGCACTTTTTCTTCACAAGTGCTAGATATGAGTTGCAGATATTTTTCCGGATGGAGATGCTACAGTCAGAGGTTGGTGCAGGTATTGCAGAGTCTATGAAACAGAAGTTTGTAAAACAAATTTGCTCGTCTTTGGAGAAAATTCGATGTCATCTGGACGGAGGCTTCTTTGGTGACTGGAGTCTAGATGATTATGTTGACCAGATCATAAAAAGCAGGTAATGAGTCTACCAGAAATGAAATTCCTAGCAAAGAAATTATAATGTTTACCTTCTGCAATGGATGAATTCTTTGTTGAAGAGCCTTTATAAATTCATTCCTTCTAAAATTACAAAAGTTAAGGAAAGTGGCTTTTCTTTATTTTAGTTTAGTGTCTATTACTGTAGGTTTGCAGTATATAGGTGAGTTATATATGTACATCTTAAATAAGTGGGAATTGCATGTACCACTTTTGCTATAACATATTATTCTTTCAATTTGATCCTGGAAACAGTGGAGTTTATATATATATATATATTCTATTCCTCTACCATTCGTCTATAATTTGATCTTTGATGAATTCCCAAATTTTCAGGTACTGTGAGACACTTGGAGATGTGGTTCACAGAATCTACACGAAAATGGACTTGTTGCTGTTTGCGGATGAGGAAGAACTCCCTACTAGTTTACTCAACAGTGAGGGCAGCAATCGATCCCGTAAAGAACATCCAGAGAGACATGAAGTGCATGAAAATATAAGAATAGTATCGGTGAAAGATGAGTCCCTTCGTCTGCAGAAAACAGATCATGGAAGACCAAGTGCCGAAGAGATTAGACAAAAGGAACACGCTCGAAAGTTAGTTGAAGCTCAACAGCGGAGAGAGAGAGCTCAGAGATTCTCTTCAAGAGGGGTCCCTGATTTGCAGAGAGTTTGGGCCCCGAAACAGCCAAAGCCATTGAAACCAAGTTCAAATCCTCATCGAAATCTGGCTAAAAGGAAGGAACATAGAGAATCTTGTGATGACAGAGTATGCGAAATCCCACAGACAGGAAGCAAACGTTCATGCCCACGCAGCTTTGAAGATGATGAAGATTGCCAAGAGTATGGTAATCAGGCTTGTCGTTCTGTTTATAAGGCATTGTTTCAAGATGACAAATGAAATGGAGCTGTAAAAGTATGCAGCATGTACAGTTTCTCATCCAATTTTATTTGTTTACCAATTTCTATTTGATATGGTTTTTATATTGATATGCACCCTGAAATGTGTTGTCATCACAGCATAAAATCACTATGTGACTGCTTATAATCTCTCTTGTCAGAAGACCACACTACAATTCAGAGTCTAAACTAAACATGTGAGTCCACAAAGCCACACTCCACTACATGAAATACATTATTCCCATTTCCTCTAATTTTCGAATGCCAAACAACTACAAGCCTTGATATCGTCGGTGCGGAGGACCGAACTGGCCCTTCGAACGGGCACTTGTGGAGAAGCAAGGGTTGCACGCCACATATTCGACCAAATTATTGGAGCTATGTGAGCAACCATTTGTACCACGATGCTCTTCTTGTTTACAAAACTATGTCTGCTAAGGGGTTTGATCCTGATAACTATACATACCCTTCTGTCCTAAAGCCATGTTCTGGGTCTGATCATTTGTGGGTTGGGTTGCAAATTCATGGTGCTGTGTTGAAAGTTGGCCTTCATGTGAATTTGTTTATTGGGATTGGGCTGTTTACTGCGTATGGGAAGTGCGGTTGTTTTGCGGAGTCTCCGAGTGTTCTGAATCAAATGCCAACCACAATATGAAAGGTTCATTGATGCATTACAAGTTTGTAGGCAAAATGTAGGCGTTCTGGCTGAAACCAGATGGTGGTACCATGGCTAGCCTATTCCGGGCTGTAACCAATACTTCTTCAGAGAATGTTCTTTATGTTAAGGACACGTTTATGAAATTGGCTAAAAGGATTTTGGTTTCGTGGAATCTGATGGTTAGCTGCGTATGTGAATAATTCAATCCCTGATGAAGTATTTGACATTGTAAAAAGCGGAATAGAACCTGATGCAGTCCGAATCGCCAATGTTCTTCCTCCTTAAGAATGTTGTATCGTGGACGTCAATGATGTCTGCATATGGTCGGTGTGGACAAGGTCACGATGCTGTGGCACTTTTTGCGAAATTGCAAGACTCGTGCTTAAGACCTGATTCAATTGTGCTTGTATCACTTATGGCGGCCGGCAGCCATGCAAGGTTCTTGGAGGAAGGTCAAAGTTACTTCAAATTTGCTCCTGCCTAAAAAGTTGTTGTAGCGGAGTCCGAGGTCGCCATTCGGTGACAAACTTCCGAAAGAACGGATACGCATGTGCTTGGGGTGAGCGAGGATCTCTTCGATGTGGCTCGCTGCAAAGGGGGTGCAGTATAAATAATTAGGGCAAATTGGGGGAAGGCTAGAAGCCATGGGCCACGGTGCCGCGAGCCTACCCCTTGCAGGCTGATCTTGCTAGATTGGTCTTCTAGCTGCCTTCAAGTAGGCGTGCCACTAATAGAAACTACAACTAGACAAGATTAGTGGTTGGTTATGAATTGCGGCCCATAAACCATTGTTTGAAATCAAGTGAAAGAAGGGGCAAGCCATCATCTTACTTGCACCGTTCTTTTCTATACCTCTCGCGAGGACTTTAAATATTTTCTTTTGCGCCTAGTCTAAATTCAATGTTCGACGTGTCCATGTTTGCGACATGCAATTTAGTTTCCTAGAGTGAGGAGAAGGGGTTTGACAAATCGACCCTTCCAAGTCAGGCTGTCCGAATACTAAACCAGAACACAACGATGGTTCTACGGCTTAGACAGCCTGTAGAACCATTGGTTGATATTTTCCAGTTATCAGAGGAAAGACTTGGAAGAGACAATGAGGCAAAGAAAGGGGAAGAGGGGATGGAAACACTTCGCACATAAATTAAGTAGTTGCACTCAAGGTGGAATTACATGTGCGTGAAGTAAATCATCCATAGACTAAGCCATTAGCTGGCGTTAGTCGACAGAGATCATCAACATATATGAACATCCATTGGAAATCATACCAAGGGTGTTGTCAGAGCAATAAAAAGACATGATGATGTCAAAGGTGAGTTTGTGAGGTTGTGGGGGTCTCAAGAGATTGATTGAAGACAGTCGCAGTGAAGATGACGATCTTCAGACAAGCAGAGGAAGTTTAGTTGGAAAGTAGTGTGAATGTCAGGAAATCTCCATATGCGAGCTTGGGTTGCAAGTTAGATTGGATTGAAGGATTTTGAGAGGGGTTGAGAGAGAAGAATTGAGTCCATGACTGGGTCGAGGATACAAGTTTTGCCAAGAAGGCTAGCTTTTGAGTAACAAAGAAGACTTTTGAAGGTTTTACAGTTGTTGTAATTGATTGGGTTTGAACAATTGTATTTTTTTTTCAGTTGAGTTGGTTGTCCTTTGAGAAGAGGTCTTCTTCTCCTTTTATAGGCGGTTTGAGGTAGTGGGTGGCCGACACGTGCATTCCCACGTGCATCTCAGTTGTGACGACTTTGGTCACTTGTCCCCTTGCCTCTTCTGGTAGTTTTCAGCGCTGTATTAGAGTTGTATGTGACTCATTGTTCGCACTTCCCTATGATCCAGCTATGGATACTAGCTGGGCTTAGGCTTTAAGTCGGATTAGGTCTTTAATTTCCTAAAAACCCCTCTGAGGCCCGTAGTGGTATTTTTTGGGTGTAAGCGCAATTGATGATTAATGACTACATGATAGAGCCGAGGATAAAACACTATGCTTGCATGCTGGATCTGTTAAGGCGGGCTGGTAGAGTAGATGAAGCTTATAGTTTTTTTAAAGAGATGTCACTAGAGCCAAATGAAAGAGTATGGGGTGCTTTGCTTAGTACTTGTGGGGTTTAACATGAATGTTGGACTTCCAGCTGCCGATCGCCTTTTCCAATTGGCTCTTGAGAAATCATTGAACTCTAGGTGTTTGATATTACGTATTGAAAAACTTATCTTTAGTTTCGAGTTTGGATTTTGTAGTTATACGGTTATGAACTTAGATGTTTGATATTACGTGTTGTAGAAAATAATTTTGGATTTCTTTATTTTGATCTTTTGGTGATCTGTGGTAAGTTTAATGTGAATTATCAAATATGAGATTACGGTTAAGAAATTTAATTTAATTTATTTCAAAACTTCGAGTTTCAACTCTAACGTTTGATATGATGAGTTGGAGAAAGAATTTTGAATTTAGCTTTTCTATGTTAATGTTGATGTAAACTCTCACAATATCATATTAGAATTTCGTAGTTCAATTTTTTCCCAAAATTTTCTATCTTATTTTATAAGAGTTTATACTTTACTATTAGAAACCAAACTTAATTAAAGCATACACAATTTATTCTTATGCCCAAAAAAAAAATACAATTTATTCCTTCTCTAACCCATTTAAAATCATTTTGCAAAACAATACCAAACGGTACAGTTCATTTGAACCTTATATTCCAAAAAAAAAAACCCTCAAAATTTTGAATTTTTTTTAACTTTGAAATCCTATCTTATATTGTTAGAGTTTGTGTCAATCTTATCATACCAAAATCAAACTCAAAATGGAGAAAAAAAAAAATTCAATCTATGATATTAAGCGCTAGAGTTCATATGAACCTTATAACTGAAAATCCAAATTTTTTTGAAGGAAAAAATTCAACTTCGAAATCCCAATCACATATTGTCACAATTAACATCAACCTTACTATTGAAAACCAACCTCAAATGCAAAAAAAAAATTCATTCTCCAATCTATAAAATTAAAAGCTGAAATTCATTTAAAACTCAAAATTTTGAAAATGAAATAAAATTGAACTTTGAAATCCCAATCTTATTTTATTGGTTGTAGTCCACATTAATCTTATTATGCGGTAAAATCAAATTAAAAAATATTAAAAGCCACAATTCATTCTTTAATTCGCAAGATCAAACGTTACAATTCATATAAATATTTTAATTCCAAAATCCAAGCTTAAAATGACAGGACCCACCCCCAATCCCCCTGGATGAAGGGCTAAGTCCTGCTCCCGTCTAACTTACGCATGACACGAAGGCTAAACTGACGTCCAACCTCCATATGACATGTAAGTCGGATAAGAGATTTTCAATGCATCGTTCCAAACTTCCGGACTTCCCAGAGCGCGCAGACTCTACTGTGGTTGGCGTATGTGATGTCTCCGTCTCTCTAGACCAACAGCCCGTACCGCGACAACCTGTAGGGTATCGAAAACAAGAAAAGACTGTGAGTGGACAAAAATAAATAGTAATATCAAGAAACATAATTTATACCCTCCACGCAAAAACCAATGCATGCATATAAAATCCATGTTATGAAACCATTTCATCCAAAATCATCAATGAAAACCAGAATCATTTCTTTCTTCAAATCCGCAATTCAAATCTAGGGCCTCAGCCCAAAATCACAAATCAATCTCAAAGTACGGGAACTCAGTCCCAAAACTCATCAAATCCAATTCAACCGGGCCATTTCCCAAAACATGTGAAAACCAGTGAAAAACATCAATCATGCGAGTTGCTGGATCTCAAGTGCACCCGAGTCTTTAAACTCAAAACCATGCGTATAATCAGGCCTTCCCGGGATATCAACGAGTCTTTAAACTCAAAACACAATCAACAGGCCTCGGGGGGTATCATAACCGAGTCTTTAAACTCAAAACATATATCGAGTCTTTAAACTCAAAACATATTAATCCAGGGCCCTCCCCTGTCAATCAACCGAGTCTTTAAACTCAAAATCAGATTCATCGGTTTTTCTTTTTCTTTTTTCCAGGTCTTTAAACCCAAAACCATTTTTCAATCAAGTGAAAACCATAAAAAATCCATATCCGAATTCGAAATAATGATTCCGTAAGCCGGCATCCGGAACCATCATCCCGAACCCAAATCCAGAATTTCCTTTTAAGTTTCACAACCGAATCCAAAACATCTTTTAAAAATCCAATTCCAAAACCGAAATCGCGTTATCGAAATCACATGAACAGGACTTCAAGCCTGAAACCACTTTTCCAAACCCTGTTATAAATCATATTTCAAATTCCGAAAGCAGATCATCAAAACCATGATCAAATCACAATAGAAATCGAAACCTCGTAAAATGTGCAATTCCATAATTATCTCGAAAATCGTGTAAAATCGTAAATCATCAATGTCAATTCAAAAATATAGAATCATGTATAGAATGACAAGACTCATCCTGATTATCCCTCGATAACCGTGACAGATCCTGCTCCCGTTTTAATATTTTACAAGTTTTGGATTTTTCGGGGTGTTACATAGAAAACATATAAAAACATATATGCATGCATCATAAGTTCGAAAGCAAAGTCCACTCACAGACCATTTGCGACACCGCCTCGATACGCGTGCACATACGCCATTCTCGGCCTATCCACTATCACCGGCTTCCCCGAACCTGTCCAAATCCCATAACAAGGTCACTAACTACTTCATTAAGCTTCTACTAAGTCCTCGTAATTTTCTCGAGTTTTTAACTATTTTTAATTGAGCCCTAAAATCTTCGAACATCCCGAAACATGTCAAGACGTTGTCTGATCGACTCGAAATTAGTGTCAAATGTTCGTTACATCGAATACTTTAAGAGTCATGTTGGGACCCTCCTCAAAATGTGTACCACGCGCCCACACGCGCCACCCAAAGTGGCTATGCGTGGGCCTCACGCGCCTGCACTGTTCATCTTCAACCTCTCGCCAAACCGAGTCTAGACCGGTTCGGTTCAGGCAGGTCTAATCGAACCGGCGATCACGGTTCTTCTTTATTTCTCCATTATTTTCACTTCTGTTTGTGCCGGTAACTTCGTCCTAGTCTTACTAATTGATCTAGCTAAGAAAATCACAATTTAAGGACACAGATATTACTTTCCCAAATCAAACAGATAACCATGCTCTGTACCCAAGTCCATTCTCGGATTTGTCTTCCTTCAGCCTTCACTCTAATCCCAGTCGACGTGTTTTCCTCCCATATTCATATTTCAATCATTAGTATACCTCAACAAGGCCTACAAACCCGTATTCAATTCTTGAAACCAAATTTACCTCGTCGGGTTCGTCGGCTACCGTCTACGGTGGCTCGACCCAGGGCCACCACTAAGATCGACTCAGCACCCCCTTCATCTTTTCTTCACACACTACCATCAAATAGTGAGGTTTGAGAGGCTTGGTTTCACAATCACCCCTGTTCTTCTGTTTTCTCTCATGGCTACAGAGCCACTGTCGTAGACGGCCTTCCACGGTGGCACCACCCTCTTCAATCACCTCCTCAGACACACACTTCCCCGACCAGCAACGAAAAATCGTGAGTTTAGTAAGAATCTGGGTCCAGGGTCACCCACTGTACACACACACTCTCTGTTTTCCAACAAACCGTGCAAACCCTGTCTGTTTTCTCCATTTCCTCCTCACTGCCTTCTCCCTTCTTCTTCACTCTTCACCCCTAATCTCTCTGGTTTTCACTCAAACACACACCACTAGAACTGAGCTCACATAACTGAACCAAAATGCACGATTTCACTCTGCCCTATTTTATGTTAATCGATCAAACATGTGAAGAAAAGGCTGGAACCAACCAGAACCTCCCCACGTGTCCAAAGCTCCCATTATTTGGTACAAAATATCCACTATAGTAGGGACAGATGCCTTCATCCTGCTGGGCACATATCCCTAGACAGCAAAAGATCATTTTATCCCTGCCTTCCAAAATTACCATTTTACCCTTAGGGTTTGTTGACCAAAATCCAAACTGTCTGACGTCCGATGACAGTATGCCGCCTGTCGTTGCACTCAGGACATCGAGACCTACCTAACGGTCCTCGAACTACGTGAAAAGTCCATGTCGTTTGAAAAGTCAACAAATTGCCCCTATTCAACAAAATTACCAAATTTCCCTTGAACTTCCGAACGTCATAACTTCCTTCTCAGATGTCGGAATCGGACGTGCCACCTGTCTATGAACTCGTGAAGTCCCGAACTACGTCAAAGTCATCGGTCAAAGTCCATTTGACCTCACAATTGAAAAGTCAACATTTTTCCCCAATTCCACGGGCGAAATCGTCATTTTGCACTGTCCGTTCGAACGCATCCAACTAATCACCAATTAACTTTACTAATCTGTCATTAACCACTAATCTAATCCCGATTTCTGGGATGGGCTGTTACATAAAATTTAGTAGAATGTAATTTATTTTACCTTATATGTACATATTCTTTAACTTAAGTCCCACTTTGCACCCAATTTTCATTATCAGTTGAAAGTGCACCCTAAGACAGCTAAGTTGGGTCACTCATCTTCCTTTTTTGTCAATTATGTCATGTTCTCGTTAAATAAAGCGGTAAAACAAAGAGGTCAGACATGCTAGCACACAAGACCCAATTAAAAGGTTCGAAGTGGAAGAGAGAAGGGATGCACAAAATAAAAAAGGGGAATGAAACAATCTCCCGTTCGACCAAATTTTGAAATCGCAACTTTCGGGGAAATTCTAGGATTTGGGAGAATTCACGTATTAAAAAAATTTCAGATATAGGGATTTCACGAAATTTGGCAAATTGGTAGGCTATATTCGGCATGCGAAGATTCATAGAACTAGATAGACACCTGTAGTGGATTTCAAATATGATTCGTCGCAAGGAAGAATGTAACGACCCGTCCCAAATTCCTAGATTAGATTAGCGACTAATCACGATTAGTGAGGCTAATCGGTGATTAGTTAGGCGAAACCGGACGAACGATGCAAAATGACCGTTTTGCCCTTGATGGTGGCAAAATGTTGACTTTTCATTCGGGCGGTCAAATGGACTATGACCAATGACTGTGACGTAGTTCGTGATGTCACGAGTTCATAGACAGGTGGCACGTTCAATTCCGACGTCCGAGGAGGAAGTTATGACGTTCGGAAGTTTAGGGGCATTTTGGTAATTTTGGTTAAATGAGGTCAAAAGTTGACTTTTTGACCGGGATGTCCGATGGCCGAGGGTCAAGGACTATTACGTAGATAAGGACGATACGAATCCGTAGACAGGCGGCACGTCGAATTCGGACGTTCGACGGCGAAGTTACGGTTCACGGAAGTTCGAGTGCACTATTGCACGAATTACGAAACGAGTTAACTTTTGGACTTTAGTGGGGCCCAGATATTTAAGGGAGGCCCAATGGATGAGTGACAAGTGTCACCCATCTACAGGCCACCTATATTGATTCATGCACCGTGCAAACCATTCCATTTTCTCCATTTCAAACACACACAAAACACCCACCCGATCTCACCCATTTTCCTCCCATCCGTGCAACCCAAAACCCATCCAATCTTCACCCATGACCAGGCAGAGGACCAGGGAGACTGAGGAGGTTGCTGGGCGGCCTGAACTGCCGTCCACGGCTGCTGGAAGGAGGAAGAACCCGTGAGGTTCACGGTAAGTCCATTTCGATCCATTTTTACATTTTTGATGTTATGGTTCGTTTTTAATGGTTTTAATGAGTCCATTGGGTTGCTAGGGACATGTTAGGAAGGTTTAAGGAAGCTTGGGATGGCTGGGCAGCCATGGGAGAGTTTTGGAAATATTGAACCGTTTGGTTCAAAATCAAACCATAGGATTTAGGTGTTTTTAGGTTGTTTTAAGGATTGGAATGGATAAAAAACACCAAAATAGGAATAAAGGAACCAAAAAGGAAGAACTAGGATGAAAAATGGGGTGTCTAGGGCTGTGAACCGGTCACGCCGGTCCAAATGGATCGGCCAAACCAGGTGAACCGGCCATGAACAGTAAAACCGGTCTGCTGGAGGTTAGTGCTGATGAACAGTATTTTCGACCTTCCAGGGGCTCGTGAGGACGCGTGGTCCATAATTTTGGAAAGTGTTCAACATGGGAAATCTTCTATTCAATGTAACGAAGATTTTGGGACTGGTCTCGCGTCAATCGGATATCGTTTCGATAGTTTTCGGGGTGTCGGAAGGTTTAGGATCGGCTTAAAAATAGTTAAAAGTTCGAAAAAATTACGGGGCTTTGATGGGAGGTTAATTAAGTAGTTATTACCTTCTATTAAAATTTGGACAGGTTTGGGAGTCCCAGTGATGGTGATCGGCTCGGGGAGCCGTATGGCACGCAAATCGAGGCGGCAGCTCGGATGGTCTGTGAGTGGACCTTGTTTTCTAAATTGGTGCATGCATAAATGTTTATTATATATTTTAAATACTTGTTTGTGATGCCATGAGTGCATTTGGATGTGTGGTTACGTATAGGCACGTATTTCGAGGTTTCGGCCCTATACGGTGCCTATACGGGGCTGTATGTCTTTATTGGTCTAAATGAAATGGTTTTGGATTTCCAAATGGATTATGCATATGATTTTATGATTTTGATTTGGATGCTTGTGAATTATATGGTTTCACGTATTTTGAGGCGATTTACGTGCTTGCACGTAAATCGAGGTTTTCCGATTTTACACTGATTTTCCATTCTTGTGGTTTTGAATATGATTTCATGAAATAATTTTGGATTTGAAAAGGTAATTCTCGGACTTGAGGTCCATTTGATTTACGGAATCGGGCTGGAGGCCCAGTTGGTTTATGATTCGGACTTGAGGTCCAGTTTCTATGTGGATTCGGGCCTAGGGCCCAGTTATGTATTACAAATGGTTTTTATGGTTCATGACGGTTTATGGGAACCGACATGAACCCTTGAAATGGATTTACGGGTCATGACGGTTTATGGGAATCGGCATGAACCCTCGGAAAGGATTTTATGGATTATGACGGCTTATGGGGGCCGGGCATGAATCCTGGAAAGATTTAAAGAATGATTTCAAAAGGTTTTTCATATTCCATCCTTTATATATGATTGTCTCCTCCGGGGAGGGTCGTTGGCCTGGGTGGACCCCGGAGTAGTCACGGAGCACTGACTGAGTGGAGTCGCCCCCCAGTTGGGTTCCTTACTCTCACGATGGGCATGGTTTGTTACCTCCAGGGAGGGTCATTGATCTACGGACATTGACCTGGGTGGACCCTGGAGAGACTTTGGTTTGAGACCCCGGTTAGCACACGTGTAGCTCTATTTTACCGTGACAGGTGCTGGATATGAATATAAGGGATAAACATGATTTAAATTGGTTTGGGAAATTATGTTTTATGATGATAAATGGTTTTGGGCTGAGATCCCACATATGTTTACTATGTTATGGTTTTCTGTAAATGGTTTTGGGCAGGAGCCGTAGAACTTGTATTTATAGAATTTGGGGCTGAGACCCTAATTATGGTTGTTTAAACTTATGTGTTTGGATAAATGGTTTTACTATGCATGCATTCTTTTTAGTGGAGGGTATAAAGGTCTTTGATGAAATGTTTTTATAAATGATTTATTTTTGTCCACTCACAGTCTTTCTGTTTTTAATACCCTTCAAGTTGACAGCGGACGTGGACTGTAGCAGAGATCGAGATATCACATGTCTCCTCCGGATCCTGGCGTACTCTGATAGCCCGAGAGGGCAAAGGTCAGAAATATCCCTTTTCTGACACTCTGTGTCAGACGGGAGCAGGGTCAACCCTTGTTAATCCCGGGGGGATTGGGATGGGTCCTGTCAGTGTGGTTTCAGAGCATAGGATTGCTCGTAGGATGCTTATCAGAGCGGGGTTGTCTCTATTCGAGAAACCACGGAGCTCTTGGAGTATGTACACAGGTCGAGGATATGATATCTCAATGGGCTACAGTTCGTGATCAACCTGATATTTGGGGTGCCGATACGATAGTTAGTAGGATTGGATCGTGGAACGTCTTGGTTCGGCATTCGATGTCGGGGTTGCCATAGTTCTGTCGTGGATGACAGTGTGGGACCCTACAAAGGGATAAACGTATTCTTATAGATTTTGATCGTGAGATGGTTAGTTGGGATCGTCTTCACAATATCGTAGGATCGGTTCCGACGACTGGTTGGGAATTATGACCATCCGATGTTCAGATATGGTTGAGTTAGATGGATTTACTGCTATTTGCAGTTAGCAGCCGGATTCGAGGATCCTGATTGGACTTACGATATGATTGGGTTAATGTCCTTACGATGTCAAGACCGCGAAGTCGGTCAGATTATGGATTATACTGCCTTATGCAGTTGGGTTCAGTGGAACTCTAGGTGTAATCGTGGAACCCTACCTTGGGTGTATGGTTCGGCAATGTGAGTTGACGAGTGATGTGACTTTGACAACTATTCGGATTTGGGTTCGTTAGTCGATCTATTCATGTCAGCTTGTGTTGGGACTGCACTTCGCAATCGAGGTTGTATTTATCAGTTAGACCTAGTTGGTTGTCGTGCTACTTCAGTTGTGGTTTGGTGCAACTAAGGTTATGGATGACCTGGTAGACGACATTGGGTTAGTCGAGTTGCGACTGGTTAGTGATTGGTTGGACAAGTTATCAGGGTTGGTACTTGTCGATGGAATCCCTGTGTGGGATACAGAGTAGTTGGTACGGGCGATTGATTCCGTTGGATGCGGAGTCTGGATATAGCGAGGTCTGGTAGTTAGGTCTGCACGAATCTGGGGCAGGCGTTACTACCGAGAATGGTCGTAGTTACGATTGTTGGGAATCGGTGACGTTCAGGTGAACGTATCCTATTCTCGTATGAGTTGTCAGGGTGACGGTACCCAGAGTTGTTGGGTACGAGGGAGGCAGAGTTTCTCATATTCGAGCAGAGGTACGGGGTTTTCGCTCAGTATGAGCGGAGATCCAGGGTTGTCAGTTTTGCACATGGTGTGCCGATACCGAGGCTGGTTACGTGTACTGATAGTATTGTGGGCTGGCGCTGGTACTAGCGCTGGTGCTGGTGCTGGTGATTGTGATGACGATGAGTTACGGATCGGGATGTGACTCCATCGAGATGGGCATATGTTCGGTATCAGTGATCCGGGAGTGGATCACGGATAGAGTTAAATTGGTGCTGGACACATGGTTGATGTCCGGGTATGTTGTTTCCAATCTTGTTGGAACTTTGGAATTACGAAAGGTTACGATTGAGGTGACGAGAGGAATGCGGGTTATCCGCATTGGTATCGGGTATGTCGAAGTCATTTTGGGTGACTTCTCAGTTTCTACCATGGTAGATGACGGTAGATGACGTTAGATGATGGTTGTTGTCACCAGTACATCGGTTGTGTATTGGTTGGTGAACCCGGGATTTGTCTTGGGTCATCAGGAGGAATTGAGTATATCGAAGTTAGGTGACTCAGATTTCTCATTTTCTGCTTGGTGGCAGACGATATTGGATTACGTGGCGTGGTGAATGCAATGAGTTTTGGTTGCATTCACGTAGGTTGAGTTTTGATGTCATCGTGTTGGATCATCTTTGGTTTTTCCTAGGTGGAATGCCAAGGATCAATATGAGGTAATCAGTGAGAACCCACAGTCTCGGCGTGTGTCGTCGTTGACTGATCAGTTTAGATGTGGAAAATGATTGAGGATTTTGGTCGGCGTGACGATTCCCGATCGTTACGTTTGTGGTCGGTTGACGTAGTGATGGATCTGGATCGTGATCTTGATGATCTAGATGGATGGAAAGTTTATCACTCATACTTGGATGTTTGAGTTGAGAATGTTGGGACTGAACTTCTTTTCGAAGTGAATCCCGTATGGTATATTACTCAGGTGAGTAGTTTCCCGATGTGGTCGGATATGGTCAGTCATAGAGATGTGTCGATATTGGGATTGGCTTCCCTATAAATTCAATCAAATGTAATGTGTAATCGGTTAAGCAGGTAACCGATAGTTTCAGTTTTGATGCATCTCGGTAGACGTGAATGATATTTCGAGTTTTGGAATCAGATTTCTGGATGACGATTCAGGATTTGATTTTGGAACTTGAAAGAGGATTTCTGGATTTGGGTTTTGGAATCGGATTCTGGGTGACGATTCAGGATTTGATTCTGAAGCTTGACTATGGATTTTCTTTTATGGATTTGGGTTCGGAATGGTTATTCCAAATGCCTGCTTACGGAATGATGATTTCGGATTCGAATTTGGACAGGATTATGGATATGATTTCTGGGTTTGAATTCGGGATTTCTTACGAAATTGCGAATTCGGATTTGGAAATGGATAATAGGTCAGAGTTTTTGATTTGTCTAGTGCTGGATTGGATAGATGGACTCCAGAATAGAAACGTGATTGGCTATGACCTAGGTGGTTGTAAGCTAATTGATGGGTAGATGTATGTACCTTGTGCGTTATTCGAGGTACGATACTGGGTGTACTTGTCGTGTCAGGTGACGGTATATAGGTTATACCGGTAGTATGTTGGTAAGCGTGTTGGTAGACGGATTGGTTCCGATACCATTGGATTAGTCGAGGTCGTGAACTAGACATTGGATACTGTGCAGTGGGTCATGGTATTTCTGATGGGTCTAGATACACACCGATTGAGTGAAATGCTTTGTGGGTGAGTGTTTACCCATGGTTGAGTGAGTTGGTGGTTAGTGTAACCACGAGTGAGTATAGTGACAGTTTTCGATTGACGACTGTCAAGTGGTGACAGTTTGTAGGAGGTGTCAGCGTGGATCGCGGTGTGAGGTCTAATGACTCCCAGTGGGAGCAGACGACAGGATAGTTAGTGGTTGAGCAGGGAACCGTCTAGTTGGTTGTGTCAGCGACTCGGTATATTTGACAAGTGGTGTCAATTCGGGAAGTATGGCTACTATCATTCGACGTGGTCGAGGCTAGTTAATGTGACGTGAGTGTTAATGGTACGTCTGGTTGCAGACGAGTACTGTTCTGGTTAGTGGGTGTACGAGTGTACACGTGTTTCGAGGTCGATTTTACTTTCCACGAGGTGGATATGGAATCAAAATAGTTGGAGTTTCGAGAATGAAACTAAATTAAGGAGGGAAGAAAGGTTGGAATTTCGAGGACGAAATTAATTAAGGAGGGAAGGTTGTAACGACCCGTCCCAAATTCCTAGATTAGATTAGCGACTAATCACGATTAGTGAGGCTAATCGGTATTAGTTAGGCGAAATCGGACGAACGATGCAAAATGGCCGTTTTACCCCTGATGGTGGCAAAACGTTGACTTTTCATTCAGGTGGTCAAATGGAGTATGACCAATGACTGTGACGTAGTTCGTGACGTCACGAGTTCATAGACAGGTGGCACGTTCAATTCCGACGTCCGAGGAGGAAGTTATGACGTTCGGAAGTTTAGGGGCATTTTGGTAATTTTGGTTAAATGGGGTCAAAAGTTGACTTTTTGACCGGGATGTCCGATGGCCGAGGACCGAGGACTATTACGTAGATAAGGACGATACGAATCCGTAGACAGGTGGCACGTCGAATTCAGACGTTCGACGACGAAGTTACGGTTCACGGAAGTTCGAGTGCACTATTGCACGAATTACGAAACGAGTTAACTTTTGGACTTTAGTGGGGCCCAGATATTTAAGGGAGGCCCAATGGATGAGTGACAAGTGTCACCCATCCACAGGCCACCTATATTGATTCATGCACCGTGCAAACCATTCCATTTTCTCCATTTCAAACACACACAAAACACCCACCTGATCTCACCCATTTTCCTCCCATCCGTGCAACCCAAAACCCATCCAATCTTCACCCATGACCAGGAAGAGGACCAGGGAGACTGAGGAGGTTGCTGGGCGGCCTGAACTGCCGTCCACGGCGGCTGGAAGGAGGAAGAACCCGCAAGGTTCACGGTAAGTCCATTTTGATCCATTTTTACATTTTTGATGTTATGGTTCGTTTTTAATGGTTTTAATGAGTCCATTAGGTTGCTAGGGACATGTTAGGAAGGTTTAAGGAAGCTTGGGATGGCTGGCCAGCCATGGGAGAGTTTTGGAAATATTGAACCGTTTGGTTCAAAATCAAACCATAGGATTTAGGTGTTTTTAGGTTGTTTTAAGGATTGGAATGGATAAAAAACACCAAAATAGGAACAAAGGAACCAAAAAGGAAGAACTAGGATGAAAAATGGGGTGTCTAGGGCTGTGAACCGGTCACGCCAGTCCAGTTGGACCGGCCAAACCAGGTGAACCGGCCATGAACAGTAAAACCGGTCTGCTGGAGGTTAGTGCCGATGAACAGTATTTTCGACCTTCTAGGGGCTCGTGAGGACGCGTGGTCCATAATTTTCGAAAGTGTTCAACACGGGAAATCTTCCATTCGATGTAACGAAGATTTTGGGACTGGTCTCGCGTCAATTGGACATCGTTTCGATAGTTTTCGGGGTGTCGGAAGGTTTAGGTTCCTCTTAAAAATAGTTAAAAGTTCGAAAAAATTACGGGGCTTTTATGGGACGTTAATTAAGTAGTTATTAACCTTCTATTAAAATTTGGACACGTTTGGGAGTCTCGGTGATGGCGATCGGCTCGGGGAGCCGTATAGCACTCAAATCGAGGCGGCAGCTCGGACGGTCTGTGAGTGGACCTTGTTTTCTAAATTGGTTCATGCATAAATGTTTATTATATGTTTTAAATACTTGTTTGTGATTCCATGAGTGCATTTGGATGTGTGGTTACGTATAGGCACGTATTTCGAGGTTTTGGCCCTATACGGTGCCTATACGGGGCTGTATGTCTTTATTGGTCTAAATGAAATGGTTTTGGATTTCCAAATGGATTATGCATATGATTTTATGATGTTGATTTGGATGCTTGTGAATTATATGGTTTCACGTATTTCGAGGCGATTTACGTGCTTGCACGTAAATCGAGGTTTTCCGGTTTTACACTGATTTTCCATTCTTGTGGTTTTGAATATGATTTCATGAAATGATTTTGGATTTGAAAAGGTAATTCTCGGACTTGAGGTCCATTTGATTTACGGAATCGGGCTGGAGGCCCAGTTAGTTTATGATTCGGACTTGAGGTCCAGTTTCTATGTGGATTCGGGCCTAGGGCCCAGTTATGTATTACAAATAGTTTTTATGGTTCATGACGGTTTATGGGAACCGGCATGAACCCTTGAAATGGATTTACGGGTCATGACGGTTTATGGGAATCGGGATGAACCCTCAGAAAGGATTTTATGGATTATGACGGCTTATGGGGGCCAGGCATGATCCTGGAAAGATTTAAAGAATGATTTCAAAAGGTTTTTCATATTCCATCCTTTATATATGATTGTCTCCTCCGGGGAGGGTCGTTGGCCTGGGTGGACCCCGGAGTAGTCACGGAGCACTAACTGAGTGGATTCGCCCCCCCAGTTGGGTTCCTTACTCTCACGATGGGCATGGTTCGTTACCTCCAGGGAGGGTCATTGATCTACGGACATTGACCTGGGTGGACCCTAGAGAGACTTGGGTTTGAGACCCCGGTTAGCACACGTGTAGCTCTATTTTACCGTGACAGGTTCTGGATATGAATATAAGGGATAAACATGATTTAAATTGGTTTGGGAAATTATGTTTTATGATGATAAATGGTTTTGGGCTGAGATCCCACATATGTTTACTATGTTATGGTTTTCTGTAAATGGTTTTGGGCAGGAGCCATAGAACTTGTATTTATAGAATTTGGGGCTGAGACCCTAATTATGGTTGTTTAAACTTATGTGTTTGGATAAATGGTTTTACTATGCATGCATGCTTTTTAGTGGAGGGTATAAAGGTCTTTGATGAAAATTTTTTATAAATTCTTTATTTTTGTCCACTCACAGTCTTTCTGTTTTTAATACCCTTCAGGTTGACAGCGGATGTGGACTGTAGCAGAGATCGAGATATCACATGCCTCCTCTGGATCCTGGCGTACTCTGATAGCCCGAGCGGGCAAAGGTCGGAAATATCCCTTGTCTGACACTCGGTGTTAGACGGGAGCAGGGTCATCGCAGGGTCATCCCTTGTTAATCCCGGGGGGATTGGGATGGGTCCTGTCAAAGAAGATGTGCAACCCCTTTGTGGTAAGGCTTCATTTTCTGTTAGAATTCCATAGAATCTTATTGGTATTTGAAATTCGCAGACTTATTTAATGGTTTTGAAATTCATTCATAGATTATTGATTGTTAAATTGCGTTGGGACTAGAATTTTATGTTCTTATAGACTTAAATTAGGACTGAAATTGGTGGTCTTAGGAAATAGTTGTGTGCTTAGAAATTGTATTTAGGCATGCTTAGTTGGTGAATTGCTAGTATATGGTTTGGTATATGTTTTCAGATAATCTAAACTTAATCACTATGAAGTTTGATTCCTGTGGGTCACTAATTGAAGAGGAGTCGAGTTGGTCTTATAAGGGAGGGGAATTTATCTACTTAGATTGGTGTACAGTTGCGTTCATATCCATATTGTAAATCAATAGCTTAAGTGGAGAGCTTGGATATGCACCTAGTAGGTTGTTATCTATTATGTGGAATTGGATAGTGGTTAATTGATGAAACTAAGCTCGGATGTAGAGATATTCAGACTCTATGTCAAGTATGCTCTGAATGGTGCATGTGTACCTATTTATTTTCAAAAAGGTGGTGGTGATGATATTAAACTGTCAGGCTATGTGGAGATAGAAAGTGAAGACTATTGTTTGGAGTCGAAAAAGGAAGGTTATTTTTTGGAGTTAAAAGAGGATGAGCATCATGGTGTGACAGCTGTAGAAGCATAATGTAAAGGTAAGGCTAAGGTTAAGGGGAAGCCTAGGGGTGAAGTGGTGACAGGGCAGCTTACATGTGCAACAGCTACAAGAAAGGGTAAGACTAAGGCTATGAACAGCCTAGTGGTGAAGTGTTGAAGAGGCAAGAAAGTCAGACAACTACATGAGGTAAGGGTAAGTCTATTGAGCAGCCTGATGGTGAAGTCTTGAATGGGCAGTGTATAAGAACCATTTGAACAGAGTCATATTATGTTAGCACTAGTGAAAGTGAGAGCGAAGATGATGATGGTGATGATGATGATCCTAAATATGTTGATGAAGACTATGCACAAACATAAGAGCTTAATATGTAAGATGATGATGACAAGCTGTTTGTGGCTTATGTAGATCTTGAAGCCTTTGATTGCTCACCAAATAGTGATGCTAGTGAGGATGAGCAGGAAGATGATGGTCCAAGCTCTCCAAGGTTGAACTCGTTTGATCTAGAACTAGATGATGGGTAAGATGAGCAAGCATATGGTGGGGAAGATGTGCCTCCTCAAAAGAAGTCAAGAAAGAGGACAGATGTAGGACCATCTAGCTAGTTCAACCTTGAAACTTATATGAGAAATTCCCAATTTAAACTTGGAATGAAGTTCTCAAGTAGTACAATCTTCAGAGAGGTTGTGAGAATATTTTCTTAATTCTAATAGGAAAATTTGATTCAAGAAGATTGCTTAGACAAAATCAAAGATGTTTGCATCCAAGATGAAGGTCTTTTCCTCATATATGCCTCCAAGGTGAATAAAAGGGATTACTGTCAAGTGAAGACTTACTAAAGAGAACATAGGTGTAGGAAGGGAACTAGAAATTAGCATGCTAATATCAGGTGAATGAAGATGAAATACCTAAAGCAACTTACAAGCAAGAAGTGGGATGTTGGTGGATTTGAAGAAATGGTTAATCAAGTAACAGGTTATAGGCCTAATAGAATAGCATGTTCAAGGATGATGGCCTTTGTTATTGTTGAGGGGAAATACTTGAGCCAATATGAGAAGTTGAGAGATTATTGTGTAGAGCTTCTTAGGATTAATATTTGCAGCACAATGAAGATCAAATATGATATTAAGGGTGATGGTCAGCCAATATTCCAAAGGCTATATGTATACGTAGGTGCTTATAAAGAGAGTTGGCCGAATGGATGTAAGCTATTAACAATGGCATGTTCCCAATAGTTTATGCTATTATTGAGGTAGAAAGCCACTCTACTTGGAAGTGATTCCTTGAGCTGTTGGCTATGGACTTGAAGATTGAAAATAGTAAAGAACCCATGTTCATGATTAACAAGCATAAGGGATTAATTGAGCCTGTTAATGAATTACTTCCAAGGGTTGGTCATAAGCATTGTACCAACCAAGAACCAGCCCAACTCCACCACTAGCACTAGCACAAGCTCCAGCACTAGCACCACCTCCCACAACCTTGTCCCAACCGCCTAGACCCAAATTAATTTGGAAAGGATCTTGGCAACTCAAAAAATACAATCACAAACCTTACCAATATGATATTCATTAACTCGAGCTTCTCCCCCAAGGAGATTGATGTACAAATTCCCAACAAAGAGGGGGGGGGGGGGGGGGGGGGGGAAAGGGTTGTCTAGTCGTCTACTAACAATGGCCTTGGTAGTTTGCCCATGTTTTTGTGCAGTTTGGCCATGTTTTTGTTCATATAGCCCTACTTCCTAGTTAAGGTACATGTTACTTTTGGAATCAGCAGTAATTTTCCCTAATGCAAACTAATGTAGACATTGAAGTTGAAGTTGTCAATGCATCTTTTGGAATCAATGTAGCTTTTGGTCTTTCATTCCTAATGCAAACTTATGTAGACATTTAACATGCAAGTTGCAAAGTAGCTTTTGGAAACAATATGGCTTATATTGCTTTGTTGGTTTGTTGATTTTTGTTGTCATTACAATGACTATCTAGTCTTTGTGCTGTCAATGTAATGTAGCTTTTGAAATCAATCAATAGGGCACATTTTGGAACCAAATATTATTCTACCAGAAAATTGTTTCATTTATTCATTCATTCTTACATTCAATTGCTTACCAAGGTACATACTTCATTCATTCACCACCAAATTGTCACGACCCAACTCTCCTAGAACGATATTGTCCACTTTGGGCCTAGCTGTAACACCCTGGAAATTCGTAGACTGTAATATTATAATTTAATGTATGAATTGACAATTTTATCCTTGTGAATTGTATGGCCAATTGTTGACTTTTTGGTTTATGGGTCAAATGGACTTTGACCAATGACCGTGACATAGTTCAGGACGTCACGAGTTCATAGACAGGGGGCACGTCCAATTCAGACAATCAGGGAAAAAGTTATGACTATCGGAAGTTCAGGGACATTACCGTAATTTGGACGAGTTAGGGAAAAAGTTGACTTTTTGATATACCGGGAATTTTCACACGACCCGAAGACCGTTGGATTCGTCTCGATGCCCTGAGTACAACGACAGGCGGCACGCGTGAAACGGACATCGGATGACCGAGTTGCGGGTCACGGAAGTTGGAGGGCATTTTGGTAATTTCTGCCCTGAGGGCATTTTGGTCTTTTCGCACGGTTACTGTAGCAGCAACCGTGAAAACAGGGCACACGGCCATGCCGTGGTGTTTGTGGGCGTGCAATTGTTTAAACACTGAGTGGACGGATTGTGGGAATTGTTTATGTAATTTGAGACGTTGGGAGTGTGGTTGTGGCTGTTGCAGACCCCGGGTAGGATTTAAAATTTGGTTGAGCTCTGTGTGCGGGAGGCAGTGTCCAGTGAGGTCTGTGAGTGTCTCCCACGGGTGTTGGACTCCTTGATCGCTTAACCTAGTAGGGGAGTGAGGGAAGGTTTCATTTGGTGTCTGTTCGGGGCTGAGAGTTTGTGAGAGGCGGGGAGAAACAGTGAAGAACAGTTTCGGGTTTTTGAGGGGGAAAATTTCCGAATTCAATCTCTACGGGTTTTGGGATCGATCTAAACACTGGGGAAGCTTTCTGGGAGTAGCAGAAACCTAACCGTGCAAGATTCGAAGAGTGTGATCGAGGAATTGCCCAGGAACCCAAGTTCCAGTTCTGAGAAAAACCGGTTTGGAGGGAAAATTCGAGTTCAATTTCTACGGCTCGTGGGACGAAACTAACCACTGAGTAAGCATTCTGGGAGCATTTGGAACTCGTCCATATCGAAATCGACGACAACCAGCTACGGAGGAGCTGGGACGGTGACCGCCGTGTGCAGAGGAAATCACAGCGTTTGGACGACTACTTCCAGGTGATATTTCGTTCAATTGGTGGTGCTATTTTGCTAGTCTAGATCCTAGTATGCTTCTGTATAAATTAATTGGACAATGGTGATAGTTTGGAGGTGTTCTGAGGTTTAACCCGTGTAGCTATTCGGGTTTGGATAGGACGATTATTGACTTGTCGTGATGATTAGAGGACTAAGAACTATAATTAATTGACTTTAGAACACGTTAGAATCAAG